>JACDJE010000121.1:430820-491775 GCA_016647715.1 Pavo muticus
CCCCCCAGTGCTCCTCTTCATTTTGAGACAAGCTCTCTAATGGTTTGCTCTTAATTAGGGTGAACTCTGAGTGCCCTGCTAGCACGCCCTTTCCTTTGTCAGCTAATTGGCTGGGCTTTCTGATCTATTATGTAAATAGTCTAAGTCTCTGCGGCACAGTGTCGTAATGCAATGCATTCCTGGGAGCCTGGGCTTCTGTTTCATGGGATCGTGCTCCAGCCTCAGGCAAAAACAGCAGCAGCAACAACAAAAACCAGGCAAGCCTTTGGCTCACTTTCTCGAGGCTCCAGAAACGAGTTGCAGAAGAAAGTGTTCTGGGCAGCAGTTCAGGGCATGCAGATGGGGATGAGGGTGCGTGAGGAGGCTGAGGACAGCGGGAAGAGTTAAAGACTTCTCTCCTGCTCTCCATCTTGCAGGCTGGCCCCAGGGTGAGCCATTACCTCCTGCTCTGGGCAGGCAGGGCTGCGCTCAGAGCCGTGTGCACAAATAGGGCTGGGGTAATCTGGAGGCTGCTGTGTCACATCCTTATTGGGAAGGAGCAACCACACTCTTCTGCTTATGGTCCCATCCAGGCATCAACCCCATCATGTTGCAAGGTGCCTCACAGCATTGCATGCATTTAAACAAAGCTATGTTTAAGCAGGAGGGGAATTGCGTGCTGTTGAAGTAGCAGACATGCTCACCTAGACAGCTCAAGGGACTCTCCTTCCATCTGCTTTTTGCAGATGCTTTGGTAAGGAGAATCTCAGAGTCATACAATGGCTTGGGTTTACCCTCCAGTGTTAACAACCAGCAAGGGGCCAGCTTCCTAAAAGGGATCAGTAGGCCAAACCTTTTCCAAATGTGAGCAATTTTGCTGTGTGTTTCTGTTTTGAGGTCCACTGCGACTCACCCCATGTCACCATTTCATACACTTTGACATTTCTGCAGGTAGCACAGGGGGACAGCCCAAGTAGTGTTAGGACTTTCCAAGCAGTGCCTGACCTCACTCCTCCAAACACCAGCTAGTGCTCGTATATAAAGGGAGAAAAAGGGAGGGAGAAAAACTTCAAAACTATAATTATTCTACAGACAAGGAGAGCTATAAAATAAATGAGCAAAGTCCCTGCTCCGATAAATCCACTTAGAAATCCAAACCCAGTAGCAACAGTGTAATTTATGTCCCATTGAAAGAGGTCCAGATGAAAATTGATGAAGTCTCTTATTTGTGTAATAAATCAGTTTCCATTAATGTAACCGATACGCATATTTATAAACACAGGCTGTACCCTAGGCTTGGCATTCAGATTGCTGGGAGGGGGGCTGGGGAGTAAAGGGTGCTCTGAACCATAAAGTCCTTTCTGATAAATCCAGAAAGACAATCTGTGAAAAGATAGTGGGCTCAATTTATGACACCTGAAAAAGAGCCAAGCGTGAGTAAATCTTCTGTTCGTGTAGAAATAAATCTGGTAAAGTCTTCTTCCCCCTTCGTGTCTCTGGAGGGGGCCATAGAGCCAGTGAAAAAAAAAGTCAGATTACTTCAAATAGTTGTTTGCTTGGACCGCATCTCTGTGCTCCCAGACCCATTGGTTCCATTGCCCATCTGTCTGCCTGTTGAGCCCCACGAAGAGCTTTCCTGTCTTAAAGCTTCCTGGGAAGCAGCAAGGTGGATTGGTTTTGGTGCTGGTCGTTCAATGGAACAGTTCATGTTTGTGCATGCAGTGATATGTGGAGGTTGCAAAGGATCAGCCATGGGGCAGAAAGGGTGCCATGTATTTTATTCACAAAATGATAAAATCACAGAATCATTAAGGTTGGAAACTACCACTAAGATCATCAGATCCAAATGTCAACCCATCCCCACCATGTCCACCAACCATGTCCCTGTTGCAGAGTCATTTTAACATCAGCCAGTGAAGGAGGAGAGGTTGTCACATTCATTGTTCGATTTGTATTTCTGGTGTTGTCAGGATTTTTCAGCAGGCACATGGCATGTCCTGGCTGTACTGAGGGCTGTGGTGTGCAAGCTATTGAAGTAATGTCAGTCTGTCCTGGAACAGCACAGCCACAGAGATGCAGGCTTAGGCTTGAGATCAAGTTAAGACCTCACCCAGGGAGTTATGGTGGCGTGATTAAAGAATTTACTCCACCATCCATCCTTTTTGTCCTGCGAGCAGAGAGCAAACCTCACAGTCTTGAGTTCTTGGAAGAGTCCATTGGCTTGAACATGCATGACTACAGCTTGCATCAGTATAAGATGCAAGGTGCAACAGGCAAGGGTGCAGGCACACCATGCATACCGCTGGGTGTGCAGCAACCTCTGGTGCAAGGCTCAGGCCTAAGGCTCTGTCCCTTGGTAGTGCTCATGAGTGCAGTGCCCGAGGCCAACTCTGTATGAATAAACAAAGCAGAGCTGTGGTGTGGGCTCACCCAGTCTCCAGTTTTGTCCCAGCCAGTCAATAGTCTCCCTAAAAGCATCAGGGCACGCTTGGACAGACTCACCAAGTTGGGTGATTGTGTATCTGTGAGCTCTTCTCATCCATAGCCGCATCTCAGCCAGGTCTCAAGGACACTGTAGGGATCTGCAGAATGGCTTATGCCTCTGCTGTTAATCCATCCAAGGGGTAGACTGCTGCTTTCTCTCCTGCACAGCTTGCACAGACCCTCGGAAGCCTTGCACAAAGCACATGCCTGAAGTTACTTACTGAAAAACTGAAAAAATAGCAGCAAAGGGAAGTCTTATGTTTCTTTCACTCTACCCACTTTCTTGCCAAGGCATCGTGGCTGCTAATGATCTTACACCATCAGCTGAAATAATAACTGAAGATTAAGGCGAATAATCCCTGATGAATAGCTATTGGAAGACTGCTGGTAGCAGCAAAGCTTCAGATGTTGACAGCATCAGTGGCACGCAGCACCGAGGTGCATTTGTGCCAGAGAGAACACATGCATTCCATCCTGTTCCAGCACCATGTCCTCTGATAGAGGTGCCATGAGGGAGGAGAGCTGAAGAAGAGAAGAGCTTGGTGGCTTTGCACAAGAGCGTAGAATGAGCTGCATGAGTTGTGTGCCATGCCAGCCCAAGGACAAGCACAGAGTAGGAAGGTGCTCCAGCCCCTCCTAGGCACCTGGGAGAGAGTTCATGAGAGCTGCCCAGGGAGAGGAGCATGTAATGGGAACACAGAGAGCCAGGAGGCAAACACCAGGGTTATCACAGGCACCATCGTGAGACTCAGCCTTTGTGGTCTAACGAAGCTGGGTGATCTCAGCAGCACCTTATCCCCCACAGAGCTGGGGTGAGGTTCTGGAGACGTTAACCAAGGGAGACGTAAGATGGTTTCAACTAAAAGATTGAGGCTGTAGTAAGAGCTGGGCACTGGGTCAACAAACAGCAAGCACCAAAAGAGGATTAGAGATGGGGAGAAAAGGATGTGCCCTACAGAACTGAGTCATCCCATGCTTGAAATCCATGTCCTTTCCATACTGCTAGCTGAAAACTGAGTTTGGTGGGAGTACCGTGGTTGTCCCCTTGTCAGCTAGATGAGGACATGGAGAACTGAGCTGAAGGTCACAGGGTTGGTGCTTTGGAGGTCTCACTTAGCACTCTACCCAGGGCTGATTTTCTGGGAAAGCTATCTTTAGGGACTTTCCCTGAGCATAGAGAAAAGCTTTCACTGCATGCCAGAGGTGATGCTACTGAGCTTTGGCTTAAGGTTGAGCAAAACAGGCTAAGACTTTAGGAAGCTTTGATTCAGATGATGGTTGGATGGCTTCTCTTTGAGTTTGGTTTTCTTTCCACAAGGCTCTCAGGTCATAGGGTGGACCTGCTGTGCTTACTGCCCTGGAGTCATTCATGTTGTCTTTAGATGTGCCTGGAGCAGAAGATGGTAGGGGAGTTCCCACTAAGAACTCTGCACTGGGTTGGCCTACCCCTGGCTGAAAGCGGGTCCTCACCTCAACCAGCCTCCAAGAAAATGAGAAGCTTCTAGAATGAAAAATGGAAATTGAAACACAGGAAGCATGAACTGGGGCCCTGAGACCCCAACAGCAAAGGCACCTGCTCCAATCCCATGGGTACAACTCCACGGCTGTATCCCTGGCCTAGCACCAGTGAGAGCCCTTTTCAGATCCCCATTTCACTTTTGAGCCTTTTGGACCCAGTCACACTGCACTAACTCCTCTTCTATAAATCTGAATGCATCTCTGCCTCAACTATTCCCTCTGTAAATTCTATGGGGGGGCAGGGAGCATCCTTTTTCCACCGCAGCATCCAGGCATAATAGGACCCCTATTTAGGCTGGGGGACATTGCTATAATTCCTTATTTTGGAGGAGCCAGCACAGGCACTCTGGGAAATGACCCCGTTCTGCTCAGTTTGCTCGTGCTCTCCCTGTTTTGGCAGCAGGAGCTCTGCTGTGTACATATGGGTGTGGGGCAGGATCCAGAAACAGCAACAAACAGCTGCGGGTTCATAAATCTTTCTGCTTCCATACCTGTGCAGGGAACCTCACCTCACCTATTCATGTGCTAATTAAAAAAGGAATCAGGGCAGTGCATCAGCATGGGCAGGGCTTAAGCAACTCCTTTGCAAATTCATATCATTTGCAAGCCTCAATGACACTTTTTTTTTTCTCTTTCACACTACACAAATTCCAATGACTGTTTTTTTAGTCTTTGTTGGGGGGCTCATGGTTCTAACACTGATGGTTTGATTGACAGTGCTGTCTATGGCATGTCTCAAGGGATGCCCGTGTCTGTATTTTCAGCCTGCTTGACACAAAGCACTGACATGCAAAGCTTCAGCTCTCTCTCCAGAGACAGAAGACCAAAATGAACAGCCCATTATGATTTTCTTTAGGATTTTCTTTTCCTCTCTCTTTAGCCAAAGAGCCACCAAAACTCTGGTGCACTACATTGTACCTCTAGGTACTACTGTAGGCTCTGTGAATCCAGTTCCTCTCACTGACTTTTTCTTCCCTCAGAGTCTGGGATGCAACTCACCAAGAACTGTCACCCTTAGGGAGCTGTAGAAGGACACTGCCTCGGCCCATGCTTGGATATTAAGAAACATTTCTTCTCTGAAAGTGTGGACAGCCACTGGCACAGCTGCCCCAGGGAAGTGATAGAGTCACCATCCTTGGAAGTGTTCCAGAACCATTGAGATGTGGCACTGAGGGATGTGGTCAGTGGGCATGGTGGGATGGGTTGGGATTGGACTGGGTGATCTTAGAGGTCTTCTCCAACCTTAATGATTCTGTGTTTCATGCAGAACTACAAGTGACAGGATCCCCATGAAATTCAGCAGCTGTTGAATCATACAGTGATAGAATGGCTCGGGATGGAAGGGACCTCAAGGATCACCAAGCTCCAGCTCCCCTGCTGCAGGCAGGGCCGCCAACCTCAACATTTAATGCTAAACCAGGCTGCCCAGGGCCCCATCCAAGCTGGCCTTGAACACCTCCAGGGATGGAGCATCCACAACCTCTCTGGGCAGCTGTTCCAGCACCTTACCAATCTCTTGGTAAAAAAAACTTCAAAACACATCCATTTTCTCCCATGTAATTAACTTCTGGAATCCTTTGGATTTGCAAGCACAGCTAGGTCCCATTACTCTAACCCTAAAAGCTCAAACCAAACCCAGGTGCTCAAGCCCACCTCATGTTATGGGAGCCCTGAGATCACCAGGGAAATAGAGAAGAGCAGTGCTCAGAATCAACTAAAACTCAGACCTTGTAACTGGGTGCATGGATAAAGCTTAGCACAAGAAAAGGAATAAGAGACAGAGCAATTTCAAATGTTGTTAAGGGAGGGAGGATGATATTAATGGGCAGTCAAAGTTGGTGCTCTTGATTGTGATATACAATAGAAGGTCCTTTTGGTTTCCTCCCATCTACAATGGAAGGTCCTTTTGGTTTCCTTCCTTGACCACTCAAACGCCTTTCCCTGCCCTTTCATGACTGAGACAACTTTTCTAACAGATCAACTTGAACTCTTGATATGACCCATGGTGTCTGCTTGATCTCCATGATTGTACTGGGGGGTTAGAGACAATGCAGAAACATCTACAGACATCTGATTTAGGCATCTACAGCATGGAGATGAATCACCCCTCAAAGTCTGAGCTCTGCTCCTGTTCAGCCACAACTTATTTAAAAACAGGGTACTTGGAGCAGCTTTCCAGACTGTCTTAGAGCCTGTGTGTATGCCATTTTCCATATTTCCTATGGGTAGAAAGACAATGATGTGTGCATCCCCGCATCGTTATATATACTGCAATGTCATCTGTATATTCAGGTGTGTGGAATGATCACCACTGATTAACTCAAAATCAGACAGGGTTTTGCTAGAAGAAGAGTAGCAATTAAACTATAGTTGGTCACTGCTGTATAGCACGGAACAATAACAGAGTTAAGAAGTTCTGACAGCTACTCTGCACTTTTGAAGTGTCTCCAGCCTAAACAATGAAAGCTCGTGGCTCTTCACTGCAATATAGAAGAGCTGGAAAAAAAAAAAGGGGTTTCCAAGAGGTAAAGCAAATACCTCTATCACGCCATAGCTTGGCAAAGTTGAGAAGAGGACACAAATTCCCTGGGTGCCTCGTGCCTGAGCTGCAAGGCTGCTTGGAGCAGGCCTTGTCATTTACTATGTGTTTGTACAGCACCTGGCTCTGTTGGACCCTGACCTAGGAAGGAGCCTGTAGCCCTAGTTTTAAAAATAATCATTAAGCAACTTCCCCAGGGACGCTGAGCAGAGCAAGAAGCCTTAGCTGTGCTCTCCTTGGAACAAGAGCTCCTTTCCATGGGGGCACGTGATCCTCCCTCCACCAATTGGCAGCTCCAGGCAGATTCCCCACCACTTGCTAAACATAGCCCAAAACTCAGTGCCTGTGTAACATGTCAAGTGTTAGCTGGGGCTAATCATTCACATTATGCAACCGAGTCACATGCATGCATGCGGCATACATCAAGCAAGCTCCTGCCCTGGTTGCAGCAACAGCCCTACCTCCATCTGTGCTGTAATTATTGTTACCCTGCAAGATGAACGAGGTAAAAGGCTTCACCACCACTCCCTGCTGTGCTCAGAGGTTTTTTGGTAACCTCAAGCTGAAGGAACCAGTGGCAGCTTCTTATTAACCCCATCCCATACATGCCCTCACGCTAGATCTCCTGCCTGAGTGCAAAGCTGTGGTTCCAATGGGTTTACCCATTGAGTAGTCCTCCATCCCTCTATGAGTGTCCTCCAGTGCCTTCCTACCACTCCCATTCACAAAAGATGATGAAGTGAGAGAATTTGTGGGGGAAGAACCACAAGGCATCATCATCTTCCTATAACACCAGGGCATTTCACCTCTGGATATCTTACAACCTATTAGGCAGTTGTCACTTGAGCCAATTTCTCAGTGAAGACATGTCCAAAACTGACACAACTTCTATCTTCCAGGTACAAGGACACTTCGACCTTCCCAGAAATTCCCTTTTCCTCACATTTCTGATTTTTCTCTGCGTTTCTGCTTTGCAGATCACAAACTTTTCCCTCCAATTCTGAATTCTCTCTGCATTTCTGCATTTGGCATTTTTAGATGGCAGTTTTTTCCCCTGCATTTCTGAATTTCCCCCCCCCTTTCTGTATTTTCCCTGCATTTACCTTTGGCCAGGGAAAACGATTATCTGCTTCCTCTTCTAGAAATGGGAACTAGTCTTTGTTAGGTGGGACAATAAATAGAGTGGAATTGGTCCCAGAACTCCCCAGGAAGCACACCCAGGTCTCTCTCTGCCTCTCTCCTTTCCATGAGCCATTCCTCAATCTTGTATCTACAAGATCTACAGCAAATTCCTGGGAGGTGAGGGAAGATGTGTGTCTTGTGTCTGTGTATGGGGATGGAGCTGCCTGCTGAGCACAAACATGAACATGCTCTCAGTGCTGCCCTGAGCAGACAGTGGGCTCTGATGCTGGGCAGGAGTGCAGGCTGGGCACCCTACCAGGGTGCTAATGAGATGATGAGCTTGACCAGGTGCAAGGAGACTGTGGAGTTGGCTCTCCTGTCTTCAGGGAGCTGATGCTGAATGTGTTCCTTTGCCTTACTCTAGTCCTTCACTGCGACGGATCATTTACATCTGGTTCCTGCCAGCTTTTGTTCTTCCCAAAATGATATCCCTACCTGTCTAGGGCATCAAGCATCTCTTAAAAAAAATATCATAGAATCGCTCAAGTTGAAAGGAACCTTCAAAGACCAACCTCCAAAGGCCAACAGGTCCCCTACAGTGAGCAAGGACACCTACAGCTCCATCAGTAGCATGGCAAAAGAAAAGGTTGGAACTCATTTAACCCCATGGTAAATCCTTGCCCGTTACCCATAGCTCCTGTTAATGCTTGAGCAGCAAGAGGCCACAGCTGTGCTGGACCTGGGAGGAGATATTCTACCAGGAAACAGCAAAGAAGGAATATTGCACGAGGAGATGCTGCAGGGCTTGACATACATTTAACAACGGGAACTTGAAAACGCTCCATGGATACAAAGGGATGTTAGAGAGCATTAAGAAATGCTTTTGGCCTCAGATGGAAATTCAGTTGCAACTTGACTGGGGTTTAATCCTGACTGTTAGCTATGCAGCACAAGGGATCATCTTCTGCTTTCCCCCAGGGGCGGTGAAGTTCCTCTCTTTGTTACTGGACGCCGTACTTTGGTGCACTAAAGAGAAACTGTGCTAAGAGAGCTGAGTAATCCTCTAAAGTGGGGGAGATTGATAGCGTTGACTAAGAGGTAAAATCTGCCTACTTTGTACATGAATTTCATCACCAAGTTGCTGCCTTTCCCAGCAAGCTTAAAATCCATAGAGGATTGCATGAAATGCTTTGATGAGGCATTCTTAATTGTATTCTGAAACTATATATGAATTACCTTATATATAGATTAAATGAGTTGCACAAAGTAGTTAGAATAATGGAAATCCGACTCTTCTCCTTCACTTTCCCATAACTTTTTATAGCTAATTTTCTTTGTGCTAAAATTTCCCTTAATCCAACTCTTTCTCTAAAGGTGGATATCCTCTGGGAGAGACGTGGTAACGTTTGAAGAATGCCATGCGAAAAATGTTCATATAAACACACACCAAGAAAGAGAGAGAAACTAATAAGGGAAAGAAATCATGAGAAAAAAAAAAAAATACATTTCTCCAGACATTCCTGATTACAATTCTTGGACACACAAAAATTAGAAATAGCTGAAGCTGTTCTTCACACTTGGCCTGTTTTGTGGATTTTTAAGGTATCTCCAAATTTCCTTGTCTTTTTGGAAGGAATTGGCTCAATGGTTTAAAGATGTAGAGCTTTTTTACTGACATTTGACATCTTTGAAAACAGGAAGCCTTGCACCTGCTTAATAGTATTTCCTGCATTTTTTTCTGAGTTGTATCTCTCTCGGGGTGCTAAAATGCTTCAAATATAAGTGGGAAGAGTTGTAAAGGCTTTAGGTTCTGTATCTAGGTGTGCATGTGCTGTAGGTTCCAAAAGAAGTGGAAACCAAACTCTTTCACCTTACAGCACAGCCCAAGAGCTGTTCCCTTTTCATAGAATCGTAGAATCATAGAATGGCCTGGGTTGAAAAGGACCACAGTGATCATCTGGTTTCAACCCCCCTGTTATGTGCAGGGTCGCCAACCAGCAGACCAGGCTGCCCAGCCACATCCAGCCTAGCCTTGAATGCCTCCAGGGATGGGGCATCAACGAGATGCAAAAAGCCCAAGATGTGCCACGTCCATACATCAGTATCACAGAAACTCACTCCCAGCTTGGCTAAAATTCAAATCCAAAAGCTAAAACCCAAGGACCCACACACAAAGTGACCTGGCCTTAAATCCTCCGAGTATCTTTTCCTCACGTTTGATTTTGCTTTTGAGTGACATGGGATTAGGCAAATACCGACTTGCCATTCCACTCCTCATGGTTTGCAGGTCGCCCAGCTCTGCCAATGCAGAACCTGTGTTTTCAACAACAATCAGGGCTCTTAATTGTTTCACATCATGTGAAAAGTCTTAGCATTGATTTAATCTCGTGTCCTTTGAGAACAGAAGTGCCTGATTTAATGGTTGGCAACCGTGCCTGCAGCAGGAAGGCTGGAACTGGATGATCTTTGGGGTCCCTTCCAACCCCAGCCCTCCTGTGATTCTATGAACAGAAGCAGGAGGACTCAAAGCAACTTGCTGCAGTTCAGGGAGGGGTACTGGATGGTGAACTGCTTCCATCTGGCCACAAGTGCTAAAATACAAGGTTTGGACGTTCATGTGCGGGACTTAATGTTCACTTGCAAGCATTGAGAAGCACATCCAAGGACACAGGCAGAGAGGTGTAAAGAGGGAGGCTTTCATGAAGGCTGACTTTGTGTTGAGTTTCAGGACAGCAGGTTTCAAGGAGAGGCCAAGGAACAGCCGGAGTGTTTATGATTTCCTCCAGCAATCTGCAAGAGCAGTTTACATTGCATGCAAATAACAAAGGTTAATGAAATGGAAATTTTGAGACATTGAATTCTCAGAAATTAGGAAATGCAGAATTAAGAATGTAAATTTAACCACAACACCACATTTTGCTCTTTATTCCTTAAAAGAGACTTTGTATCATATCTTTTAGATGTCCAAGTAACAAAGCTGATGTTTTTCCTGACTACTTGAACCCTAGATAGAATTTCATTACTGCTTATCTAGGGAGAAACAAAACAGATCTCAGGAGATGTTCAGATTGGATGTTAGGAAAAATTTCTCCCCCAAAAGAGTGGTTGGGCACTGGCACAGCTGCCCAGGGAAGTGGTGGAGTCACCATCTCTGGAGGTGTTCAAGAACCATGGAGATGTGGCACCGAGGGACATGGTTAGTGGTGAGGGACATGGTCATTCCCAAAATTAGCAGAATTTAGCAGGTTTTTCTTTAGCATTAGCAGATATTTTTTTTTCCAGTATATCCCCATGGTGGAATGGATTGGGGTTTGGGCTTGGGGATCTTAGAGATCTTTTTCCAACCATAATGCTTCCAGGATTCTATGAAAATCAGCTTGAAAGATGTACCATTGCAATGGATCAGTGTCTTTTTTCTACTCATTTTTTCTGCCTGTACGGAAAAATATAATTGGCCAAGCTTTTACAAAGTCCTGCAAGCCGAAATGGGTCTTTCCAGTGCTAGAATCATTAGAATGGAAAAGACCTCTAAGATCACCAAGTCCAACCCCAACCCATCCCACCATGCCCACTGACCACGTCCTTCAGTGTGACATCTCCGTGGTCTTGGAACACCTCCAGGAATGGTGACTGCACCACCTCCCTGAGCAACCTGTGCCTGTGCCTGGCCATTCTTTCAAAGAATAATTTTTCCTAATATCCAACCTGAACCTCCCCTGGTATAACTTAAGGCCTCTCATCCTATCACTGTTACACTGGAGAAGAGACTGACCCCCACCTCGCTGTGTTATCTCACCTAACAAATCCTGAACCAGCAGACTGAACACAACTCACTTTGAATGTGAGGGGAGAGGTCTTAAAACTCTTCACAGATATCATGAACACGGGAAGAGAAACAGGCCCTCGTGGTGCTGTGTTATAGAAAGTGCTTCAGCTCAAAAGGGAATCCAACAATGACGTCCTCGAGGAGTTAGCCTGTTTTCATTTAGCATTCCTCTGCTGGCTGTTTGTACACACAAACACAGTCCTTACACTAGAAATGGCTCTCACAGCTTTGCAGAGTGAGTTCTCATTCCCAAAATTATCAGAATTTAGCAGTTTTTTTTTTAACATTAGCAGATTTTTTTTTTTCCCAGTATATCCTCAGCACTACCTGGAAGACAATGTGTAAAACCATGAGGATTTAGAGGATTTGGAGCTCTCAGCCTTTCTGCTGCAAGTCCTAGCAGGACAGTTTGATGTGCAGGCAGGGAGGATCTCTCTGCTTGGAGGAACTGGATCCTTCAGATCACCTTGTGCTAATTCTAGTGTCCTCAAATAACATGAGCTTTAGGCCTGTAATCTTCATGGGCTGGGCTAGAGACCACAGCCCTTGAGAAACAGCAGCCAACAGTCCAGGTCCAAAAGCTGTGCGCTCACAGGGCCAACACAGCCCTGCTCACATTCCCAGCCCAACATCCAGGCTCTATGGTGGAGAGGGGATGACTTGATGACCATGGTGGCCTTTTCTAGCCTTAATAATTCTATGATTCCACGCAAAAGTCTGAAACCCAAGAGAGGGTGATCCCTCCTCCATAGCTTGTTCTTGTAACAACACTTTTCTCCATGTCTACTGCTCACCTCTTTCTTACCCTTTACCTTACTCTTACCCCACAGGAGCTGGACTTGATCCCTGTGAGTCCCTCCCAACTCATGATCTGAGACACTCTACAAGACTTCTCTGTAAAGCAGCATTCTGTGCAAGAGAGAAGAGAAATTGAGGCAGTGATCCCCAAAATGACCACCCAACAGGAGTCAACAGAGAGGCTAGAATTAAATTTCCAGTCTTCTCTTTCAAAAAAAATTGGCACTTCCTAGGGCTTAGTCTGCTTTAATGTTTAGCCTATTATATATATATATAAATGCATCTGAGTAAGAGGCTTGAAAACCAGATTGCCAAAGCAGCTGAGAGGGAGTTTGAAGGGAGAGAGTTGGCTTGCTTATTTTCTCAGTGTGAACTTGCCTTTGAGCAACCAAGAAAGCACTGAGCAAAATCCATATTTGACTTAGGAAAATGAAAATAAAAGAGAAAATGTAGTTCAGGATACTTTCTGATTCCAGCATGCAAACTCTTGAGAAATACCTCTTCCTCTTTCTTTCTCTAAAGAGGAATCTCACTGCTGAGAAAAGAAAGACATTTGGTCAAATCTTGGTTTTGGTTTAAGAAAAATAACACACATAAAAGTGTCTTTATCAATGGACTTCGAACAAGCAGAAAAGGAGCAGAATAAGCCTTTCTCACCAAGTCTAATGAACTCCTCGGGTTGTAGAGCTGGTCCTGCATTCAGTTGTCTGAAGAAAGTGAGACTGAGGAAAGAAAAGATTAGTGTCAGGCTAGGAGTATTAGATGATTAGCATTGTTTTAGGAAGCAATCTGAGATGTCATCTGGAGATACGCTACCGATCCATCTGGGGCAGAAAGGAAAGAAGACAAGAGAAGAGAGAGGGGAAAAAAAAAACCCAACCCAACAACCCTGTTTTGTTTCTCATTACTGCTCTAATTCTGGTGTAATTGAAAACGGACTGAATGTGTTTAGGAACATGTAGGACATCTGTTTCTCATTGGAAGAGCTCCGCTTTTTCGAGTGGCGCCTTCCATCTTCATCACAGTCCAAAGATTCCCACATCACGACTTGTCCTCTTTCTTTCTCTCCATTTTTTTTTTCCTTTCCAGAAAATGTGAGGCTGAACTTTCGACTCCATGTAAAACAGTTGGAGAGAAACCATGATAAGTCCCTGGGGAACCATTGAGCCTTTCTTCCCATTATCCTACTTGATTCTTTGCAGCTTCTCAGTTCTTTAAATACAGCCTTGAGCTATTTAATGCTGGTGGCATGAAGAAAAAGGGGAAGGGACAAGAGGAGGGGGAAGAAAAGAAAAAAATGGGAGAACAATTTGTAAGGTCAGACATCAAAACAGAGAAACAAAGACAACAACACTGAAAGCTGTCCTTAAGCTGGGCCAGGACCTCCTTCTTTGCCAAAGGGAGTAGATCTACACAAATACTGGTTTATGAAGTTCTGGCTCTCCTATGTGGAGGAAGGAGTCTGAGATCCAAGAAGATTTGCTTGTGGGTTAAACCAAAGGGCGATATGCTAATTCTCCTCTTGGACTCACACATCAAGTCTCCAGCATTCATTTTGGTTTGGATGACTGCAGAACTGTCTCTCATAGGAAATTCTGGAGACCCCATTGCATAGAGAGAGATTACAAGTTGAGTAGACAATAAAGAGATTGTGGGAAACATCACTACCTTGGCAGGGAGAAGGGCTGCACGGTCTGATAACTCATAATTCTCTACCATTTGGAGAAGGTCTGCCTGTAGTGAGGGGGACCAAACCAGCAAGATGCATGACCGCAAGCTAGAAATGTGTCTTGATTTCATAAGCGGCTCCATTCTGTTCTAATAGCACTTTCCATCAACTAAGTTAGTTCACAGCCATCAGCCTGCAGCAGAAAATGACTGCCCTTTGCCTGATGCTCCAGCCACCCAACCCTCACCACCACCCATTGAAGTGGAAGGAGAGAGTCTTTGGCTGTGGTGCATGAAGAAACACAACCACGGAGAGATGTAGGAAGGACCTTGGAGAGCCTCATTATGATCTTGGGTCATGAGTAACCCTGGGCCTGAAGGAGAGCTTTGCAAATGAGTATAACAGTCTGTGTGGTCTCTGTCTGGTTGATGCTCACCACGGAGTCAACAGGTCCAATCCTCTTGGGATGCCACACTATGCCTTTCTGATAGTCCAAATGAGCCTCAGCGTTGGCACTGATTATATTTCTCCCCACTGCAAAGCCTGCTCAGGTGGCCAAGGTGAAAATGTTCTTCCTTGGAAATGAAAGGTAGACTTCACTTTTGATTTCAGTTGGACTCAAGATTTAGTCTTCACAGCCGAGTAGCTGGGACGGGGATATGTTCTGCCTGAGGTGTCTGAAGCAGAACTTGTAAGAAATCAAATGCTAATAAAATTACAGAGAATAGTCAAAGGGAATTATCTCTTCCTGAGAAGGGCCTGCAGAAGGCAAACAAGCTGCATCAAAAATGCCAACAAAGGCATCTTGCTGTCAGGCAATGCCTTTTTACTGAGTTTAGTGTTTTGCTGGAATTTTTCATAAGTATCTTTGAAAAAGCTGTTTGTTGCTTTCTCTTCATTCTATCTGACTGAAAAGGATTAAATAATTTTATTTTGATAGCATTTCAACAGGCCCATCTTGAATTTATTATCCATACCATTTTGACATGTATTCATGTGAATATGCTGTACTTTCCAGTATGTGTCATACTTTAGCGGGCTGGATTTAAAATACTGCTTTGATGTTTATCAGATCATATGCCCTCACTTCTTGAAGAAAAATGTTTCTGTACCATCAAAATGATGTATTTATATTATTGGGACTTTTATTTTAACCTGTCTGAACCCAAGATTTAGATCGGTTTCTTATTTTCTCAATTTAAAATTTCTGAATTTTCCTAGGAATAAAGAATCTACTTTTCTCAGACAGATTTAGGATGCTGATTCTGCCACTGAATTACAGTTATATATATTTGAACAGTTACACTATAAACTTTCAGAGGAAATTCAGAATGCAGTGTTCCATTAGGGGAATGAGTTCTCTTCCCAGAAAAAAAAAGATAGCATCGAGAGCTCTGAAAAACAGATCATTATTTTTTTTTTTAATCTTTTTGAGGTTCTTCATGTCTCAGTCATTCAGTCCACAGGTGCTAATGCTGGACAGTCAAAATCTCTCATTCTGGATTCTGGACTTTGAGCTGTGAGTAGAAATTGTATTTCTCTTAAGGAGGGTCCCAGTTCAGTGCGTAGTACTCTGAAATGTGATGGCCTTTACACTCACCATCATTCAAGAAAAAATGAAAACCAAAGAAAGCTATTACCTCATTAAAGTGCATTAACTGCTATATTGGCCAAGGCGGCCAACCATTATACGTCTGATAATGCTCATATGGATTAGTACTTCAATAAAGACAGGCATGACAGAGCTATACAAGAGACATCATGTTTCAGGAAAATCTGTATTTAAAGAAGCTGGGAAGAAGCCAAAAGAAAGAAAATAAAGACATTCATACATGGAAAAATATTCATTACTAGGAATCTTTCCAGTGTAGGTGGAAGAGGAGCCGTAACCACTTCCTTAGTACAGGCATCGAACTTCTAATGTATGCAAAAATAGATAGTTATTATTTGTTGCTGATATCAGAGCCAAGGAACAAGCCTGGGGTGGGATGAACTAAAGAGTTCAAGTGAACCTCCACATGAAAAGCCTTCAAGTGTAACTCCACCAGGTAGGAGAGCACAACCTCCAGACTAAACAGCAGATGTAACCTGCATGCCACAGTATAATTTCTGTAGCCAAAAAAAAGAAAAAGATTCAAATCAAAGAAGAATCCTTCATGCAGGTAACATTAGAAATATTACCAGGTACAGATGAATTTTAGAACGTAAGGTAAGATGTGCCTATTCCTTATTTGCTAGTCCCACCAACCCAATCTTACGCAGATCTAGGTGTTGTCTATTCGTGGCATGAGAATTCTTCTTCCCAGAGACCATGCCAAATGTGTTTTATCAACTGGTGGAGAATTACTGCAAAAGGAAGCATCTTCTCCATCCTCACTTGCAAGCTCATCCTAGCACTGCTCTGTTAGAAATCGGTTCTGCTGCAAAAGAAGATAAGGCCAAATTTTAGTTAAATTGAAGTAGTAGTCAGTTGAATCAGTTAAACTGTACCCAAAGTTCAGCTCATCACCTTTTGGTGTGATTCCCACCCCACTTCACATTTTTCTTCTCATTTAGGTATACGCTTGCATGATTCCGCTTCCCGTTAGCATCACATTATTAAAGCTTGTGAAAAAAAAAATGGTTTGGCTTAACTTGGCTTAGGTTGGCTTGGCTTGTTTCCTGCCCTCTTGGAAAATGTTTATTTCTGTACAAATTTCTGACTGAATTTCTGGAAGAAACCTGAAAGTGATGGATGAGCAGTTTCCTAAAGGTAATTTTATATTGTAAGACCAATGAATACTAATCATTACCAAATCATGAGGCACTCAGGAGAAAGAGGATGTAACTGGGACTGGCTGCAGCCACCGTGTGGAGGGGGAAGTTGCATGGAGGTCTCACCTCTCTTCCTGACATGACTTAAAAGCTCCTCTAAACGTGTTCCTGGATAGATGGCAATGCAGGATGCAGCCTCCACTCCCAGCCACATACCCTTTAGGTCTTCTCATTGTTATTGCTACAGCCATTCGCATTGCTATGGCTCCAGCATGGCAAACATGAACCAGATGCCCCAGCTTCTCTAGACTGAACTCAACAGCCAGATCATAGGCTTCAAAGTGCAGTTCACCTTCCCACTGGCACAAAAGCTTTTCCCAGAAGCATATGGTGTGCTGCAAGTGGTGGCCCTGAGTATTTTAGGCAAAAATAATACTTGACACAGCACTCATCACCTTTCTTTCATGACTTAAAATGGCTTTATATGTTAAAGAAGCCATTGCTTACATTAGATCACAAATTAGAGTCATAGAATAAGAGAATCATTAAGGCTGGAAAAGAAATCAAGTCCAACTGTTCTCCTACCCCCAGTATTGCTCACTGACCGTGTCCCTCAGTGCCACATCTCCACAGTTCTTGAACACTTCCAGGGATGGTAATCCCACCACCTCGATGTGCAGCCTGTGCCAGTACCTGACCACTCTTTTGGAGGAGAAATGTTTCCTAATAACCAACCTGACCCTTCCCTGGCACAACTTGAGGCCATACCCTCTCGTTCTTTCAAATTAGTGACATAATACCTGTTCTTCCAGTCATTCTCAACAGGTTTACTCGAATAAATAAGAAGTTACGGGAGACTTCTCCAGGCACCAGCAAGGACCAGAAAGAAGGATGGGCCAAGACGTAGCAGGACTTTATGGGAGATGCTTACACTTTTCTACAGGGCAATGCAAGAGTTGGCAAGCAGCAATTTTCTTGTCTGCAGTTTTCCCTAGACCAGAGCAATAATTTGAGGGATGTTTCTCTTTGCACTGGACGTCCTCAGTGGCAGAGATGGTCTTCGTGCATAATCATAGAACGGCCTGGGTTGAAAAGGACCTCAATGATCATCCAGTTTCAACCCCCCTGCTATGTGCAGGGTCGCCAACCAGCAGACCAGGCTGCCCAGAGCCACATCCAGCCTGGATGGATAATCTCACAGTACAAGAAGAGGAACTGATGCAGAAGTAAGAAGGCGCTGATGCTCACACATTCCCATTTTCCCAGGAACTTCTACTGTTTTCGTTTGGAATCAGAACAAAACCAACTACTTTTGAAACTGCCTAGATGAGGGAATTTTCACTCCAAAAACATAGTTCAAGAAATTCTTTGGTTATTTTATGGGTTTTTAATAGTATTTTATTATATTTATATTATCTCTTCCTATGTTATGGCAGGTACTCCTGGCATGCCATAATGACCCAAAATTGTTTAAATATTCTATTTTTATTTTCTTTTCAAAATCATTATGAGCAGCTGCTACTTAGCAGTGAGAGAAATACCTTATCTTCCCTTCCAGATCAAAGTATCTCCTGTTTGTGTTGTAATTAAGGTGTTTCATTACTTATTAATTACAACACAAACAGGAGACACTTTGATCTAGAAAGGAAGATAAGATATTTCAGCCAGTGCTAAATAGCATTTGCCCTAAATGGTTTGAAAAGGCAAACAAAGGAAAAAAAGAGAATACTTCCACGACTGTATTATGACATACTGATAGTCACATTGCCTAATGAATCCTCTACCACTGACACACCACGGAAAATCGTACAACAGATCACCCCAGAGCAAAGGTAGCAAAAGAATCACCAGAAATCTGAAGTAGAATTCTGAAATGTTTTCTTTTTACCCCCTTACGTTTTGTTTCTTACACCGAGGGATTTTTTCACTGAAATCTCAACGCTTCCATGAAAAGGGCTCTGAAGGTGGGGGGTAAAAGGGGACTTGGCTGCTTCCAAAAAATACTATTCACAGTTCAAAATGATTTTGGCAGATGTTTTCCAACCATCTCTCACAGCCAGGCCTGGGGCTGGCTGCCCATAGAGCATCACTGTGCGGTAAGTCAGCTGTCTCCAGCACAGATTTCTCCTGCTTTAACTTTGTTCGTGTCCCTTGCACTGCAGAGCCTGCCCCAAATCACTGCAACGGTGCACCCCTCAGCAAAAGGCACTTTTATTTAATGGCACATAGAAGACTGCAATATTAAGAACGAAAGAAAAAATAAAAGGTTAACCGAGTCCAGATGCTTAAAACAATTAAAACAATAAAGCTTGGAGCAGAGGCCAAAGCGGGGAGAGAATAAGCTGCAGACTGTTTAGATAAGTCAGCTGCACTGGGTGGGCAGGTCCTGGTTGCATTCAGCCTGGAGTACTCCAGAGCCAGGCTGGGCAATCTCTGACCCATTAGACATTATCTGGGGCAACTCATACACGTCACACAAAGTGTGTGCATCTCTATTTACTGGGCAGGGCTTTTAAAATATCTCTTTAATCTTCCAGCCCACAGGTTCCTAATGTGCCCATCATCGTGGAATCTAGGCACAAATAAATCAATTTCTTCTGCCCTTGCTGGGAGCATCCAAGCCCATAAGATGCTTGGTGACATCTCAGATGGCCAAGGATGCAAAGTCCTGCTTCATAGGTCTTTGATCTCCAGCCTGGGAGGACAAAGAAGGAAAGTAGTACAGTGTTATAGCTTTCCAATTAACTCCTGTCTTTTGTCCATTGAGATCCAGAGCATCCCAGCTGAAGTGCACCAAAGAACAGCAGGGGATGTGTGTGCATGAGCACAAGGGAATTCAATAAACTTTGGAAAAGCATGAACTCTGCCTTTAAAAAGTGGAGGGGATGGCGAGGGAAAGAGAAATACAAGGGATTGTATCATTGTCCCTATAACTTCAGTGTCAACAGAGATATTCCAATAGTTGATTGAACATGCCTTGTTCAAACCTTGGAGGATTAGGAGGTGATAAGAAATGGAATTCCTAAGAACAGGTCACATTAAACCAGCCTAATTTCCAAATCTGGCAAGGTTACCAAGTCTCGTGGGTAAAGAGGAAGCAGTAGAAGCAATATCCTGACTTCAGTGAGTCTTGTGGATCCCTCCCAGGCAGTGGTTTCACAAGACACTGAAGGAAATTATTATCTAAATGGCATTTCCACAGAGCACAGCACATCTCATTGAAAAATCGCACTCAGTGAATCACTATCCATGGTTTAGGGTAGGGTTCAGCTTGCAGATCACCACACCGGTATTTGGGTGCCTGCACGTGGGTGCCTACCTGCACATGGGACAGCTCAACAGGGTCTAAAGAAGAATGCATGAGGGTGTCCAGGGCAAAGCAGGAAGGATGCTGAGTGAACAAATGGACCTGGAATGCTTTCAGCTGCCTGTACAGCCGTTTGGTTCTATTCTAGGCATTGTGGGATATTCCATCCGGCCTCCACCTGCTGCTCCACAGGTCACAGATCTCCTGGAGGTCCTGTGCCAGCCCCATGAAGATGTCTCACGTACATTTGAGCATCTCAGCTAGCATCATGCACATGTGCATATTGCCAACAGAGCCTTAGATGCCCATTTATTCAGAAGAAAACCCTCTACACACCAAGATTATCCAAATGCACCCATACATAGACTCCTAACTTCAGATGTTTTAGTTCCCTGTGTTGGTTTCAAATCTAGGGTGGTATTCAGTGGTCCATACGTAGATGGTTGTAGGAAGGTGTGGGTTGCCTCTTCTCCCAGATGTCAGGGGCAAGAGGAAATGGCCTCAAGTTGTGCCAGGAGAGGGTTAGCTTGGACATTAGGAAACATTTCCTCAGAAAGAGTGGTCGGGCACTGGCACAGGCTGTTGAAGAAGGTGGTGGAGTCACCGCCCCTAGAGGTGTTCACAAACTGCAGAGATGTGGCACTGAGGGATGTGGTTAGTGGGCATGGTGGGGATCGGTTGGGGTTGGACTCGGTCATGCTTGAGGTCTTCTCCAACTTTAACAATTCTACGATCCTATGACTCTATCTGATATAATTTCATGCATAATAATGTATCTGAGAAATCTACTTGAGACTGGTGGACACAGAATTGCGTCCAGTAGGCTCTCTTCCTGGGAAAGCAGGTGGAGAAGGCAGGATAAAATACCTAATATGATGCTGGACATCTCTGTGGGCAAATGAATCTGACCCTTACTGGCAAGAGAGGTGGACAGCCCTGTTTACCAGAGGTTTATAGACCACGCATCATTTTCAGATAGTGGTAGCACGAGAAGCTTTGCACACAAGGAGCTCCATTCATTTCTTGAACTGAAAAATCTTATTGACTCAAATGTTTTCTTTTCCTGCATTCCTCAATTTAGGCTCATTAGAGCAATCAGTTGGCTCCTGCAGCTTCTATCTAGCTGGGACCTGTGTCACAGGTATTTAAGTTCTCTTCCAAAAATACCTCGGTATCTCATCTTCCTTTTGAACTGTCACCTACTAAAAGTTCACTCTACCACATTTCTCTGGTGTCCTCCCCACGGAGAGCATGTTTCATCCAATGGAGATGCACTTCCAGCCTCATTGCCTCAGCGCTGTTTGTGCAACCACTTGGCAGAGTTATGAATCATTTGTAATTTTTTATCTCACTGTTTTGATACAGAGAGTAGCTCAAAGGCGCTGTTTATTAAATTCCTCCACCCTTGGCATTACCTTGAATCTGCCCTTCGCTGCATCCACAACAAAGTGGAAATCACTCTAACGTAATTGCGGGCCTCTGGATTTCTGTCTGACGGCGTTCTGGTTGCAGAGATAAAGTGAAACCCAGACCTGGAAGAGCACGAGAACTTACGTTCTCCTTGACATTGAGCAAGTTTGCCTTGCCTAGACATGGGACTTGTACTGCATCCAGATTCTCCATGGGATGGAATATTGCTTTTACACTCATAGTTTTCTCTTGCATGTTGTACCTTTTGCTGTTTCTGCCTCTGAACTCGCATGTTGCCAAACTGGAGGCTACAAGAAGAGCAATAAGAGGGAATTTGCATCAGTCTTCTCACCTCTGGCACAAGGATGTACTGCCTCTCATTTTTTTGAAACCTTAGCACAGATCAAGACCACGAGCTGGAAGCTACCCACAGAGAGAGGTTACTTGCCACTGATTCCTTTGATTTTAGCCCTGTAATGTACCCCTCCTTGCCCCCCATTTCCCGACTGTTGATGGGGCAGATCGAATCCAAGTCATGAGGAACACGCATTAAAAAATGAGCAGCTCCAACAGCGTAAGCCAAAGTCTCAGTATTTCAAACAGGAACATTTTGAGTGCAGTTCTGCTGTACTCACGGCCAAGAAGGAGTTATTAAACATGCTGCTTTTTGGTTTTGCAAGAGGATTTGACATTTCTTTGTAAAACATCATGTAATAGCCACTGTACAGCCTTCCTCTTTGCTTTGTGACTGGGTGCAGCAAGGATGAGGTACCCCTGGAAAGCTGAAGTGTGCTGCAAAGTGCAGAGCTGGAGCTTTGGGACTGGGAAGCTTTCAACGCCATAGAAACAGACAGTTGCAAGCTGTGAACTTTTTACTTCTATTCTCTTTCTTCTCTCATCCTCTTTCCCTCTGAAATTTTAGGTTTGAGCCTATACCTTGCTTTCTTGATGTGTGAATCTGTTGCAAGCGTGTGATGGAGAAACCAAGTTATAGGATTGCAGTTGTACTATCTCCAGCTCTGGAGAGACTTAACTGGGTTTTCTGTGGCATTTTCTGCTTTCCTTTGAAGATGCTGTTCCTGGAACCAAAGGATTTTTGAGAATACTTCTGTTCTCTTTTTCACTAACTTCACAGTGAGCGTGATCAATATGTCCCCTTGTTAGCTCAGACCAACACCCAGAAGCTGCTCTTTGGGGACGTGGAGAGGAAGAAAGGAGTAAGACATACTTCCAATTTTTTAGCATTTTCCATGCTGGAAGTCTTCAAGAAAAGGGAGGATGTCGCACTGAGTGACATGGTCTACTGTGGTCACAGGCGTCGGTTGATGGTTGGACTTGAAGATCTTAGTGGTCTTTCCAACATTAATGAATCTATGGTTCTATGAATTCTCTAACAGCCTCTTCTGGCTTTAGTACCCAGAAAATCATAGAATCATAGAACCACCAAGGTGGGAAAAAACCTCCAAGATCATGCAGTCCAACCACCAATATTTCCCACAGATCATGTCCTTTAGTACAACACCTAATTTCTCTTGAACACCTCCAGGAATGGTGACTCCACCACCTCCCTGGGCAGCCCATTCCGGTGCCTGACCACTCTTTCAGAGAAGAAATTTTCCCTATGTCCAGCTTGAATCTCCCCTGCTGCAACCTGAGGCCATTCCCTCTAGTTAAGCAGGAGAAGAGGCTGACCCCCACCTCTTCACAACCTCCTTTCAGGTAGTTGTAGACAGCAATATGGTCTCCCCTGAGCCTCCCATTTTTCAGGCCTCTGAATCAGCAGAAGCAGGGTTAAACAAAGACAGAACTCATGCACACTGACTTGGCACCAACTTCCAAAGGCCCTGAGGCTAAAACAAAACAAACCAAAGAGGAAAAAAAAAAAAGAGAGAGAAAAACAAGTTTTGTTTCCAAATAAACAAGTTTCCTCTCCCCTCAGGTATGGGGCTCGCTCAATTAAATTACGCTCATCTGCCAAGGCCTGTGCACCATGTGGATTCAGTTACTGCCTCTGCAAGAATGTGTGTGATGCTCCAGGCTCTGAGGAAGGCTACAGCTGACCCCACCCCTCCCTCCAATGCCCTTCGCTGTGCAAGCTGCTTTTTCTCCTTGCCTGCTGGGGTTTTTTATTGCAGTTGTTGTTCTGTTGTTGTTGTTTCTCGTAAGCCCAGCCCTGCCTGAGCCCTGTGCCTGCATCTGAGTTGGATGTTAATTGCTTGCAGTTAGGTTCAACGTGTCTGTGTTCGTACAAAGGCTGACTTGGCAGAGAGCAGGGGGAGGTGGGGGGTAGCTGGGAAACAACAGCTCGTGCTCAGGGGAGCTCTGTTGGAGCTGTGCTTCGAGCAGGTTGCACCACGGATAGGGAACCTGAGCAACCTGACTGGAGTTTTCCTGCTTCATTTCCACTTGTTGGGCAACTTCTTTGCACTCATCTAATTTTATTTTGATCCAGAATCATAGAATCATAGAATCATAGAATGGCCTGCGTTGAAAAGGACCACAGTGCTCATCTGGTTTCAACTCCCCTGCTATGTGCAAGGTCGCCAACCAGCAGACCAGGCTGCCCAGAGCCACATCCAGCCTGGCCTTCAATGCCTGCAGGGATGGGGCATCCACAGCCTCCTTGGGCAACCTGTTCCAGTGCGTCACCACCCTCTGTGTGAAAAACCTCCTCCTAATATCTAACCTAAACCTCCCCTGTCTTAGTTTAAAACCATTCCCCCTTGTCCTATCACTATCCACCCTCCTAAACAGCCATTCCCCCTCCTGTTTATATGCTCCCTTCAAATATTGGAAGGCCACATTTTAATTCTTTAGCTATTGTCTAATTTGACAGCACTCCCTACAGACCCATTTCTGAGGTAGGATAGTAAAAACAGGGTCAATACCACCTCTGTTGAAGTCACTCTAATATCAGGATGGAATTCTACAGGTCTAGAGACTTTTACCACCTGAGATCCTCGGTAAATTGAAAATACACTTGTACTTTTCACCAAAGGAACAAATACACCTGGCATACTGGGTCTTTTTAAACCAGCTGTGAGCATTACCACATAAAATCAGATATCACTTACTGCACAGACATGCAGATTTTCATTGTCTGAGGCAGATTTGTAGGAGATTCATGCATCTTGTCCTTGAATAGGTGTGTATATCTTCACAGCCAGTGCTTGTAACTGTGATTTTTCCTATGAAAAAATATGACCTGCAACTGCTCTGTGAAGACATCCTTTCAACTGGGGAGCCCAGCACTGGGCACAGTGCTCCAGCTGTGTTCCCCTCAGGGCAGAGCAGAGGAGAGGGGCAGCTCTCTTGCACTGCTGACCATGCTCTGTGCCTTGGACCCCAGGGTCCCATTGGACTTCTTGGCCACCAGTGCACACTGCTAACTCATGGTCACCCTGTGGTCGACCATTGGTCAACTGTTGCTCAATCACTGCCCAACCATTGGCCACCAGGACCTCCAGATCCTTCTCTGCACAGTTCATTTCCAGCAACTCACCCCCCAACCTGTACTGACGCATATGGTTATCCCTCCCCAGGTGCAGGATCCTACACTTGCCCTTGTTGAACCACCTCAGGTTCCTCTCCACCCAACTCTCAGCCCACCCAGGTCTTATGAACACTTACCTTGGTCACAATTTTGAAAGCTTCCTGTTAATTTTTCCTCAACAAAGTGACTATTCTGCAATCTCACCTCCCTCCCACGCATTCTCACCTCTTCCGGACTGGCCAGTTTTACTTCTTCTTGGCAAAGGGAGGATAATCTTGAACCTTAACTGAAGCTATCTACAGATGTCATAAAAAGCAATAGCTAGGTGGGAAAGATGTGCATTTATGTATCCTCAAAGGGCCTTCCTCTAGTCTCAGAGCTATCAGCCAGCTGGCCATCAGCACATACTACTAGCTAATCAGCAGGCTGTGAGCATGAACCCATCCTAAAGCACATCGCCTTTCCTTCAGGCATAAAGTGAAGCAACACAGGAAGGAAGTGAAAAATAATAGTCTAAGGCAGAGTTTCAATGTAGTTTTGCCTGAACACCAGGAAGGATCCTGGGGAAAGTGACAGCAACAGCACCAGTCCTTTCTGGCATGTTATGATGTTGTTGATATCAAGGAAAGGGTTTAATCAGTTTTTCCTCCAAATAGATACCAATGAAGCTCTCAAAACTGCAAAGCCAGTTGTGTTCAACTGTGGATAGCTTTGATATTGCATTGAACAGGTCCTTTATCTGCAGCCTCTCTCCCACCACTTCTCCTATTCCCCAGCACTGCTGGGAGGTGCCATTGGCTTAACCCATCCTGTTGGGTGAGAGGCAATGAAAAGCATCAGAGGACTTCAGGAATTGAATTCAACAGTGTTTATGACCTCAGACAAGAGAGAGCATCAGGCCACAGAAACAAAAATCTCCAAGCTCTGGAAATACCGGCACAACTTCATCGTCTCTGCCACGTGCCTGCAGTCAGTCAGGATGAACCATTGCCTCAGTCCATTCTGCACCTGGGAAAGAAACCAGGCCTTGCACATTTGACCTTTCCTCTGTTTTTGTTCTCTCCTTGCTAGGGAAACCCCTGTTGACATTAATAATATTCTTTGCAGGTGAAGGGTAGGTAATAGCTGAGTAAGGACCTTTAGGCTGGGTTCAGGATGAGTAAGTGGAAAATCCCTGAATTTGAGGCTGGCTGTACAATGGGGCCAGAAAGGAGTTCCTGCCAGCTCTATTTTTCTGGTTATATAATGGGGCAGCAAGACAATCCCAGCTCCTGAAAGCAAAATAATTAATAATGGAAAGGTGTTTTGGCCATTGTGATTGTTGTGGATGATTCAGGACCTTCTGCTGATCTTAACTAACCTAACTGACGCAAGCTGCCCACCCCACAGGTCAGGCTGAGTGGAAGCTGAGGCAGAAATGTGAAACAACACGTCCTCTGCTGGAAGGTTCTGGCTCCGGAATGGCAGCTCAGATGGAACCACTTTGTTGAAGCACTCTCTTGATGCCATGGCAGATATGAGCAGATGGGATCTGAAGGATTTGGACCAGGCTGTGGTGTGGGGTATTTGATCAGCTGTGTGATCCGATAAACGGTCATTTTGGTCAAACCTTAAACATCTCTGGGGCAGCAACAGTGTTTTTCTGTCTTTGTCTAGCACACCTATTATGGAGAAGTCTGCATCCAGCTTAGTAACTGTAACCAATAACAACAAACGAAGAGTAAAAGATGGTTCTCAATGCTGAAGAGAAAAGCTTTCTGTTTTTCAGCAGTGTTTGAAGAAGTGGGAAGGGATTTCAGTGCTGTTAGGGACCAAAATACGTCAAGGCACAGAAGGCATTGCAGTGAAGTAAGAGGTATCCCAAAGCCAAGGTAGGCTATGAAGACAACAAGTAACATGGAGAAAAGGGTGGAAAACAAGGCAAGTTCAAGGCAGCAGCTGGGGAAGGAAGACGTGGAGGTGGAAAAGGTGTGGGATTGTGTTGAAAGGGGTGTGGAGGCATAGGGTGTGGTAGGCAAAGTGATGCCAGAGGCCTCAAAGAGTTTGGCAATCTGTGGGTAAGAAAGGGCAAGACAAAATGGGACAGGGTCAAGGACAGCATCTGTCCCCTGCAGATGGCTCCGAGGCAGCACAGCTGGGAGGGCAAAGGAGCAGCCAGAGGGAGAGCTACAATATCACACCCATGTCCCATGCCTTGCTGCAAGGAATCAGCCAGGGGAATGCAAAAAAGAAAGTGGGGCTGAGAGTCTGAGCCAAGAAACAAAGATTATCAAGAAATGCCAAAGAATCTTTTTCCTAATGCTAAGCCATTCTGTTTCTCTCAGGTAATACTTTGGTTGCCCCAAAAAGTCAAATTAAAAATACATGTATATCAAATTCATGTCCATTATTTGAGCTGCTTTTGGTAACCAATTAAAATAATAACAATAAAAAAAGTCAGAGGGATAAAACAAAGGCAAAATGAAGTGGCTTAACTTGCCCATATGATTTTCTTCTCCTGAAATTTAATTATGGAAATATGTTTACAGATAAAAACCAGTGTAATTCATCTTGGTCAAAGGATACAATCTATTCATCCTGAAAGAGAATTCTAGCAGCTTGCACAGTTGAGAAACTCAGTCTTTTTCTTGGGTTTGGTTAAAAGCAGTCCTGTGTTTTTTCAGCTCCCAAATCAACAACTCAGCTATTTAAGTGCACAGCCCCACTGTGATGGCCAGAGAGATGTCTGGGTGAAAAGTTAAACTTTGCTTTTCGTTTAGGGGCCAAACAAGTTTCATCTTGTCTAATATACGGTTATTATGACCTGTCTAAAATGTCCATGCTTCTTCAGATTATCTTTAAAAATACTCTTAAGAGGGACCATCTCCATCAGAGGCTCAGCACCTGGAAACAAACGAGCTTCTTACACAGTGCAAGGCATCTCTGATGCAACTGCAAGCCCTGGATATCTCAGAAGCAGACAGGCTATGTTTAAGCAGGTTCCTTAACAGCACTGACACTTCTCAACACATGCTATCAGTGATCCCAAACCCTACTGCTTGGATATCAAGACTCATTGGTACACAGCTTTACGTGTTGGAGAAAAAGAGAGAACTTCATATCCCATCTGCACACCACACCAACATCAGTCCCTGTCTCTGGGGTAAAGCTGGGGGTTGCAGACTTTCCCAGAGTCAGATGGGTTCAGATAGTCAAAGGCTGAGGGTGTGCTCATTGCCTTCTGTCCAAAACTCCCTCTGAGACAGGCCTTGCTTTGGGTCATCTTCAAAGCTAGCTGGGTACTCCAGGTTGGAGATAACACCATGGAAGAAATGAGGAGGCCAAGGATAGAATGAGTTGTTCAAGCATGTACAGAGAAGAGCAACAAAGCCAGAGAAAGGTCCAGAAAACAATTATGAGGAGTGACTGAGGTAACTGGGGTTGTTTAATCTAGAGAAGGGGACTGAGTGGAGACCTCATTCCTCTCTTCAATGACCTGAAATGAGGTTGCAGTGTGGAGATGTTGGTCTCTTTTCTCAAATTACAAGTGATGTGATGCAAGTAAATGGTCTAAAGTTGCATCAGGGAAGGTTTAGATGGGACATTAGGTAGAATTTCTTCATGGAGACAGTGGTCAAGCATTGCAATGGGCTGCCCATTGTGGTGTAGTTCTAACCCCTGGAAATATTTAAGAAATGTGTGAACATGGCACTGAAGAATACAGTTGAGTGGTGGGAGTTGGGAGGTCAGGTTGATGGCTGGACTCGATGATAAGATCTGTCCCCGTCTAGATGAATTTATGATTCTATAACCATACAGTGGGCTTGAAGGGACCACTTAGTGTTTGTGGTTTCTCCTATGGAAAAAGGATTGTTTCATATCACTTCCTCCAAGTTTGCTCTGTGAGTGTCCAAGGATAACAGTCTTGACTTTAGATGCAAAATCCGTGGGACTGTTATCAGATACCTGCCTTACTATCTTTACTGAGATAAAGTCCTGTCTGCAGGAGGTGCGTTAGTTCAAGAGATTCCAGGCAAAGTCATGCTACAGCAATTTCCTTTGACATTGCCAATCTTTTCCAGAGTCCTCATCCTACACCTGAAAAGCCTTGGATATGTGGTCACCATTAAATGTCCTGTTTCAACATATCCTTGAAACCAAGTGAAAACCGTGAACCCAAATGTCTGCAGCTCAGTGTTTTGTCAGGCTTCTGCAGAGGGATGCAAGACTGAAGGTGAGAAGTGTATGGAGGAGAAGGCTGGATTACCCTTTGCCTGCAGAGTAAGGAGACCAAAAAGCTTCAGCCAAAGGTGACATTAGTCATCTTTCTTGATGTAAATCAAGAAAAATCCTATGATGCTTGTCAACAGGGCAAGAGGTAATAGCTTTAGGTTGCACCAGGGGAGGTTCAGGCTGGATATCAGGAAAACTTTCTTCTCTAAAAGAATGGTCAGGCACTGGCACAGCTGCCCAGGGAGGTGGGAGAGTCGCTGTCCATGGAGGCACTCAAGAACTGTGGAGATGTGGCACTGAGGGACATGCTCTGTGGACATGGTGGCATGGGTTGGGGTTGGACTTGGTTATCTTAGATATCTTCTCCAACCTTAATGATTCTATGATTCTATATGTCTTATGTTTGAGGCCAGTGCTTTGGAGGTCAATCCTTCACAAATGCACACAGATACAAAGTTGTCCCTCCTACGTCTTCCCTTTCTCTTTCTGGACATCTCCTTGTGAATCCAGCTGGTTTTGAGGGTATCCTCCAAGGGCAAAGGCACTGGTCTTGGAAAAGTCAGCAGGGAGATGATAGTAGAATTCCCAAAATCTTGGGGGAGAGGGAGGGGTGGCACAGGCATCCAGACAGGCTGAGCCTGTGGGAGCAGGTACTGTCCGCCCTGCCCTAAGAGGGCTGCCAGGTATGGGTGCAGACAGGCCTTGAGGGAGTGGTGGTCAAAAGAGGCAAATCAAGTGTTGGGATGTTTTAACGAGGCAAGGTTTATAAGGAGGGTGTGAGCATGTGTCTGTGTGCACGCACATCTACAGTAGCTGGCCTAATGAAAGATGCATCACCTCTCTCTGCAGGCCTTGCTTCGCCTGACTTCATTGTGATGGCTGCAACAACATCATTAGGATGGAAGATGGAATATGAGGAAATGAGTGCAGCATATCACACACACACACACACACACACACACACAAAATATAATGTAGAATTATACAGGAAGCCTCTGGCTTGGACAAGCCACTTCCCTCAAGTGTTCAAGACCAGGCTGGATGGGTCTTTGGGCAAAATGATCAAGTGAGAGATGTCCCTGCCCATGGCATGGAGGTTGAAACTGATTGATCCATCATGGCCTGTGAAAGCATTAGGATGAAAAACACTCCTGTTCTGTCCTAGCTCCCATCCTTGCTGCTTTCGCATCCTAAATTCAGCTCTAATGTAGCCATAAGCAACAGCTATGGACCAATTCAGTTGCCAATTGTAGGGTTCTAGTGACTCTTCATACACTCAGGGGTATCTGAGACATCCATGAGAGGATGGCAAACCAAGGACCAGCTGTTCTTCTGCAATGAAAGTGAAAGAAAGTGGGCCATCCTGTGTCCACTAAGGTGACTGGCTCACTGCTGACTGCATTGGGAGTTCAAGTCCATTGCACAAAAATAAAACACGTACCCAGACACCTACAGTGAGGATTTATCCAAGCAAGACAAGTATTGCTCTTAACAGCAATGGAAGATACAATGATGGAAGGGTTGGGAGGAGACTCAACTCAACAGGACAACTCAGGACACTCAGGCTGATGATCTACAGTGAGATTTGATGTTGGGGGTGCCTTCAAACCACATTTTCAGAAGCTGTTAGGTGAACTCAGAACTTCCGGAGCTCAGCGCTTCTCTAGCAGCTCCAAACTTGCAATGAGAAGACAGAGGAAAAAATGTCAGATGAGAAGACAGAGAAAAAGTGACAAATAATTTCTTCCATGTCTGAACCTCAGTTTGTAAGGAAATAAGGGTACGTAGAATCATAGAATCATAAAGATTGGAAAAGATCTCTAAGATCATCAGGTCCAACCGCCAACCAACCCATCCCCACCATGCCCTTTAACCTTGACCCTAAGTGCCACATCTACATGTTTCTTGAACACCCCTAGGGATACACACATGTGCATTTTCCAGGGAGAGGAATAACAACATAGAAAAGCTAGATAAGGAACCCAAAAAGAAAAAATCTAACTAGATACGAGACTTGAGTGAGTACAAATAGACCTTTTGTTTCTGTAGGTCCCCCTCTGTCTCTAATACATGGATGTCCAACCTTTTGCCTTGCATGGGGTGTATTGAGTGAAGAAGAATTGTCTTGGGCCATATCTACAGAGTTCATCTAGTTCCATTACTTTTGGAGCAGCCCTCATTAAACATATAATATAGTAATGTATATAAAGTAACAAAACCTATTTTAATTTTTAATTTTTTTTTTCAATTAAAACATATACAAAAGAGAGCAACAAAAACATAAAACTAGTCGGATGTGTGTGACCTTGTTTTTGTGGAACTAACACATCAGTTTGGTTCAATGGCAGTGGCTGCAATTCTTAGTGAGGTCTCAAGGTGTTGAGTACAGATTTTTGACGAAATTTTACTCTTCCTATATTTCACCCTTCAAAATCTTGTTCACAGATGTACATACTGCCAAAAAGCAGTGACATGAATAAGGCACGACTGTGAAACGAGGGATATTTCTCTCTGGTAAGGGAGCTGCACTGTGAGCTGTGCTGGGCTGCAGGTTGGACATGCCTGCTTTAATGCTTTCATTAAGCCACTTGCTGTCTGCATATAGGAGCTTCACTATCAAATAACTGTGGGGCTGAGACTGCAGTTTAAGATGAACCTTGAGTGCCAGCTTCACCATAAAACCACCCTACGAGGCAGCATTATCTGCTGAGCTCACTGAGCTCAAATCATAGAACCATAGAATCACCAAGGCTGGAAAAGACCTCCAAGATTATCCTGTCCCACCATCCACCTACTACCAATATTTTCCCTCCAAACCATGTCCCTTAGTACAACACCTAAATGTAGGCCTGTAACATTGCCTGGGATTGTTGTGGCCAAAGTGCCAAAGGACCTGATGCTTGGTCTTGTTGAACTTAATCTTAATGGGAAACCAAAATAGCTCAATTATAACATGATGAAATCCCATACGTGTCTCCTTCTGCCAGGAACAGGGCCCTGAAAACCTGAGGGTTTTGTGAAAGGACTTCATAGTTGAACAGTGAGATACCAAACTGAGGAGCAGATGGGGCTGGGAGACCACCTGCAGCAGTTTGTCCTCCCTCCATCTTTTCTGAGTTTGGGTTTCTGCCCCTTTCCAGAAGCAGAAGTCAGGAGTAATTCCTCTTGGAAAAACTGCAGGAGGGAATTTCAAGCAGGCAGGTGGTAATTACCCAGCCTGGAATTTCTCCAGGCCATCCTCCTAACATGCGAGACAAGGAGAAAACAGAAAATGCAAGGGGATCTTTGACCACAAGCAGTCCCAGGAAGTTGGCCTGAGCACATTCCCTTTATTTGTTTGAGCACCTCAATTGAGATGAATAGCTTTGAGCAGTTCACGGGTTTGAGTCAGAGAGAGATCTGTGGTGTGCCTATGCTGCAGAAACCTCTCTTCCCCAGCCTGCTATTCCTCCTGGAGACACACCTCTGATAGGAAGGCAGGTGCCTGCGGTAATGGAGGTAGGGAGAAAAGTGCATGTCAGGGTTTAATAAAACAACGTGTCCACCCAACCTATGATTTTCTTTGGAAACCCAAACGGGGAATTTTCCAACCATCTGGCATTCACTTTTCCATTCACGTTAACCTTGGTGATGCGCCCTGTGCTGCACTGGTCTCCCCAGCATGAGAAATGAGCAAGATGTGAGATGGAGCCACCTCACCTCTCCAGCCAAACCCATTCCTTTCAGCCTCTGCATGCAGCTGCAGGTCCTCAGATGCCCCCTACTCAGTCACCATGCCCCAGGCTCTGAGTTAAGGCCGTAACTGCTGATGATGTGACAAGATCAGGATTAACAAGTGGGGCTCCAACACCAGGCTAAGGGGTGACCACAGTGACCACCCCACAACCACAAGACCCCTTGAGAAGGGGAGGGTGGTCACAGCTCCTGTCTTCTTGCCACTCTCTCCCTTCTAGGTGAAAAATTAAAGTTTTATCAGACACGCAACTTCACATTTTGGAAACCCCATCTGAACAGAGGAACTGGGAGGCTTTCCCAGGTTCTCCATCCTAAGAGCTGTTGGCCACGCTGCACACCTCAATACCTCATGGGTATCTGAGCACTTTGCTTGCACACCCCTACAGTATACACTCTTCCACTGATAACAAACCAAATTACAGAGAAAATACAAGGCAGCTCCCCAGAGGGAGTGAGATCTTCCCTTATTCAGAATCCTTCTCTTCAAGATTGGGATGGGATCTCTCGGTGCCGCCGTAGAGGGTATTTTGGTTAAGGTTCCTAGCCCACATCAGCAGGCACCAAGAGAGAAGAGGAGCACATAAACACTTCAGAGAGTCTTGGAATGCTCCAAGTCATAGAAGTCACCTCAGCAGCACTGCAAAACCAAGCCCCAGCCTCCCACGCCCCAGGTGAGCACGTTCTCCTCAGAGCACAGAGCCATAGCTCTCACCCCATCTAACGAGCCATCTCCCACTCTATCTCTCTGCCCCACAGCAGGAAGAATAAAACCATCACTATCAGATGTTCACTCAACCTGTGCTCAAAGCCCTCCAAGGCTGGATTTTCCACCCGCTCCCCAGGCAGCTGATTCCCACTGTTCATTATCCTCACCACTGCAGTTGTTCCCTCTTTTCCTAATCTAAATCTTCCTCATCATGGTTTCTTCTTCTACCCACTATACATGCAGAGAGGAGGTTGTACCCTTTCTCTTTGCAGCCAACTTTCCTGGCCTTAAAAAGCCGTATCATTTTCCCTCTTTTCTAAACTAAACAGCATTAGCCCTATGAATATTTTCTGCTTTTTTATACCAGGCCACTTTTTTCCCCTAGGTAAGTCTGCAGTTTGGTCTCTTTGAAGATACTCTTGAGCCATCCTTCTTTGTACCCAGCTACCTTACACCGTTACCCATTGCAAGTCCCTGTGGGCACTCAGTATTAAGGGGCTAGTGTCACCTCAAGCACTGTCACAGGTGTGATCCCCACAGCAAGGATTTATCCAGTACTTTCACAACAATGCATTTCAGTTACTCAAGTGGACAAGTAGATTACTTCCTGGCAGAGGCAATAGGCTGGTTTTGCCAGGTAGCTCAGTCACAGGGAGGAGATAGATAGGTTGGTTGCAAGTGTATAACAGTCACATGGAAGCATTTCATCTCCTACCAGCATGCCCCGTGTGTCAACACTAAATACTGTTACTATACACTCTACCTACAACATACTGTAATACTCTTACAGTGATCACATCACACAGAACCACACGATCACAAAGAGACAGAGGTTGGAAGGGACCTCTGGGGGTCATTTGGTCAATTCCTCTACTCAGGCAAGGTGCTGGGTGCTCAGGACCATAGAATCACAGAATATCCCAAGTTGGAAGGGACTCATAAAGACCATTAAGTCCAACTCCTGGCTCCACACAGGACCACCCAAAAATCAGACCATATGAGCGTCGTCCAGATGCTTCTTGAATTCTGGCAGCTTGGTGCCATGACCTGGGGAGCCTGTTCCACCACCCTCTGGTGAAGAAAGCTTTCCTCATATCCAACCTGGACGTCGCCTATTACAACTCCATGCTGTACTTTGATTTTTTTTCCCCAATACTTGCTAACATCCATTTTTTTTCTGAGTTGCCTACACACATTGAAAATCAATTCAAATATCTCCTACACTAAGAATCTCATTTGATTTTGTACTGTATGTAAAAATATATATTTGAAAATCTGGGCCCTCTCCATGGGACTGCATACAGATAAAAATACTCACATGCTGCAGCAGGAGTTGCCCAGAGAATTAGAGAATCATGGAATCATTATGGTTGGAGAAGACTTCTAAGATCCCCAAGCCCAAGCCCAAACCCAACCCATCCCACCATGCCCACTGACCATGGCCCTCAGTACCACATTTCCACAGTACTGGAACACCTCCAGGGACAGTGACCCCACCACTCCCTGGGCAGCCTGTGCCAATGTCTGACCATTCTTTTGGAGAATAAATGTTTTCTAATATCCAACCTGACCCTCCACTGGTGAAACCTTAGGCTGTTCCCTCTTGCCCTGCTTGAGGGCACAGGATTCATCTGACTTCTCAGGACATCACGTATGAGACTCAAAGACCCCTTCAGCCCCACCACAGGACCTTTTCCAAAGTGCCAGCACACACAAGCATCTTTTGCAAGAGTAGAAGAGGAGGAAGTGGAAGCAAAGCTGCCTTGCGCCTTGCAGCTGACTGCTGGTGGTTGGCTCACTCACCCGGAAAGCAGCAGACCCGGGTTCACTCTCAGTTCACCTCCCAGGGAAGTCACACTGCTCTGCAGTGAATTTGTTCTTTTTAATCTTCCAAATCTTTTCCTCTGCTGCACATATCAGTAGCAGAGGCAGAAGGAGCATTTAAGTGATGATAGGTGATAACAGTGCTCTCCTAGGAGGATGAGATTGTGACTTCAAACCCTCTCCAGGTGAGATCTGAGCCTGGGGCTTGGTGAAAGATCTAGCTACTGTACAAAAGCTGCATAATGGCAAGCCCATTGCTGCTTTCTTTCAGGAGATGCATCCTACCCGTGTCTGCAGACAGGGTCAAGCACTGTACCTGTGACTTGAGCTCCTTAACATGGACTCCTTTCTGCTTACTTTTGGGATACCAGCAGGGCTTGGATGGGAATCATGTGCAAAACTGGATGCACAGGATAGTTCAGGACTTGCACAGGCCAGCAGCTCCAGCCATATAGAAGCCTTTTTCAGAAGTGACTGCCTGCACCCACGGGTCAGACGAGGGTCAGACGGAGGGCACAAGGTGAGGCTGGAGCACCATTTGGGGCAGGGTGTCTCCATCCTGTCTTTGTCATCCTGGGAGCCATTTCAAGAGCATGACTCGTGGTAAAGCCACTTTGCATCTTGGTGACTCAGGTTCCCGTGAAGCGGGGCTCACACTTCCCTGCCTCAGAGGAGTAAGGCAAAGGTAGATGCAAGAGATGACAATCACCAAGCTGTTTAGATAGCCAGTTGACATGCAGGTGGAGCACTCAGTCTGTTCTATACTGCAGCTTGCCTTGCCCCCCCAGTTTCCTCTGGCTGCAATAGGACTTCTCCCAGAAGTCCTTACCACCAACACCCTTTGCTTCCAGAGGCTGCAAGGAGAGCACGGTGCATCCTCACTTTGTCCAAAGCTCTGCCTCACAATCTTGGAGCAATGGGTAGACTAAAAGCCAACATGTATCTGATTGCCTTATAGAAAGAAGCACAGCATTAGCTGTCATCTATCTTTTAAAAAATGCCTTTCAACAGAAATTATAAAAGATATTTTTGAGCCATGGTGCACATGATTCACAAAAGACTGCAGACAATCCCACATCCAAGCAATTGACCACGAGCAGGGTCACCAGCCAGCCTGGTCTAGTGGTTGGTGACCCTGCTCGTGGCAGGGGGGTTGAAACTAGATCATCATTAAGGTCCTTTTCAACCCAGGCCATTCTATGATTCTGTGATTCAATCCTGCTCAGCATATCCCAGGACTTTGTATAATAGGAGCAGGAGTCAGAGCAGGGAGAGTCCTTGCTCTCCAACTTATAATTGCTTAAGGAGTGTCCCCTAATATAATTAACAAGGGTGCTTTAATTAAGGACCCAAAGTAATAATGCTCAAAACAACTCCATCTGCTGCAGGGGGGAGGGAAGACACGTATATAAATGCATATATTATATATGCTATATAGCTAGAAATAAATGAGGCTGTGGTAGTGGGTGCTATTTCCAAAGGGTGAGGATGTGAGTCTGGTCTGTGTCCTATCATTATGTACCGTGAAATCACCCAACATCAAAGGATCATGAAAGGAATGTGGTGAATGCCGCCTCACCATAATTGTCTGGAAAATTAAAGTTCAGTTGTGCCAGCCATTGTGTGTTAAATACCCTTAGGCGGGAAGGTCGATCCTGGAACAAGTAGGTGTGTCTTGCAGCCAGGCCAGGCAGCATTTCTAAACAACTGGCACTCGTCAGATGGTTCCCAACTATTTGGGCACTGAGTTCCAGTCCCATATTGGCAAAGGGTCGCCCTGGGGCTCGGAGCGCGAAGACGAAGCCTAATGGACTTACTCATCCTTGGGTCAATAAATCAATAGGAGGTTCCTTGAGTAAGAAATGAGTAAACAGCCACACAAGCCAGGGAGAGTTTAGCCAAGGCTTAGGGAGAACTTGAGGATTTGTCCAGCAAAAGGCTTGGCTGGTGTTTTGCTTGGGTGAATGCGGGGCTAGGGAGAGGGGACGGGCTACCAGCAGCCCCTTGCACTTGTCAGTGCCGTGTGTTTGGCCCTTCCCATGGCCCCAGAGGCCAAACAAAGTGGCGAGCTGCAGGAATTCAGTAGGAAAGCCCTTCTCCTCGCTCCCCACCATGCACAGCACACCCACCCTAATGATGCCCAACCGGCCAGGCCAGCGCACTCGCCTCCTGTGCGATCAGCACCGGGCAGTTTGCTATTCCTGAACCCACTTTTCTTCCAGCCCTGGCTCAAGTGCTTCAAACAAGAGCATGTCTGTAGTTTCTTGTGTGGTGAGCCCTCTCCTTCCACAGCAGATCCCAAATGCCCTTCTTGCCTGACCCAAAGTGACCCCGCTCGGAGAGGTGCTGATTCCAAACTAGTTTTTTGCCTCTGTTAGCAGCCTAATTGCTGACCTGCATCCTCTCTCTGCAGTATTCAGAGAGACAGTGCTGCTTTACAGGCGTTCCATCCACACCTGTAAATGATGGGGAAACCTGCAGGGAGAAGAACGGGCAGGGGCTGGAGGAGCTGCTCCTTCCAAGCCAGCACCCATCAGTGCTCCTGCACCGTGCTTTTATAAATCTGTGCACCAGGCCCTAGAGAAGCCATGGCACTTTTTGCAAGAGGAACATTTCTCTACTGCTCTGGCTGAGCTTCAGCTCCTCCGTCTACTCCCGCTTGCTTTTGCAGTTTCGTTTGGAGATGTTCCTTACCTCCCCTGGGATGTTTAAAACTAGTCTGGACAAAGTACAGGACAGAGGAACGAGCACGTAGGGGTAGAGGGATGGAGTAAATTACTTAATGAGTTTTTTCCCAGCCCTAACGCCTGTGATCGTATGACTTCACCTCCTAAACAAGCTGTTGCTTAACACTGCTGGCACAGAGCACTGCTGCGTTCCACCCCAGAGATGACCGCGTTTCAATGGGAGGTGAGCGGGCCCCCCTCTATTTATGGCTTGCAAAATGATTTATGATCTATTGGAATGAAAAGTGCAATATGAATGTCAGGTATTATAAACTGTTATTGGGCTTCTGCTTCTGAAAACGCTCCCCTTTGAGTTTTTGAACTGTTTAATGGCAAGATAATATCCACAGCAACAACCCAAATTACAGGCTCCTTTAGGCAACTCATTAATATTGTTTTATAAATGAACATAATATTCCTGGGCAAAAGTTGAAAGTGCTTAAACACTCTTCTTTTATTTTTTAATGGCAAAATACCCAGAAACAATTTTCAACATCCAATAATTACGATTATTAATAACTCGCATTTATGTAGTACCTTTGATCACGACGCCTGCTACAAACAATCGTGTATATATGCAAGAACACACACGTGCAGAACCAGTATCTCAGCATAGTACCAGGCTATCAGTCCTCCTATCACGAGATCCCAGAAAATGCTGCATAATGCTGCAAGGTTCGCCCACATCAGCTTTTCTCATCGTTCTGTTCGCCCTCAAAAATCATCCCTGTGCAGCAGCCCTGAAAGAGCATCGTATGCAACCAAAACTGCAGCAGGAGCCTTTGGGGTTTTGTTGTTTTGATTTGGGGTTTCTTTTTCTTTTCTAGGCTGAGAGATGATTAGCAAAGCTGGAAACGAGCCAGGACTAACACACCTACTCTTGCAAAATTGCCAGGGGACTTTGAATGATCACAGAAGTGGCCAAACGTTTGGTTTTCCATCTCACCCAGGGATGCTGCTTGCTTCAGGATCCCTTGAGAAGGGCTGTGCTGCAGCTCCAGGAGAAGCAATCCACAGGCAAAATGGGCAGAAGAAATAAGGAAGACTGCCATGCAGGACATAGCCTGCAGTCACTGTAATTAATCCAAACATTTTAGATGCAATGATGCTTCTTTGTAGGGTTTTTCTTAGCCGCATGGGTCTCTGCATCCCTGGCAACGGGCAAGAGGCACAGGAGCTAAAGCTGCCCCAGCACCTAGAGGGGGGCTGTAAGAAAGGACAGACTCTGTAGCAGTGTCTGTTTTGATAGGACAAGGGAAAATGGTTTCAAACCGAGAGAGGGGAGATTTAGACTGGATATAAGGATGAAGCGTTTTATGCTAAGGGTGGAGAGGCACTGGCACAGGTTGCCCAGAGAGGTGGTGGGTGCCCCACCCCAAGAGACACCCAAAGGTCAGGCAGGATGGGGCTCTGAGCAGCTGATGGAGCTGTGGGAGTCCCTGTTCACTGCAGGGAATGGTACCAGATAGCCTTTAAGGGTTCCTTCCAACTCAAACCATTCTGTGACTCTCCTCCCGCCTTGTCTATGAGGAACAGCAGAGTTGGCACAGTTGTGCTTCTGGTACAGTTTTGCAGTCAAATCCATGGTGATTCCTGCTTATTTACCTCCTCCTTGCAAGACATCACCACAGAAAGCACTGAAAGTCCTGATTCATGCATGTATTAGATATTTCTCTCTGATGCCCAGTACCTAAACACACTGTTGGTTGCTGATACCCTTGTGAGGCCTTAGTGCAGCCAATTCATGTTCCATTTTACCTCTAAGCAGAGGCAGTATCTGACTCACAGGGGCCAACAGGCAGAGATTAATGTGGGAGCCCCAGACCTCCTCCCAAGCACACCCTGCATAAGTTGCATCAATATTTATCTTCTCTTGTGGGGCTCCTTTAGCCTCAGAAAATTACCCTTGTGGCTCACCCCTAAGAGAAGCTCAATAATAGTCCTCCACAAGAGAAACCGGAGCAGCGGGTCTGGAGGAAACAGGGAGTGAGGATGCTGGAGGAAGCTGCCCTCAGGGAAGAAGGGTGGACAAGGAGGTGGAAAAGTGGAGTAGTGAAGCACTGGCACAGGTTGACCAGAGAGGTGGTGGTCAGGCTGGATGAGAACCTGATGAAGCTGTGGGTGACCCTGATCATTGCAGGGGAGTTGGACTAGAGGATTTCTAATGGTCCCTTCCAACTCAGACCAGTCTATGATTCTACGTGCAGAAGCACAGTCTGCAGATGGTAATTTGTTCCCTGAAATCCACTCCAGAAAACTCTCCATGTGCACTGGGATATTTCCTGAAGAACAGTTGAAGAAAATCCTGACGAGGGTGGAGGGGAAGAGCAAAAGCCCAGCAGATGTGGGCAGCAAGGGAAGAGTGAAGGAAATGGGGATGGATTGTCCAGGGAAGACAGTGGGAGCAAGATGGGAATCTGCTCCTGTGAGGAAGAGGATGATCTGATTGCTGTGCCCTCACTGGTTAGGACAAGGAGTACTGAATTTAAATTCCTGCAAGGGAGATTGATGTGAGACACCAGGAAAAACACAGATAAGGAAAGAGAAGTACCAGAATAGACTGTCAGGAAGGGGGTAAAATAGCCATCACTGGATGTTTTCAGGAACAATTTAGACAATATCTGTCAGGAATGACGCAGGTAAAGCTCATCCTGCCTTGGGGCAAGGAGGTGCACTGGATGACCTCTGGACTTCCCTCCCTCTCCCAGCTCCTTTGGTTTGGTGACTCTCAGTGCTTTTTATTCCCTTGGTCTCAGCAAGACCTTAGCCCACACCAGACCATAGGCCCAAGAACAGGACAGTCTGTCAGAGCAGAGGGACAGCATGGCATGGATACGCAGTAGACCCACAAGCTCTCAAGGGTTTCACATGGGAACATACCATGATTCACTGCATTCCCATAGGAATGAAGATCCCATAGGAGTGAAGACCTTCCTGGTGATGTGAATCACAGGACAACAGGGCAATGAGACCTTCAAAACCAGACAAGGAACAACAAGATGACCCACATGCTCCATCTGCCCCCAAACTCTGACCCATTTTACACAGAAACACCAATAGCCACAACCCAGACTTGGAGGAATAAATTGCTCCTGCTGGGGAAAGATACTGTGGAAACATGGATTGTTATATATATTTTTCTGAATTCCATGTTATTTACAGGGATCCTTTTTCTCCCCCCCCCCTAAAATTCATGATTTGCCTTTTTATATATAGATATGTAGATATATTTGTATTACTATTTTAAAAGGACCGGCGCCGGGGAGGAACTAGACAGATAAGCAGTGGGAAGCTGCTTTCCTGACCTTGTGGGCCAGATTTTCTGGCATGGTGCAAGTCAAACTCCCTCCATTGTACTCCTTCCAAGGAGGCCAATTTTCACCCACTGAGGATAATAGAGCCAGGCTCATTTACACCAGCTGATGAGCTGCCTCATGACTGTCCAAGATCCCAGATGTGCGTTTCACAACAGCAAAGCCCTGGTATCCTGGCCAAAATCTAATTTGAGTTAATTATGTTCTGTCTCCTTAAATTCCCCCTAAGGTTTAAATTGGATTCTTCTTCACTTCCTGTCCTAACCTGTTGTGTAGTGTTGATGTACAGAGTTCAACAGCTGCTTTCTTCCATCCCGCAGCTAATAGCTCCCCAGACAGCCATGGCTCTGAAAATAAATTCGAAATTGTTTCCTCATTATCAGGAAGGTGCTTTTCCAGAGCTACCTTAAAAAAATAAATAAAAATAATAAGGCTGATTATCCATTGATAAAAACCAACTCCCACAGCAAACAGCCCTCCCAAAGGAGGGCATGCTGGTTGCACAGCCCACCGACTACTCAAGACCACAGCAGCTCCCGTTGGCAGCAGATCCTCCAGCTTTCAATCGAGCTGAACATTTGGTCATCAAACAGGGCATAAATCCTAGATTTTAGCAGAGCTGGGTCAATTTGTCCTTCACCAAACCTCACCAGTGCCAATTCACACTGGAAAATGATGCGGCTTCCATCCTGCCTACAGCTTAATGATAGAAATACGTCGTTTTCTATGATATAAATATGAAATTTAGTGCTAGAGAGAAGTCTTATATACATCTTCTAGACCACCTATCTACCAAAGCTTATCCACTTATCTCCCCACACTGTACAGTTCAGTTTTAGCTATGCCCACTGACCTGGACCCCATTCAGTAGCAACTCAAACATTTCAGACCACGGGACACAGAGCAAACAATGCTGGTTGAATTATTCAGTGTGAACTATTTGTCAGATTCTCTTCTCTTTATGAACTGTCATGAGAACACACTATGATTTTTACTCATTTATTCCCAATTCTCAGTGGTTTATTTTTAGCCCAGAAGTTCTTTTTTTTTTTCACCAACTCTGTCCTCAATTATTCTGTATGTCAAATTTGCTCCTTGAGATGTGTACATAAGAGTTGAGGAAAGGTTTAAAAGAAGCACAGGCTCAGTACCTTCCTGGAGTCACAAACCTTCGTGCTCCAGGGCAGCCTTTAATGATGTAGATTAGGAATTTATGGACTGTTTATTTCATAGTCTGGATGTTTCTTGCACCTTCCAGGTTGTGCATATCAACTAAGCTTGGTCTGGAAGATTTTCCAAGCATCTACATCACCACTGATCATCATCATCATTGATGATCCTTTGGGTCCCTTCCAACCTGGGACATTCTATGATCACAGGACCTAATTGGTTGAGACGTTGATTTCCCTGATGCTGGTCTCACTCTTCAAAATGATGCAGGAGAAGTTGTGATTGATTGACCTCAAACTGTGCTGTTATATGGGTTACTCTACACGAGTGACAAGAAGATACGCTGCTCTTGGCAAGTCTCCTTACATCTACCTGTATTTTTTTTTTCTTAAGAGATATGGATCTCTCCTTGTTTGCACATTTTCACATCCCCACCCTCTGCGTCTGGGAGAGGAAGGAGTGAGAGGAAAAACAAAGATGGTTTGCAATGATTTATCCAGAAGGAGCTTCTTTTCAGCCTTGTTTTCATCTGCCAGAGATGGCAGCGACAATGGAGGTGAAATAGCACCCCTGTTTCTCCTCAGACCTCTCAGTGGATGACTGGGGAAACATGAAAAGGTAAATAAGCCAAATTCTGTTCTATTTACACCAGAGAAAATCTGAGTTGCTCCCAGTATAGAAACTTTTAATGTATATCAGATATACCAAGCAACTTAGTCATAAGCTCAGTGTTACTGCTTCTGATTCTGACACGTAGTCCAGAAGGAAAGGAGTAATTCCAGATTCAACCCTCCTCAAAATTTAGAGAATGGATGTCCCATCCCTGGAGGCATTCAAGGCAAGGTTGGATGGGGACCTGGGCAACCTGATTTGATGGGTGGCAACCAGACCATGACAGGGGGCAGGGCTGGGGGGTCTTCAGGATCCCGTCCAAACTAAGCCATTCTAAGCCATCCTCCTGCCTGGTACAACCACAGCACCTGCTCCTCCATGGTCCAAGCTCATCCTCTCTTCTCTGGTTCCAGTGATGCTGCACTGGTTTCTGCTGAATGAAGCTTCTGGTTCGTTATCTCCTGAACACGCCTGGCCCTGTTTGGACCACATGGAGCTCAAGGGCTGCAAGGGAGGCCAGTGATCCGACATGAACATGAAACAAAGATATGGAGAAGGCAGGGAAGGATCAGGAACCAAGCTGAGAAAGTCACCAGGACACAGTGACAGGCCAATGCCTCGGGCTGTTTCCACTCTGATTCTGCACTGAAATCAGCCCACGTCCTTGAAGTCAACCAGAGTTTGCCTGTGTAAGGACTGAGTCAAGAGGCTTTGCATGAATAAATCCCCCAGGCATGGTGAACTATTAGAGGAGTAGAGTCAACCTACAAGAGACTGGTGGGGGGCAAGGAGGGGAACAGATGCAACTGGAATCTGGAATGCCCTAATTATCCCAGCAAGTTGTGTTGACTTGATTAAGCCAAAGCCCAGCTGGTGCCAAGGATTTGGGTGAACGGGAGGGCTTCCAAAAACTTGGAAGCAGGGTGGAGCCAGGACAGAATGAAATTCCTGCTTCACTCCAACACAGTGCCAGTGTGAATGGAGGAGTTAGAGAAGGGCAAGAAAGAGTGGGACCACACCTCTGATGGAACCTCTGAAACTGGGCATGACTTTGCATTCTCTCTTGTACCTCCCAGTCCACAATACAGCAGTCTGCAACCTGAGTGTACTTCACTGCCACTTCTAAGTAGAAATGAGATCCTGGATGATGGGACCTGTCACCTGAAGAGTGGTGAATATCCCCAGAGAGAGATGAGAGAGAGAAAACAGCACTAAGATAACAGGTAACTGATGGGCTCCCTCCATTCAGTGTTTACTAAACCTCTCAAACTGAGGAATAGGGAAAACTGATTCTCGAGCAATCATTGCAGCAAAAACTGAAGCAAAGGCAGTGGACACAAACAGAGGTTTATCACAGGGCCTGGCTGCATGTCCCTACCACTTGTGCAGGGCTCACATTAGCACAGGATCGCAGCTGAAGCTGCTGCAAGAGCTCCTCACATCCACTTGGGACAGAACAAGAAGACGAACCAAACGGTACGAGGCAAAAGGGATTTAAATTGAGTACAATGAGAAAATTTTCCATCTGGGAAGAGAAGAGAGTTTCCGAGGGAGGTTCTGGAATCACTGTCATTGGAGGGTTCTTGTCCTTCTTTTTCTGAGAAAGATTAGGCAGGTGTCTGTTAGAGATGGATTAGGCAGAGCTGATCCTGCCTTGGGGCAGTGGAAGAACCAGTGTAATCTCAGATGGTCCCCCAGCTCTTTTTTTCCATGACAATATCCATCACAGGCCCAAGACAGATACTGGCACCACTTGTGAGTGGGTGATGTGGCATTAAGCCAATGCCTGGTCCACAGGGAGGGTGAGGGACCTGCCTCTACAAGTGCTCTGTGCAGGAGGGGCAAGTCTTCTCCAACTCAGGCCAATGAAGAGCTTCTTTCTTACTGCAGGCCCTTGGGAATGTACAATGGCCTAAATCACTGGCACCAAGGTGGGTTGTGCCCTCACAGAGTCTCAATGGAGTTAGAAATTCTGAAATGACAGACATGTGAACCTAAAAGACATAAGTATGAGCAAAATAGCAGAACACAGACTATGAGATATTTTCCCAAGAGGCAAGAAAGTATGTTTTTTTTAATCCATTTGCTAAGATAAGTGTCCTAGGAGCAGGATGGCTGATGGCTCCAGCCAAGAATATCCTACAGACCAGCCCTGGATGCAGACACTGGCATTGACAAGGGTATGGAGCACAAGTCTTATGGGGAGCAGCTGAGGGAACCGGGATGGTTCAGACTGGAGAAGAGGAGGCTCAGGGGAGACCTTATGGCTCGGTACAACTCATTGAAAGGAGGTTGGAGCGACGTGAGGGTCAGTAACAGCAATAGGACAAGAGGTGATGGCCTCAAGCTGTGCCGGGGAGGGTCAGGCTGGATATTAGGAAAAATTAATTCTCCCAAAAAGTGGTCAGGCACTGGCACAGCTGCCCAGGGAGTGGTGGGGTCACTGTCCCCAGAGGTGTTCCAGAACCATGGGGATGTGGCACTGAGGGCATGGTGGATGGGTTAGGGTTGGGCTTGGCGATCTTGGAGGTCTTTTCCTACTTTAAGGATTCTGTATGGGAGCGTGCAGGTCATTTACTTCCCTTGGTGACAGCAAGCTGTCATTTTGGCCATCACTGCATTTCTTCAGTTGTGAGGTGGGTCTGGGACAACAATCAGTGGAGCTCCTAGGAGAGACTCTCATCTCTTTTCCTTCATCCTGTTTTCCCAACCTTTTCTCCATCATGGACTATCAAAACGAGCAGCTGCACTGTGGCAGCAGTCTCTGTAGATGGGGTCAGGCTCCATGAGAAGCTGAGAGCTCCAGAGGCTTTCCTTACCTGACCCCTTCCTGCTGGCACATCAGCCACAGCCTCTGCTCCCACTCCAAAAATAAAATGAAGTCTCTGGAAAGCCCATAACCACTGCACTTGCTATGGCAGAGCGAGAAGGGAGTGGGTTGTTTTATTTGGAGTTGCTTTAAATCCTGTTTTGAATTGATTGGGAAACTGATTAAGGCAAGAATGCTGGCCCCAAAAAAACACAGAGCCATTTTCCGAAGCTACCTGAGCTTGTGCTGAGCAGGCATCACAGATCACAGACAGAGCAGTGCTCACCTCTCAGATGTCAGCAGAGCAAATCTCAGAAAGCAGGTCTGAAACAAGACAGGAATGGAAGGCAGTGGGAAGATTGGTTTGGTTTCCAGCCATTCCCGGGAGTGGAGAACAGTGTGGATGAACCTGAGCACACTCCTGAGTGATACCTGTGGGAGAGTTCATATGTACTGGACAAGGGCCAAAGCCTGAAGGATCAGTGTGTACCGTTCACGTATTGCTTGCACTTGAAACAGCTTGACTCCCAAAGCATGGAGCAGGGAATTAAAGCAGTCCTGGTTCAGACTCCTATAACAGTGGTGGGAGTGGATGAAGCATTCAGGAGCACCTGGGTGGCTCCAGTATTGAGCCATGGGTATCATGGTCCAGAGGCAAGGTAGCCCAAAGCAAGGCTTGAAATGGCCACTTCTTAAAGTCACTTCAAAATTAAGCCTAGGAAATGTTCGGAGATCCCCAAAGCTCTGATTTTTTTGGTGATGTTACATTAAAACTCTTCCTTAAGTGCCCAAGGAAAGAAAAGCAAACACAAGAGATGTGTCCACACTGTAATGCCCTTTGCAGAGTATTCGTCTGTGGGAAGAAGTGTGCCGAATGCTGCTGGGCTTTCTGTGGCTCATAGAGTCATAGAATATCCCAAGTTGGAAGGGACCCATATGGATCATTGAGTCCAACTCCTTGCTTTCTCCAAGGATAGCACAGGCTTTTCCAGGACTCTTATCTTTTCACAGAAGCACACTTTATTGCTTTTAAATCACCCACCATCAGAATCTCAGGCATAAGTCCTTTCTGGCTGCCAAATCCCTCTTCCAAACTTGTTGAAGACAAAATCCAACTGTAAATGCCATCTCTTCCCCCAGAAAGGGTCAAATTCATACCTTGGTTTGCCATACTCCGGAAAGCTCTGGGTTCAAATGCAAACAGCATATTTCAGAGCACTCCTAAGAGTTTAGCACTGATGCTGGCCAAAACGCTGGGCTCAAGTTTCCTTCTCTGTCATTGCAACACATTTTACAGATGCATTGTGTGGAGATGGCGGCATTAAAGCCTGGGCCACGTGGATGGATAGGACGGAGAGCAGAGGTATATCCTGCTATGCCTATGCACCTGAGCTGGACTCCACTGTTATTCTACTGCAGGTGCAGGACGGCACCCTTTCCTTAGCCTATTTCAGCACACCAGTGGCTTGAGGTTCTTTCAAATGTAGCATACATCTCATCTGATAGCACCAAAAACGCACGTTAAATGAAATCCAATGAGTATTTTATGTTTCAAAATTGGCCCAAACCCTACCCAAAACAAAATAAAATAAAGCAAGCAGCTTTTGATGCAACTCTGTAATTTCAAAATGCATTTCTTCATCACCACTGCATCGCCCAGAAGAGAGCAAGAGCTACTGGTCAGCTCAGTGCCATCTACTGCACGTATGAAGCACGTAAGCTGTGCATGTTGACTGGATGTAATCAAGAGAAGAAGGCACAGAGACATACCCAGAGAGGCTCAAAGTGAACATCACAGCATCATAGAGAAGGCACAGCCTCAAGCCTGCAAGACTTAATGCTGGCCCACATTTATCTCCATCCCTATGATGAATAGGACAACTATGGAGCAGACCATATTATAGAATCACCAAGGTTGGAAAAGACCTCCAAGATCAGCCAGTCCAACCGTAGACATATGCTGACAGCAGCGTCACAACTGCACAGTGTCAGCCAGAACTCTCCCTAGAAAAGTTCATTTCCCTACCCCAAAGGCAGACAGGACACAGCCCAGAGCAGACAGGTCACTCTGGAAAATACATGAGCACCATCAACTTTGGCCATGGGCTTCCTATACCCAGCAGTATGGATTCTCAGGTGAAGGTCACAGAGAGCACGAGCCACTCTCCTCCAGATAAAGTTAACCAATGCATCTCCCCTCAGAAACATCAGCCAGCAACAAACTGCTGGTGTGAAAGCAGCAAACACAGTGGCAGAAGACCCAGCAAAGGCTGCAGCCATTACTGACCTGCAGCAGCAGCAGCCAGAGAAGCAAGTGGAGAAATACAGTGCATATTTTTGTGAGCAGAGCAGCTCCCAATACTATCACTCCTTGGCTCTGCCATAAAGTGGAATGAACCTAGACTCATAAATTATTATTCAGATTTGGGCTAGCTTTGGGTTTTTGTTTTTTTTTAAGGCAGGGATTACAAACTCATTGAGATAAACACCTTTCCTTTTTTCTTCTTTTTTTTTTTCTTTTTCTAAAGAATGCCTCCAGGGACAGGAGAGCTCCAGCATAAAATACAGATACAATCTATTACAACACAGAAGCCATCTGTCACTGAGATAAAGCACACAGACTATTTATTACCCAGCTACGGCAACCAAAAAATTAGTCAGAGATTCTACCATCTAATATAATCTTTCATTAAAAAAGTGGTTAACGAGCTTCCCCAGAATGATAAGAAATGTGTTGAAACCTGACAAAAAGGAGTTTTTTTACTGCTTCTTCTGCAGAGCAAGGCAGAGCCGGTTGGGTGACTGTGAGTTTTTATAGGGCTTTACCCAAGCACATGGTAGTTCTAAGTCCCCCGTGCAAAAAATAAAACAGAAAGAGAGAGAGAAAAACAGAATTATCGTTTCCACCACTGCTGGCTTTGCCCTTGGCAACTTTAAAGCAAGAGGTAGAGCATATCACATGAGTATCTGCCCAGCACTGGTAACGTGGAAGAGGTCAATGTCAACCCAACAAGCATCTCTGAAAGACAGCGGTTTGGCTTGGGAGCTAGCCTTGTGCATTCCCTTCAGGTCAATGCATATATCTAAATTCATAGAATGGTTCTGGTTGGAAGGAATTTTAGAGATCATCCAGTCCAGCCCCTCTGCCATGGGCAGGGACACCTTCCACCAGACAAAGATGCCCAAAAGACTCATCCAGCATGGCCTTGAGCACTTCCAAGGATGAGGAATTCAAAACCACCCCATAGCCAGTGGGAAATCCATCTTGGTGGGTTTAGAGGAATGGGAACAGAAGTTGAAGTCCATAACAAAATCCAGGGTTCACTCTGGCAAAGTTACTGTGTGCCCACAGCACCTCTGGCAGTGCACAGATCTCACTATGATCATACCATATAGGGTAGGAAAGTCATTGCATGAACACGTTGAAGCATGTCCAGAAGAGGGCCACCAAAATGATTCCAGAGATGGATCACATTCCCTATGAGGACAGGCTGTGAGCTGGGGCTGTGCAACCTGGAGAAGAGAAGGCTCAGGCAAGACCAGAGAGTGGCCTTTCTGTATCTAAAGGGGCTGTAAGAAAGAAGGGGACAGACTTTGTTGTTTAGTTTGTTATAGGACAGGGGGATATGGTTTCAAACTAAAAGAGGGGAGATTTAAATTGGATATAAGGAAGAAGTTTTTTACACTAAGGGTGGTGAGGCACTGGCACAGGTTGCCCAGAGGAGTGGTGGGTGCCCCATCCCTGGAGACATCCAGGTCAAGCTGAAGGGTTTCTGAGCAACTGACGGAGCTGTGGGTGTCCCTGTTCATTGCGGGGAGTGAAACCAGATGTCCTTTAAAGGTCCCTTCCAACTCAAACTGTTCTATGATTCTATGATATAGTATCATGTACCAGACACCACAAGGACTTTATTCTGCCACTGCCATTTGCGTGCTCTCTTCGCTCGCAGTTCTACTCTAACCTGCCCTGCTGCCTTCATACCAGTGATTGAAACAAGAGTCTGAAAGTTGGCAGCACAATACTACTCAATGTACGTCTTTGGGGCACTACAGTAACAGCCCTGTAGAACCCCAGGGTCCCATCCTGGCTGAGGCTGGAGGCCCTCCAGGACCCTCTCACTCAGCCTTGCCCCAACAGGGATACTCAGAGTGTCCCAGATGGTTTTGAAAGTCCCCAAGGAGGACACCTCACATCTCTCTGATCCCTGTGCTGGCCTTCCAGCACCCACCCAGCACAGCAGTGCTGCTGATGGGCAGAGGGAGCTTCTGACCTCCTGACCATGCCCAATGCTCCTGTGCCTGGCCCTGGGCACTGCCAAACAGAGCCAGCTCTGTGCCCTTGCATCCTCTTGCAGGGACTTATGGCCGCAGCGGGATCCCCCTGACCTCCCTCTCCTCCAGGCTCCCCAAGTCTAGGGCCTCAGGAGGAAGGATCCTACTTATTGCCACCACTGAAGCAGGAGGACAAGAAGCCAGGTGGCAGGCACGAGCTAAGATTCAATGTCATTGCATTGGGAGCCCCACTGATGTCATGTACTGCAATGAGCCTTGGGGACAGCTGTAAAGGACCATGAGCAATATCACAGCCCAGCCCAAAGACATCACCAGAGCAATGTGTGCTTTCAGCGGTCAAGATCAAGAATGAGATGGAGAGGTCGTTGCTGGAAGACCAAGGCACTACTGTAGACTTGACATTACTATCCCTTTTTTTTTTAATTCTTCTTGCTTCCCATTCCCCTGCACCCACCTCCACCAGATCAAAAGAACAATGCAGCTCTGCCGTGCCAGGAGCTGAGTGGATGTTTACACAGTGCTTTGAGATCCCCCAGGTAAAAGGTGTTAAGTGCAAAGCACTGTCATTACATTGACATGGCTGCGAGCAAGTCTGTCAAACCTCCACCCCCGAGCTCATTAAGGAACAGGAATAGGGAGCCACATTCCTGCCTGGTCTCAACTGCTGCTCCCGTTTACGGAAGGAAAAAGTAAAAGTTTAATTGCTTTGTTTATGTCAAATGCCACTTGCAGATAGTTCCTTGCCTGCCCACTCTCCTGATTCTTTGCAATGAAACTGAGCCCACCTTGTCCAAACGGCACTATAAGAGTGTAAATAAAGCTAACAGAAAGCAGGATTCAGGGACTAGCAGTTTGGGTTCAGCTTTCCTCTCTGTCTCAGTGCAAGTGGCAGGGTGGAAATTCCCAGGGAAAGGGCTGTGGGGGCTGTAACTCCCCTCCCCCCAACCCAGACATCCTCATCAGACCTCGGGGATGCTACTGCAGCAATGGGGCACAGCTCCTGCATACTCTGCCCCTACACACATCCTTCTCCCACCTCATCCCTGCCATGGCTGCCTCCATCCCCAAGCATCACTCGTGTTCACACTGCAGCAGGGGACCAGGGTTTGGATCAGTGCCGCCAGTGCAGCGATGGAATGCAGAGAGGTGGTGGGTACTCCATTCCTGGAGACATTCAAGATAAGGCTGGACAGTGTCCCCATTCATTGCAAGGAAGTTGGATGAGGTGGCCTTTAATGCCCCCTACGAAAATAACATTGTGCTCTCCATGGGCAGACTCACTGGCACCATCATCTCCAGGGGGTCGTGCCCCCCATATCACAAGCACTAGAATCCAGGGCAACCCCCCACCCTTCAGCAGAAGCTGAGATCCCTTTGGACCACTTCTTCCACAGCCATAAAACAGCACAGCTGTAACCTGTGGAACCCTGCTGATTTACTCTGGCTGGGGGTCTGGCCCTCTTGTCCACTTTAGTTACCTTGCACTGCTGGTACAAGGACATCTCTGTCCTATTCATTTGCCCTCTGCATAGGTAACACAGTGGTGGGAGGGCAGAGATGTGTCTGGAGGAATCCAACTGTGCATCATCAGTAGGAAAAATGAATGTTTTAAAGGTATTTCTCAGGGGAAGGAAGAGCTTTATGATGGGGGGAATACTCTTCCTAAGCACAAAAAATGCAGTGCCCTGACAAATGGCCATGTTGCACATACCAAAAGATTTAACCCACTGTCTCCTTTCTGACCCTTAGCAAGGCTCAAAATTTGCTTGCACTCGCTTACTGGGGGCTGGTTACACCTATAACATTTAGTGAGACTTGCAAATCTGATGTTGTTTGGTCTTTCTCTACCAATGCATAACAGATTTATGGCAGGGTGTAGCCATCCTGATGTCTTAATTCTTTTCCTTTGCTGAAAGACACCCATAAAACCTCCCTGTCTCCTGTATTTTTCAACAGAAATGCAAGGAGAAAAGACTGTACCAATGAGGTATTCTTGGCACACTGAACTGTGCCTCATTGAGCCACAAATGGGATCAGGCCTGGATCTTTATTATTCACTCTCTCAAAGTAAAGGCAAAAGCTTCTTCTGAGGTCAGCTGAATAGTTACATGAACTTAAGCAAAAGAAATGTCATCATCACTGGCCCTAAAGTACAACAGCAGCTCCACTGTTGAACATTCTGGGGCTCCTTCCAAAGATTTAAAGGTCTTGGTGTTGGCAAGGTAATGGAGGTGGAGGCTTCATCAGTGTAACCTCTTAGCTTCCCTTTTGCTCAGAGAAACATGGAGTTGGGAAGCCTGAGGACGAGTTGCAGTATAAGAACAGAAGGATCAGGTTGACATTTCAACATGGACTGCTCATGTCTTTTTTGAGGGTAACACCTTCCCTACCCCATGAAGCCAGTGGGGCCACTTTGAAGGTGGTACCCCAACCCCTGATCCCACAGCAGACTTCTGTCCTACAAGGAGTTGGTCAGGGCCTTTCCTAGCTGTCTCATTCTGCCTGAACTCCTCAAAGCTGCGCAAACTTGAGTGACATGGTTAGTGGGCATGGTGGTGATGGGTTGATGGTAGGAGTTGGTGATGGATGTTCCGCAGCACTGTCGTTTAGACTGTGGACAACAATAATGCAAGCTGTAGGAAGGGTTTGCAAGAAACTGTCGAATAAAGAAAATGATGAAATTAACTATGCCTAGGGAAATCATCACCTTGAACCTCTCCCCTTGCCTTCTTCCATCTGAGGTCAGCTGTTGCATCAGATTTTTCCCTCGCCTCTCCTAATTCTTTCTATCTAATACATCTGAGGGTGGGTCTCATCCTCACTCCACCGGCCTAAAATCTGACGAGTTCACGGACTCAGCATTTCCTCAAGGCAATGAGGTCTGCAGGCCCAAGGTTGGAGGCACGTTCGTACATGATGCCCTGGTTATGCTAAAAGATCACACACGCAGCAAGGCCAAGCTGTCTGAGGTTCAGCAGTACCCAAATGAAGCCACCAGTGCCACCCCCATCCAGTTCCTATAAGCATTTTCAGCTACACCAAAATCTTGAATTGCTGGGGGATGTCAAGTCTGCCAGACTCTAGAATAGTGTCCCAAACTGCATCCCTGCCTGATCTCTCCTCCAGAAACTGCAGAACATGACTTAGAAGATCTACAAGCACTAATTCCATGTGCTCCAGCAGCAGAATTGGGTCTGGACAAGAGGACCTTGGCAGGCAAGGGCACCTACAGCAGGTAGCCAACCTCCAGTTGGCAGCCCCAGTTGCTTTTCATCACAGATTAGTTTGTAGAGTCATAGAATCATAGAATGACTTAGGTTGGAAAGGACCTTAAAGATCACTGAGCTCCAGCATCCTCGCTATGGGTCAGGTTGCCAACAACCAGATCAGGCTGCCCAGGATCCCATCCAACCTGGCCTTGAGTGACTCCAGGGATGAAGTTCCTGGGTCTCAATTCCAGAAGCAAGTGGTCAATTTTTGGACCCTGATCAAGATTCCCCCAGTGAAAGTCTGGAGGACAGAAGGCAAACTACATGACCTCTCTTACAGGCAGTCCAGTTTCACACACAAATGTCTGAAATGTGAATGAGTCAGCCCCACAGCTAATTTAAATTCAAAAGGCTTCTGTACAAATCTTCATTGCCTTACCATAAATGATTAAATCTGAATCAGCTGATCTTTATTTTTTATTGATTTATTTATTTTGACAAAGCAGAACTTGTGCTGTGATACAGAGAGTTTGTGGACCCTTCAAAACTGGACTACAATGGTTCAGGAACAAGAGCTATAAGCTGTTCAAAAAGTTCACTCCTACCTATCCTGTGAGAACTATCTATGTTTCATCACAAGAAAAAACGTACACGCATATGAAGGTAAAACCCTGTAAATCCCACGGTGGTGTTTTCATGGAATTCTATTTTCCCTGTTCACTGCAGGGGAGTTGGACTAGATGACCTTCAGAGGTCCCTTCCAACTCAAACAATCCTATGATTCTGTGGCATTCCAGATGGACAAATAACCTGCACTGCCATAGACAGGATATTGAAATAGTCACTGTGCAGAAGGCCCTGGTGATCCTAACTAAAGTTCTGCAGGGAGCCAAGGTAGTGTCAAGCAGCATTTATCCCACGCAGAGTGGAATTATGAGCCCCACAAATATGAAATCCTCCCACAAACTCAGGACTTCCAGAGATCTAACTTGATACACAACTGCAGGCAAACACCCCTCACCAGTTCTAGTTTCTTGCTCTAAGGGATGCTTAGTATTAGTCATTTATCACAGCTGAGGAAAGCACAGGGCTTACTAAGTCATTAACCTGCAGGGGAGTTTTATCAATGACATACTCATGATCCAGTTGCAAGAAGGGGAAGGAAAATATTCCCACCTTACTCAGATAACTCACCTGCTTTTGTGATTCAGCACTGCAGATGGATCTAACCAAGCCTCCAACGTGACATGCAAACCTGCACACACATGCAGGATCATGGGCTAAAACCTGGAGACTCGTAAGCCTCTTCAGTCTGTGTTTACTGCTAACATTTTATCAGCTTAAAACTCAACATCCTGCAAAATTCAAGGTGCTCTCATGCCTATCTCACAAAGTCTCACTCTGTATCCACATGCCCACAGTACCTCCAGGGCCTTGCCCAACAACATTGCAGCTCCAGTGGCCGACCCCACAGAAGGTGCTGCTGTTTGTTCCCATAGGATTCTGCTTAGAAGTTTTCCACCAGTTGCAACCACATGGTTTCGTATGGCCATCAGCCAAACTCAGGGATGGTTTCAGTTGTGCATCAGTAAGTAGGTCAAAAGAGAATCTAATCAAGGCAATGTGATGTAGCACCACTGAACTCATCCTCCACCTCACAAGGGGAAAACAAGATGGAAGAACATACCATCAGATCAAGAATCATGCAGGGAAGCTTATGAGAAAGCATTAAGTGAACAAAGGAACTCTGCACTCACTGTTCACCCAACTTAGTCACTGAGATAATTGCCCCTATCTCTTTTGGGAACCAGCCCGTGAACATGGATGTGTTTTGGTCAAATGCAGCCTAAGAATGAAGTACTGCCCCATTCCCTGTCATGTTTGTGCATTCCCAAGTGGCCAGGCAGCATCCAGATCCTGGCTAGCAATAGAATATGGTTGGTCTGGATGATCTTCAGTCTTTTCCAGCCTAAATGATTAAGTGATTCTATGAAAATAAATGTACTCAGAACAAAGAACAACTAAGAAAAAATGGTGCTAATGCCTCTGAGAACCCACTGTAGATTAGATTCTAGGTAGAAGGGAAGAAAACTCACTCAACTCTGCTCCATGCTGGGTTGTGCACATGTCTTAAGGGACTAAGCTGGTTGCTGCACTTTTAGACCAACAGATCACTCACGGAGACTGGATCAGGAGTCCATCTTGCCTCATGTTACCCAGCTCTGGTAGAGGATGACCCGAGGAGAATACACAAGGACAGAATAGCAAGGACAAGCATAGCGTCAGAATTCTCTTGGTGTATTTGCCCAGCTCTTGGAAATCAAGCGTTTGGAGGAGTTTGCAAAGTGATCAACATTGATAGCTCCAATGGACATCTCCATGTAACTGTACTGCCTCTGCTGACTGCAGGGATTTTACACCTGGTTGGTGTCAGAGAATCGATTAAAACAGTCTGTATGCATGGGCTAGAGAGGGAATCTCTATATTCCAGACAAGTAGAGAAGCAGCAGCCACAATGCTGACATCATGATGTACACGGGGGGGGGGTGAAATGGGCAAAAAGAAGGAAAAGTCCCAAAATACACGGCAGAGAAAAAATGAAAGCTTTCTGGATGCCAATAAAACATCAATCCACTAAATTTTTCATCTCTTTTTCTGCATTCTGACCACGACAAAGTGTCACTGGGATCTCTGGCTCGCTCCAAAAGGATTGCATAAATCTAATCACAACTGGTGAAGGTCAGTCATGGAGACCAGTATGGGCCACGGGAAACAGATTCAGCCAAAAAGATGACTAAATAAATAAATGAATAAAGGAACATCTCTTGTTTCTTTGTAGATTTTTCAGGTAGAAACCTCAGGAAAACAAAACACTTCTGTAGAGGCCACAGCACTCAAGTTGGAATAAATTATTTGTTCCATTTTGCATAATTTAACCTTTGCAAAATATCAGACCAGTGTTTAAACCAGGAATGCCATTACAAAATCAAACAGGAAAAAGGTTTATTTGGAAAAGGCAACAAGAAGTGTTTCATTTATTTATTTCTATATTTCCAGATGAAGCTGTTTCAAATTTCGGACACACAATGCCAAATGTTTTTGATCCAAGATGGTATTTGGGGCGAGAATGTTTTCAGTCAACATTACTTTTTTCTTAACCAAAAATACTTGTCTCGGTCCTCCTCATTCCCAGCTCTTTGGATTTCTAAGTCTTTGTTCAAAAGCAAGGGACAGACCAGGTTTTGAATTCAAGTTCTGTCAAAATTCTACTCAAATCTCTCAAAGTATTTCCCATGGGTCTTTAAGCAGCTGAGATATCACAGCTTTCTTCTCACTTGGGACACTTCCAGACCTAGAAAAACTCGTTCCAAGTGAAAAACAAAAAGAGTGTACTTTGTGCCAGGAAAACATGAGCATCGCAACCCACCCAAGAATTCCACAGAGGGGCTTCAGGTCTTGGATTCCCTTTAGGCCCATCTCAAGTCTCTCATGAGGATTGATTTGGATTCACCTTTGTGCAGAGCTATTTTTCTCACTGCCTGTACTGGGATTCTCCATGTGATGCCTGTTGTGGGTCTCAGCTCTCTTCCCCAGGGTGGAAGTGTGTGCATTGAGAGAAGCAGAGCCCTGGAGTTGACATCTGTCACCTTGCCTGCAGAGGAAAGTTTTGCCGCAGGTGAAGATGTTCAGATTGGGCTGGGCTGCGTGTTTTCCAGTGGGTTCCAGTCCCTATCAGCTTCACCCATTTAGTAGGCTGGTGTTAAACAAGTTCAGAAGCAGGTGTGGCCCCTGTAAGGAATTTCTTTGGCTGTGGGAAACTCGCACTGAGAAACAGTTTTTGTAATGCTTGTCCGGGCACGTAGGAAGCCTGTCCCCAAGGTCCCATGAAAGCTTTGGTGGTAGGTAGTATGTTGCCTAATATGGAACAGCACCCAGATAAAACCAACTGGTGGTATCCAAGGAAAGCTCTGATACTACAGTAGACCAAGCAATGGATTAGTAGAAATTAGAAAACTCATTAGCAATCTAAGGAGATGGTAGGATCTTCTCATATGGTGTAGACTTCCATCATGAGAGGCCCACAATCCAAAATTTTCAGAGCTCTTCATACAGCTTTATCTTACAGATCTGACTGTCCACAGGAGCCAATCTTCCGGGACAAAACACTGCTAGTTCCCTTAACTTCAGGGATATAGAAGAGCCCAAGGACCCAACCTTCCCAGCATCACAGCATTCTCCCTTGTACATACATGCTCATGCAATCTTGGTGCTAAATATTAGAAGAAAGCCACTGGCAGGTCTTCTTTTTCCCCAGCACTCAGAATCAATGCAGAGGTCAGGAAAGCTGAACAGCTCTGGGTGCCCTCAGGGACCCACCTCTGGATTACAGCACATTGCTATATCCATCTTGTTCTTCACAAACACATACAGACACTTCCATCCCTGAAATGACTGAACACACTGAAAAGCCTGAATCGCTTCCCACTTGAGAAAGGGAGTTCATAATCCAGCCTTTGTTTCTTTGGTCCTCTATAGACTACAAGCATCTCCAGCCAAAGGAATGTGCATTTGCACAGCACCAAGCGCAATAGGATCACAATCTTTTATGGAATATCTACATACTTCTGAAATACTGATCAAATGTTTAATGAAGTCCTCTTAGTGCTCTAACTTCTGTGTTGACAGCACCCAAGAAAAAACACTCCCCAGTTCATCTTGTCCATCCACCATGGGTATCCTTCCTTAGTCCCAGAACCAGCACTCCGCACTGGTTACTGCTGTATAGAAGGCTGGTATGGCCAGGAATATAATTTGCACATGGCAAAGCATTAAATCTCACAAGCACTTATTTCTGTTTTGCTGCCATAGTGAGACAAATTACCCTTTAGACATAACTACACCAAGAAGTATTCATATAGAAGCAAACAGCTGATGGCCAAATGTCCACTTGGTATAAAAAAGTACAACTTGCCATGAATCTACTGCATAATATTCACCTAGAATGGGAGAAATCTGGGTGATTTCCAGAGCCTCTTGGCTACATACATCACTGGAGGACCTGGCATCCCTTTTCTAAGTATTGTGCTCATGAGACCGCCAAACTAGTTTCTCAGCAATTATTAGTGCTCCTTGGTTATGCATAGCTGCTGCTTTGATGTCCTCAATTCTCCACACTCAGCACCAATGTCCTGATCAGAGGTGCAGCAGAATAATGCTTGGAGGTGGGTTTCTCCCCTGAGGTTTTGCAATTAGCTTTCTTTTGCAGTTTAAGCTGTTTTGTGTTCTCCACTAAGCCTGATTAGCATCTACAGCCACTTTGCTGTACACTGCTCCTCCCCAGGCTCAGAGGTGGTTCTTTTTCTGAACATTAAATTATAGGTGTTTAACATGCAACCTGAAAGATTTCTCTAATCTTCTCTCAGCACTCCTTGCTCCTGGTGAACAGAAGGGGTGCTTTGATGGGTAACCTCCCTGCACTGTCACAAGTGTGACCAGGACCTTCTAAAGCTTGAATAAACACTTTAGAGCTACAATCACCAGTAGATCACCAGCAACATAGCATTCATAGGAAAAACTTCTCTGAAAAAGCAGTTGGGCATTGGCACATGCTGCCCAGGGAAGCACAGTGTCACTGTCCCTGGAGGTGTTCAAGAACCTTGGGAGATGAGGCACTGAGAGCCATGGTCAGAGGGCAATATTGGTGGTAGGCGGATGGATGGACTTAGAGATGATCTTAGAGATCTTTCCCAACCTTAACGATTCTATGATGGAATGATATGTCAAATCCCCCTTCTCAGAAATACCTGTTATTATAGGTTTTTCCTCCTGTTGTTCCAGCTGCAGTGATATAGGGGCACTGCTCCATGTGGGGCCGACGCGGTGCCCACCGCTGTCCATGGTACCGGGGCCGCCCGGCTCCTCGCTGCTGCCTCGGGGCTGCCTGCCAGGCAGCGCTCCCTCCCCCGGCTCTGAAAGCCGCAGAGAGGGCTGATGTCACTGTTCTAAAGCACCCAGAGTCCCAGAATTTCCCCGAGTTAAGTGTCCATCTCTCAAGGGGCTGCTGTACCTCAGCTTCTCATCGCAATCTGACCTGGGGTCTCAAAAAAATAAACATCTTTCAGGACGAATAGCTCCTGCATCTTACTAGCTCTTGTATTTGACTTACTGGATGTTTTCTTGTTTGTGGTGTTCCCTTTTAAGCTAAGCTTAGGAGACATGCTAGACATCTTTCCTACGCTTGAGACACGTGTGATCAGAAAGGTTCTGGATTTACTGTGCAACCTATGGCACTTGAAATAAGAGAGAAACAGTGATGGAGGTGTCATGTTATCCTTCAAGCAGATCAGCATTTGGGGCTGAAGAGAAGATATATGGTGTAAGCAGCAGATGTGTGCTGAGTCTGGGAGGCTGTTGAGGTAGACTGCAGCAGACACAGGCACTTCGACATTATTCCTCCACTGTTGCACTTCCTCAGCTCCTTTCCTGGTTTAACAGTGTTTTAAGTCTTATTTTTCTCCCATCCTGATCAGTGTAAGCGTGACAAAAATGCATTCTGTTTCCACACTTCTAACCTCCTCCACTATTATTACCTGTGCCCACACTACGTACGGTAGGAGCTGGACTTCATTACCCTTTTGGTTCCCTTCCAACTTGTTATATTCTGTGATTTTATGGCTCTATCCTTCATGCTGAGTTTTGTTTCATGAGCAAAGGCAAGTCTGATATATTGAGTTGTACAGCAAAGTTGCCATTCCCACTTGCTGACCATATTCCCTCTTATGGACAGCTGAGCTGCTTTTGAAATCCAGTATAATGAATGCATAGATAAAAGTAAATCTAAATAAAATGAAAACTCTGATGGGCATGGGTGTCTACCTGCAGGTTACTAATGAAAAGTTTACAGCAATTTCAATCTTCAGGAATCAGTTCTTTCCTTTCCAAAAGTGAATGAAAATACAGCTGCATAAACGTTTCACAAGATTTCCGTGTTCATCAAGCAAGCAAACAAAAAGTTCACTGAAAACTTTGTAGTGGCCAAAGTACCACAAAACTACATGCTGAGGAAATCCCCCCTGCTCCAAGCCTCCTCGGACCAATCCACAGCTCTCCTAAATCTGACGTTCAGATGCAACCTCCAAAGAGCCCACCTGATTGTGGAGATTGGGGTTTCCTAATTATATTCCCCAGGAATGAAGCAGTGGGAAAGCAAAAAAAAAAATTATTTCCACAAGCTCTTTAGTCATGGTTGTTTCTAAGGTTACAGGAAAACAGAAAGCCACTGAATAGCGTGCTACCACATCCGGACCCAGGAATGATTTTGAGTGATTGGGATGGACAGACTTTTCTGGTTTGACTTTCTTGTGATATTTCAGTGTGTTCCCTTGCTTTCATGTAGTGGAGGAGAGGAGAGGAGAGGAGAGGAGAGGAGAGGAGAGGAGAGGAGAG
>JACDJE010000121.1:491982-578332 GCA_016647715.1 Pavo muticus
GAAGAGAAGAGAAGAGAAGAGAAGAGAAGAGAAGAGAAGAGAAGAGAAGAGAAGAGAAGAGAAGAGAAGAGAAGAGAAGAGAAGAAGGAAAAAAAAAGAAAAATGAAAAGACAAACTCTAACACAGTTATGCAGTTCACCTAACTTACAGCACTTAGGTTAAGTGGAGTCCATTGACCTAGTGTATACTCATTGCAGAGAGAAGACCTGAATCCTACTCTTTGGAAATACCTTTTTTATGATGCTGAACACAGATGTGTCCAGTCCCTCAGCACAGCCACATCAGTCCTATATGTGCACTGCCAGAGGTTCTCAGAAACTGCCTGTTAGTGCCCTTCCAAAGGTCTTGCAGTGCGAGACTCCCCAAATCATAATGAACTCAGTCCATCCCTTTGCATTCTCTCTTTCTCTCATTTTTTTTTTTCCTAAATGGATATGCAGAACCCATGCAAGATTTTATTAATACCTACAATCCCCAACCAATGAGCAAGACACTCCTGTCTTAAGCTCTTAAGCTCTGCGCACAAAAGCAGCAGATATTTGCACAGCTAAACTTCTGCACCCAAGTGTTTAACAGAATATTCATAGCAGGACCTGAGACAGTATTCTTCAAAATATGCAAGTTATGATCACAAGTCAGAAATTTTTTGGGGAAAAAAAAAGTTTGTTAATATATTTGGAAAACACAAACTCCTGGATACAACATGTCTGGCAAACTGGAAACGCCACCAAGCAGAGTTAAATCTGAAATATCTACCTAAACCAGGAAGTCAAGCATCTGAAATGAGATTATAATCATAGGCTATGCTTCTGCTTTCTGCTATATTAATAAAAAACCTGCAATGACGTCATTGACTCATTGACATTAACTTCATTGACTCTTTGCATATACTGACGATGCTCATTAATTCAAATGTGCTCAAGAGATAATAGTGCGGCTTCTTCAGTATCAACATGACCCAATCTAACCCTGCAAGGGAAAAAGGATTTCCCCAGAAGGGAGAGATAACAGGATGTGATGGGCTTCAGGCAACCCACAACTCCTGACTGTCACTGGGAGCGCATCTACAGACACCAACCCAAGTCAAGGGGTGACATTATCACAGCTTAGTCAACCCAGAGCAACAGGATACCAGAACCCTTCCCTTTAAAGCCACTAAACTAAAGCGAGCCTGAATTGCTGTGAATTGGCTGAAGCAAAAACAAGAAAAGCTCCTCTGAAAATGAGGTAAGTGTCCACCGTGTGTTTTCCACCTGTTTTACTAAATTGGCACATGTTTCTCACGTAGACAAGGCCTAATTTACTTGACCCCAGGCAAATCCCACAACCTCTTTCTGCTTTATGTTTTCCACTTAGTAAAATGAAGGCAACGCTGTACCTGCTTTTGTGGAGTGCACAGAGATTTATGGAGGAGGAGTGCTGCATTAAACTGAATAAGTAGGAATTATTTTACCTTGACATATCAAAAAAAACCCCCAAGTGCTCCCATCCAGTTCCCCACTATTTTACTGGCATCTTGTGACTTAGCAGAAGCAAGGGTTTAGGGAACAATAAAAACAAAATTAAAGCGTTCTCAGCTCATTACACATTTTCTCAATGTCTTTTCAGACGCAGTTAAACCAAAGAACCCTGAAATTAACTAGTTTCCAGCCTAAGAAACACTGGAAACATTTATTTCCTACCTTACATGTCTAATTAGTGCTGTTTAGTCAAAAGAGAGCAAAACTCCAATTTGTAAGTGAAACTAGACATATATTAAAAACACACTCTGTAATAATGCCCCAGTGCTTCTGTAATGCTTCATGCCTTCAAAGGGCTGAGCGAGTATGATCTCATTAATTCTCACAGGTAGGTAATTTGGTGTTATTAGCCTTGTTTTACAGCCAGATCTTACAGAGGTGGAAGTGATTTGCCCACAGGCGCAGACTCCACTCTTGAGACTGAACTAGAACTTGGGAGACCGACATCATAAGCAGAGCTGGGGACCCTCCGTGCCTCCCAAGGGGAGCTCAGCGTCTTGCAGGGTCAGACAGCTCTTTAGGGATCTGCTCTAAAGCCCATTAAAAAGTCAGAGGGAAAGATGGGAAACGTGGGAACACCAAGCTCAATGGCAGCTGTGCAGCCACCTTTCTCCTCGCTCTTCATCCCTAGTGCTAGCAATATCAAAGCTTTCCTGTTTATGGCCCCGCTGCAACTTGTGCTCCCAGCATCTCAGGGAGAAACACAGATTTGGACCATGCTGCTTTCCAACTGAAGGGTTCCTACCACGGGAGACTGCAGGAGCTTTGACCAAGATAAATCAACAGTAAGAGCACTTCACACTGGAGTCCATATGGCAAAATCCATCAAGCGTGACCAAAGTTTCATTCTCACATCCTAGCTCACCTACCACGTAACCTTAGAGGCATTGGAGTGCATGAGAAAACTCCATTTTTACAATGAGGGTCCCCAGCCCAGAAGTGTGGCACTGGGACATGCTCAAAAGTGCCTCAGTCCACGTAGGCTATGCCTGGCCAACATGTAGTTCTTTCCCTGTATCACCTCCAAGGCCTGGCCTATAGGTGTTTGCATTGCATGCCTACCACATCACACACCATTCTTATAACACACAGGAGTAGGAGGTAAAACTCAAGTTCTCTTTTCCCAGTTAACAGCTGAAAGGTTAGAGAGTATTCCCTGGGTGTGGGAAACTGCAGCTCCCTCTGACGTAGGAGGCAGAAATCCTCCAAATCCTGCTCGCCGTGGGCAGTGCCCCTACCCAACAGCCTGCAGAGGGGCTTACACTCTTGTTCTGGGGAAGCTATGCAGCAGGGTGGAAAAAAAAAATGGGAATCAAAACCTGAAGCTCCAGAGGGCAAGAGTGAGCATGACTCCGCAGCCTTGGGACTGGGGCACTCCCCTGGGAGTGGGGAGACCTGAATTCCAGTTACCAGCACCATGGGTTGTTTAATTTTAAAATACATAAACAGTCCTTAGAGCAGGAACGGGAACTCCGTCCTCCCCTCTCCCAGGTGAATTTCCCCAAGCGCTAACACAGCCTTGCTTGTTCTTTCTTGCTGACCCACTGAGTTTGGTGTTTCCCTGCTGCAAAGTGGAACAGCTTCCCCAAAACGGTGGGAGCCAAGAGCAACCTGCCACCTCCTCGCATAGCCCCAGGAGAGTGGTAGGTGAGCACAGTGAGGAATGTAGCTTGAACCCTTCCTGACAGCAAAGGGACCTGAGCCCACATTTCCCCCATCGTGAACACGTGTTGGGGCTAGCGACGTGGGGAAATGCTGACACAGGAGGAGAAGCCCTATCCCCTTGCAGTGGTGCCAGAACACATATGGTTTTGGATAAAAAAAGGGTTTACATGCTGTACGTGCCGCCCATGCATTTTCATCCAGGGACACAGCTCTGAAGAGCAGCAACATCAGACTGAACACGTGGTGCTTGCATTGGTTTTGGAGCACAGTGTTGGCTCTGGAAGGAGAACAATAAAGCCTATCACACCAACATAAAAACAGGGATGACTTCACTCTTTTATTTATTTTTTTTTTAAAGTTTGGGAGTTTGTGAACTCAGCCCAGCCCTGACCCTATGGGTCCATGACCATAGGAAAGAATAGAAAAAAAATGTTTTCAGTAAGAGTAGCCAGGCATTGGAACAGGCTGCTCAAAGAAGTGGTGGAGTCACCATCCCTGGAGGTGTTCAAGAACCGTAGAGATGTGGAACTGAGGGACATGGTCAGTGGGCATGGTGGGGATGGGTTGAAGGTTGGGCTTGATGTTGTCAGTGGTCTCTTCCAACCTTGATTCTATGATTTTTCGCCTCCTTCATTATAGTGGTGGAGGAGAGGAAGAAGACATAGTGTTTTCCCATCTCATCATCAGGGTGAGGAGTTGGTTCTATGCTCCCCTAGCCGTCCCTCTGCACCTGCCCTGACCTCCAGCACACCTTGCTGCCACTCCCACTGCAGCACAGCACAGCTGCATCAGCCAGCACCAACTGCTTAAAATTCATTTTGAGGCACAGCAAGGAAACCAGTCTCCTCCAGGTGTCCACGGACTCTGTAACTTCTCTAGATGGGTTGATTATTTTGGGAACTGGGGCCTGTTTGAACACTGCAGCGCTCCAAAAAGTTTTTCAAAGTGTGGGGATGGAAATGCATGCACACTCTCACACACACCTCACGCCCACGCTTGCTCACTTCCAAATACTCCTTTCTCACACCCACAGACGAACTCCATCTCACATAGGGACACTATCACACAGCATCAGCAGCTCTTGTTCCCAAGTCCTTTCCTTCTTAGGCTCATGCACACACTTTTCCCTTTCCTGCATCCCATTGCATGTTGGCTCAGTTCACCCCTCTCAGCAGTTTCATCTCTCTGGAACCATACAAGCAGTGGTCTGAAAAACCCTAGGAAGGGTTCTAGAGGAATTTGATAAGAAGAACAAAATAGGAGTGCAAACATGTAGACCAGAGGAGTCCTATGAATTGGGTACTTCTACCAGGAAGGAGCTTGGAAGAATAGCTGCCTTGAGTATAACAATATAGAGAAAAGTGTAACCCATAGCTGAACCCATAGATACCATTCCTACATGAATGATAAGCAAGTTTATTCAGGAAAGTCACCCAAGAGTTTAAGTGCTTGACCCCGAGGGCCTGGTTTCCATACACCAACCCTGAACCTGAGATAGGAATTCCTATCTCCATGCAGAACACAAGGCAGCAGAGATGCCTGCCAGGGCGCATCCCAGAGCCCACGAGCCTGAGGCTTCATCCCAAATCTCCCTCCTCACCAGACCTGCAGGTGCTTTGTGCACCACCAACCACAGAGAAGATCCTTGCGCCCCGGAGCTTTCTCCCAAATGTGATGTTTACTCTTGTTCCCCTGGCATTGTTGCAGTGGCATTGATAGAGAGGAAAGGGAGAGAAAACAAACCTGAGGTCTGAGAAATTTTTAAGGGTGTAAGAATCACAGAATCATTATATTGGAAAAGACCACTGGCATCATCAAGTCCAACCATCAACCCATCCCCAGTATGCCCAATAACCACGTCCCTCAATGCCACATCTACCCTTTTCTTGAAAACTTCCAGGGATGAAAGAAATGGGGATTCTGCTCTCTTTTGCTTGGGGAGGAAGATTAAGATTCATGTATGCCACCTCCCAGCAGTGCGATTTACCTATCAGTCAAACACTCAGCTCTATTATCCCCTCAAGCTGCTCTTGAAGTTGTTTGTTGATATTAAGGATCATCACACCTCCAACAGACCCTTAGACACATATTTTTACTACACCTTGGTGCCACAGAAGACCACAAAACCCATGTGGTGAGCTGGGCTGCTGAGCTGTACTGATGGGACAAGGCTGAGGGAAGAGAAAATTTGCAACAAAGACAATCCTCAACAAGCCCCATTTATCTCCTCCTTTTAGTGCAACAGAAAGGAGTTAGGTATCAGGGCAGAGCGGAGATGCAAGAGAAAACCAGGGATGATGTTTCTGTCTGGAAACTGAGAGACTTGCACTCAAGGGCTTATTCGATTTAAAACAATTGCAGTCCAAGAAGCAAGGACTGCTACCAGGAAAGCTCTCGCAATATGACAGCCGTTCATGGCCACTGGCCCAAAGGGTCTTTTCAGTACTCCACTCGTACCCCAAGCAGTACCAGAAATGTACTTGTTTAAATACCTCTGGACACATTCACTTCCAAAATACTGCAACAGTGCAGTTCAAATCTTCCAGACTTGTAGGGAGGGAACGTAAGCCTGAATAAAAAAGCCCAAATGCTCCAGCTAACTCTAATGGAGTGGAGTGTTGCCAAATGAGCATTTTCTCCAATCTCTGCCACTGCATACCACAGATCTTCGGTTGTGTTTTTTAGCACAGGATAAGTGTGGTCTCTCTTTTATTAGCAGCCTGCTTCCCAGATCCCAGGCCATGCTTCCCTACCAGGTCGTGATTAACCTTTTGGTGAGCGCCTGTCTCACACGCACCCGCTACCAAACAAAGCCACTAGCTCACATCCTCCAGCAGCGCCGCTTCTTCTTCAAAACATCCCTCTGCTTCATTTTTGTGATGTTTTCCTATCAACCATGCGGTTTGCCAACCACTCCTCCCCTCCCTCGCTAATTGATTTCTCAGGAACCACAGATGTAGCTTGGCACGTCGGATCCCCTTGGTCTGTCAGCCACAAAATCACCTCCTCTCTCCCTCCCCCTTTCCCAAGCCACGCTCAGGGAGGGGAAATGCCTTCCTGCTTATAAACCTCCTGCCCCAGCTGTACTCCATGTGGGGAAATAAAATACGCATGAGATAAGAGATTCAAGAGGCAAGGGCCATGCCCAGATTAAAGAGAGACAATTGCCAAAACGCCTCAACGTGGAACAGCCCTGCCTACTCCTCATCCCGCTCCAGCCCAGGCAATGCTGACAGATAGCAGAAACTGGGGCTATCAGGCGCCTACATCCCTTGGGTACTTTTGGAAATAGCTCTTCCCAGAAGTCCCTACGGGAGTATTTGCCCCACGCTGTGACACTGGAGGCAGCTTCAGAGGAGCCACCCAGAGTAGGTGCAGGAGGAAGGAGGGGCTCAGTGGAAGCTGATTTATTCTGCTTCTCAGGTGCGTTTGCAGCCCACGCACATTGCTGCAGATGGGCCAGTACAGATGTCCAGTGCTGCCAGCTGAGCACTCATTCAGGCCACAGTCTGGGAGAGTCCATTGACATTCTTGCCATCTCTAGATACCCACTGGGAACATCTAAACCATCAATGGCTTAGAGAACTGGTTTGCTCCAGGTCATGGACCTCTGGTCATCCCTACTGCATCTGTTAGCTTGTGTATGAACCAGTGTTTTCTGAAATGAAACCCAGGTTCTGTTTTAAGGATGTTTTGCTCTCTTTTTCCTCTCTTGGATGGGTCTTGCCCAAGTTTGCTGCTATCCATCCTCCACAGTCCTACAGCTCTTGCGAACACCTCCCTGCACCATCATGACACACCTCACAATGTACTACAAAATCAGCTCCTTGGTGGGCTGAAAGATGTTCCTCAGTTTGAATTTTCAAGAAAAGAAGAAATTAATTATAACAGGGAGTCATGAGGGACCCGGAAGAAAGCTGATCCAAGTGCTACATGGGGATTTTAGGATACACTAGGGTTGTTTGGTGGCGGGGCAAAGTTACCAATGAAACGTTCCTACAGATCTTATCTACAGCATCTCCTGGGGGAGGTCCCAAGTCTGGGGAGGAATAAATAATGATAGAGATGTTAGTCAGAGATGGGCAGGTTTCCAGTCCTCTGTGTGGGCACAGCAGCTCCTGCTGCTTCCCACTGTTACAGTCCCTTCACCTTTTCATTGTTGTGCTCTCTGAGCCATCACTGCCCTGGAATCTACAAGCACTCTGATTTGGTTATTTGGTTTTCTGGATGGAGCCAGCATAAATCACATGCTGTCTCAGGCCAAACAAAACCCCTTTCTTTTTTGGAGTGAAGTAAGAATAAATAATTAGCACTTCCCCATTATTTAATCTGGGGCAAGTTTTCTATTTGAGATCTGTAAACTTGAAATAAAAATGTGAAACAGTTCCATTTTTTTCTGAAAAAATCCACATCACACTGCCTTCAAGCAACCTGCTGAGACCCACTGCTGAAACTCACTGCCCATTCCCCACTGGCACACAATGAAGCCTTGGCAAAAGGTCAAGTGGGTCATGGAGACTTCACCTCCACTCTGCCAAGCTGCACTTTGGTATCAGGTATCTCCACACTGGGAATAATGGATGAAATCTCACGGACCTCACCTGGTTCATCTGCTGCTGTGTCAGACTAAGAGCTGGCTCTCAAGATGGTGACTAAATAAAGAAGGGAAGAACTGTTCCTGAAGCAGAGACAGTTTTCATAGCCAGATCCCCTCCCTGTAACTAGTAAAATTAGTTTTATGTCTGAGAAGCTACATGGGGAAGGAAAATAAATTGAAGATGTTTCAGTGACCCTGAGCTGCACTGAGTAGGAAAAGCCACAGTTATTTGATTGTGTCTGCTTGGCTGCATGGTTAACCAGCCAGTAGACAGAGCAGATAGACACTCTTATCTTCTAACCAGGGTACAAACAGACACAAATCTAGCATCTCTGACCCTTCAGAGCATCCCACCAGCCTCATAAGCTCCAGCAGAAACAAGACCCAACTCCAAAAAGGCATTTGGCATTCAGTACCCATGGATTGCTATGGGTCTTCAGCACCTAGAAACCTTCTTGAACCCTACCCAAAGGCAAGGGTTGTTGCTGTGGGAACAGGACGGGGGAAATTGTGTCTGCTCAGTGCAGATGAGTCAGACCAACTTCGTAAAGGAGAAATGAGGAATCATCTCAAAGGCCTTTGTCTGAGGCTGGGTCTGATAGCCAACACCTTTCACTGGGAGCCCGGTCTGTTCTCAGCTCTGCTCTGTGACCTTGAATTTCTCTCATTTCCCCAAATGGAAGGGTGTGTATTTATGGAGTCTCATCCTTCCGAGACACAAAAAAGATCTGAGTGCAATGTGACTTTCTGACTGCTCGCTCAACATAGACAGGAAAAGTGGAAGACCAGCACAGCCACGCTGAGCTACATGCAAAATATCACCATCACTTCTCAGATCACTCCTTGGATGCTCAGAGACCTCCCAAAGGACGATGTTCACCACTGCTCATCTCTGAACAAAGCAGGTTAACAGCTGGGGTGAGTGGTACAGAAAGCTGTGCTGAAAGCAATGGATTTACAGCCTTTCTCCATCACTGGATGTTCTGGGGTAGTATTACACCTTTCCAAAGCCTGTTGTCCGCTCTAGACTATGGCACTCTTGAGGAAAGTATATCATGGATAAAAAACGCTGGTCCCAGAGCCTGAATTCACCATTTCCACCCTGGCATAGCTCCACAGAGAACAGTGAAATTCTCCTGCTCTGGGAATGTAGGTCTGGAAAGGATCTCCTGCCACTAGCAAGCGGCACTTTTCCTCTGCTGCAAATGTAAATGAAGCAGGGTCCCAACTTTCACCCCATTAGCCATCTAGCGAGCAGTAAATTGCCCTAGATCATGAAAGCCTGCCAATGGCCTTGCATTCTCCTATGTTAGTATGAAACCAAAGCAACCCTATCTAATTCCCAGATCAATTTGGATTCACACCAGTGCAACATCATTAAGTCAAGTACAGTTGCACCGATGTGTCGGCGATGGCAGAAGAGATTCAGAGCAAGGTCTTTTTGGAACTGTTGTGCTAATGCAGGCAAGCAAGAGACCCTTCAGACACGGTAACAGCTTAACATCTATGCCTCTATTCAGGAAATAGTAATTGTGAGTGTTGTTTCTCTTATGGTAATGCATATCTGAAATTTGAGTATTTGTAATGGTATGAAAATTACATACAGAATAGGAAAGTTAGAGCCTAATTGTTACGATTCCAAATACCAGTGTTCTTTCCTTAATCTTAACTATCTGAGACAAAGGAAAATGTCCAATAAGTGCATTTGGTCTGCACGTCTCATCTGCAGAAGAAATTTAGAGCTGTATACCTTTTTCATGAGATCTCACTGAAATTAGACCAGAGGTTTCATGGACCAAAACTACACCTCTGAATTTGAGTTCTGAGCTGGAGGAATGTTGAAACTAAAAGTGCTGCAATGTTTTCATTTGTGCCCGAGGACCAGATGTGCATCTTGGATCAGTATCCAGTCCAAATAGATCCCACTGAAGTTCCTCGGGACAAACCTGGTGCTAGTGAGACCATGTCCACCCTCAGTGCATAGGCACAAGTGTGCAGCTCAACCTCCAACTTACACAGCACTTCAGAAAGATCCTTGTTTTTCCTGAGCATTTCTACATTTCCAAAGATAGTAAAAGAGCAGTGATGGCAGTTAATGGATTTGGCATTTAACGAGTTCCTAGATGAAGGGCCCTTAAGCTCTCAGATCTTCTAGTAGGTCATTAACTGTCAGAAATTATCTAGTCATCTATTTCAGGGATTTTTTTAGTCTCTTTGCTGTAACATCTGTATATATCCAAGGGCCTGAGCCTCTACCTATAAACATTAGAGATGCACTTCTCGCTGATTTTCAGTAACACAGAATCCAGTTCCGGCACCCTAGAGAAACACAAGTAAATCTCATTGCTTCCACCAGAAACTAAGCTCCTGTACATCCTCTAGATCCATGTGCTTCCATAGTAAGAGTGAGGGCTCCGGGGCCATCCTTTGGAGGGAACCAAGTGGGACAAGATCTGCTCAGAGCTCCTTCTAGCCCAAGGCTGCTGGGCTTGGATCCCACTAGAGCTGGCAGTGAGAAGCTGCGTGTTCCAGGTTAGCATTCATAGAATCATAGAACGGCCTGGGTTGAAAAGGACCACAATGATCATCTAGTTTCATCCCCCCTGCCATGCGCAGGGTCGCCAACCACCAGACCAGCTGCCCAGAGCCATTAATCCTAAGTCCTTTGAATGTGACCTTTTTCTGTATATCTTTGACTTTAAAAGGAGAAATATTTTTTCCACTGTCTCCATATGAAATCCAAGTCTGGAGGCTCCAGAGAGAAGGCGCTACAAGTCAACTGTTACCCTTCTGTTTGTTTTATTTTGCATCACCTATAGGAGTGAAATACATCTGCAGAGCCACTCCTTACCACTGATCCACAGCACAAGCAAACTGGGAATGACTGCACATCCTTGGCCAGAATCCCAATTGGTAGAAACAAGCATAATTTCCTGGCATTGGCAATACTCTTCTGATTCATACCAGCCAAGGGCCTGGCCAGAGAAACAAAAAACCCACAATAGTGGTCATTTTTCCTCAAGAAGAGATGCATGCTAAATTGCCTCTGCTGGTTCGTGACTAAGAAATACATCTGTGTCAATACTGAGAATAGATGGCGGTTGCTTTCTCCCCACCCTTAAGTAACTCCAGCGCCTGAATGAATCTATCATGAAATGGAAGACAAGTCCTAACATCCACAATGGCCCAGTGGAGCAGCTTGCTGCATCCTTTGACTCTGCTTCACCTCCATCACTATTTATCACAGCAGTCATTTGTCCCACCAGAGAGTACCAGGTCCTTCTGACATACAAAGGCTACAACTCCACTAGTAAATTAAATTGTGTCAGTGAACATTTCCAGGCACAGGAACACCATGGTCTATCTTGTTATGCTCCTACAACAGTCTCCGGCACGGTTTTGGGCCAGGCCAAAAGATGTGCTTGTGAACAAGGCCTGAAAAGGAGCTAGAGACCATGTATGGGGATGCAGCCACCCTCTCTCAGACAGGAAGAGAATCTATAAAAAAGCACAAAATATTGTATAGAACTGTTAATTTTCCAGGGAGAATAGAATCCTGTAGCATTCCCAGCCCCACTGGCACATTTTACCATAATACATCAGTTAGCTGACCTGATTTTCATTGATACCCACATACATCCCTCGGTTTTTCAGGGACAAGATAAGGATTCCAAGCAAAAAAAGTTCATGCTTCCCCAAAAGTAAAGCCAGCCAGGTCCAAGCCCAGATGATCTGGGAAAGCTCAGCTGACTGCTTGCAGTACTATTTGTTCCTGTAAGATACCACGGTCCTACTGGGGTGAGATTCCCCACCCCACAGCCCATCCACAGGACTTAACTGTCCTTCCAGTTCAAAACTCATCGCCCTCAGTTCACCTTACGTGTCCTTTGCTATGCACTTTGTCCCCAGCAGTTGTCCGGCCACCACAGGCATAGATATCCATAGCTGATGGATTTCCTGTTGTTTAAAGTAATTTGTACACATGCAATCTGTTATCTGCTGTTAATCCCAAGCCTTCCCAGAGCTGCTGCCTTCCAAGATGTTGTCTCATTCCATAAGCCTTTTTACAAGTGCAAACTTGCCCTTGGCTGCACTAACACAAGAAAGAGACGGTCTTCTACCAAGTCATCATAATCACCTCATATAACTGTCCTGTCCATACTTGACCTTTCTGCCAGCATTGCACCATCTGCAAAAAACTTTACCAGGCCTTTTTGTATTTTCCTCTAGATAATTGGGATAGTGCACAGCGCTGGATCACAGACTGACCCCAGTGGGCCATTACTACTGATGAATAACCATTGTCTGAGTAATTGGTTGTGCAGCATCCACATGAACAACACCCAAGAAGGAAACACACATTTCCACAACACCTCTTACGCAGAGAATGCTCTTTATATATATTAAGATATTGGCCAAGTTTGTTCTTTTAAATTAGGTCTGAACTTTTGTAGTGCTTTTTTTGTGAGGGCCAAGTGATATACTTTAGGTCAACTTTTGGATTCATCTCCCTTCAACTGCAGTGTCGTAGCTTCTGTCCTGTTAAATGGGAGCTCCTCAGCAAAGTTACTGGACCTGCAGAGTGCCACGAGCAGTGGGCACAGAACCTCATGAGGGGTTGTGTCAACCCCTGCTGTCAATACAAGCTGGGGGAAGTAAGGATGGAGCACAGCCCTGCCGAAACGGACATGGGGGTACTGGTAGATGGCAGCTGGATATGAGCCAGCAGTGTGCCCTTGCAACCCAGAGAGCCAACTGCATCTCGGGCTGCATCCAAAGCAGCATGGCCAGCTGGGCAAGGGATGGGATCTGAACCGGGAGATCTCACCTGGACTACTGCATCCACACGGGGAGTCCTCAGCCTGGGAGAGACATGGATCTGCTGGAGTTCATCCAGAGGAGGGCCAAAAAAATGATCCCAGGGATGGAACACCTATTCTACAAGGACAGACTGAGAGCTGGGACTGTGCAGATGGAAAAGAGAGGGCTCTGGGGAGAGCTGGCAGTGGCTTTCAGTATCCAAAGAGGCTGTAAGAAGGAAGGGAACAGACTCTATAGCAGGGTCTGTTGTGATGAACAAGGGGACATGGTTTAAAACTAAAAGAGGGGGAATTTAGACTGGATATAAGGAAAAAGTTTTTATGATAAGGGTGATGAGGCACTGGCACAGGTTGCCCAAAGAGGAGGTGGATGCCCTGTCCCCAGAGACACCCAAGGTAAGGCTGGATGGGGCTCAGAGCACCTGATGGAGCTGTGGGTGTTTGTTCCTATGCACTGCAGGAGAGTTGGACACAATAGCCTTTAAATGTCTCTTCCAACAAAAGCCATTCTGTGATTCTAAGATGGTACTATGATCACCTGAGAGACCCTCCACAGGACACAAACTGCGGGATAGGAGGAAGAGCAGCTGCACATCTCCACCACAGGACACGCACCGGTCCCATCTGAGCTGCAATCCTTTAGCTCCTGCTCCTGCACATCTCAAGCCCTGCTCCAAAAAACCCCTCTGCCTTTCAAGCCTGCTCATTCCCACAGCAGGGGGCAAGAGCAATGCTGCTTTCTCAGACTCTGAAGCCGTCGCCAATGGCTCCATCTTCCTGGTGCGTAAGTGAGATGCCCAAATTGTCATCCCTGTCATCCAGAGAGCCTGTTTGGAGCAAAAGAGCAGCATAAGCACATCTTGGATTTCATCTGCAGCCTGTCACAGCGTGCTACCTCCAGCAGCCCAAGAGGCAAATGACCTTTCTGGCTTTTAACGAGAGGAATCCAACGAGCAGCTCACCATCCTGCTTCCCACCCCACCTCTAATCTCATGTGAAACCTTGTCAGGAACACAACATATTAAATTTGTCGGGCCTCAGAAAGGCTTCATGGTTCTATTCTGAGTTGCAGGTTTGCCGTGGGCAGGGAGTGATCCTAAACACATAGAGGTGGGTGGGGGGTTCTCAGCACTGCCCCTATTGCACTGACAGCACTGCTGCTGAGACCAGAAATGGATCAGTGCTAATTGTTATTTTAACAAATTACTACAAATGCTCCTATTTTAGGGGGAGAGATGAAATCATACAAATGAGCAGCGTTCCCTAGCTAAAGCTCAATGATGGGGAGGTGACTTTGAAATGGATATGAAGTTCCTAAATATTCCAGAGGTTTGGCTTTGTCTCTTTGTTCCCCCACTTTCTCAACAGCCATAAACAAGAGGACTTTGTTCATTTTAGCACGGGAGAGAAGTAGAGAGAAATGAAAGTTGATAGAAAAAAACCCAGCATTTCTGACATCATGCAACATTGCAATGTTTCTCTCTTTCTCTCTCTCTCATTCTTTCCTTGATGAGTGATATTCCCCAGAGCTTTGTCTTGAGACCAATGCTCATCAACATATTTATTAAGGACACGGATGATGGGACTGCGTGCACCCTCAGCAGTTTGCTGATGGCACCAAGCTGAGTGATGCAGTTGTTACAATAGAAGGAAAGGGACACCATCCAGAGAGACCTCGGCAGGCTCAAGGAGTGGGGCCATGTGAACCTCATGGTGCTGCACTTGGGTTGGGGCAATCCAGATATGTGTATAGCCTGGGAGAACTCCTTGAGAGCAGCTCTGATGAGGATGATGTGGGGGTCCTGATGGATAAGAAGATGGACATGATCCAGAGTGCGCTCTTATAGTCCAGAAGGCCAACAGTACCCTGGCCTGCAAAAAACAAGGGTGGCACAGGGCAGGGAGGGGATTGTCCCCCTCTGTTCTGCCCTCGTGAGGCCCCACCTGGAGTACTGTGTCCAGATCTGGAGCCACCAACTCAGGAAAGACATGGAGCTGTTGGCGTGGGTACTTAGGAGGCCATGAGGATGACTGGAGGGATGGAGCAGCTCTGCATGGGGTTAGGCTGAGGGAGCTGGGCTTGTTCAGCCTGCAGAAGGCTCAGGGGACACCTGATAGTGGCTTTTCTTTCTTAAAGGGAGCTCATAAGGAGGGAAATTAACTTTTGACAGGGCTAGATAGCGATAGGACAAGGGAGAATGGTCTCAAACTAAAAAAGGGGAGATTTAAGTTAGATATCAGGGGGAAATTTTTTACTCAGGGGGCAGCGAGGGCCTGGAACTGTTGCCAAGAGAGGTTGTAAATGTCCCATCCCTGAAGGTGCTCAAGATCATGGATGGGGCCCTGGGCAAACTAATCTGGTGCCTGATTCAGTGTTTGGCAACCCTGCCCATGGCAGGGGGCTTGGAACTTGATGATCTTTGAGGTCTCTTCCAACCCAAGCCATTCCGTGACTCATTCTGTGATTCATCCTTTTTTTTTTACATGAAACATGTAATTTGGACATATCTATCTTTCACAGCTGAACTCATCCTGCCTCCCAGGGCTCACTCTGAGCTCACTTCCAGACTGCTGCTCAATAAGGGCAGCTCTTATTGGGAAGGAGCAGGTGGACATTATGGTGAAAGTCGCCAAACATGGTCCTCTATGGATAGCTCCACCAGATTTCTGAACACTCTGTGCTTCTTTTTTTCTTCACCCTCAGTTAGAAAAGAGATTGAGAAGAAAGGAAGACTTCCAAAATCTAAATAGAGCGGCTTTGTATTTGTTAAAGTTTGCAGCCATTCTCAAGCTGCAAAACATATAATCCCAAGAGTCTTTAAAATGAGATAATCTTTCTCCTTTCCAACAGTGCCACTCCTTGCAATCCAAGCAAACAAGAAATAAGCAGCCAGCTCATGCGCTGACTAGCACAGGTGACTGATTAACTTGGGAAGAGAGCTCAGCCTTGTCCCAACCAACTAACTCTCTCAGCATGATTTCAGGAGGGACCGTTGTCAGACCTTATTAAACCCTGCGCTTCAGCTGCTGCAAAATTAATATACTGTGACTATTTCAGGCACCACTTAGGAGGCCACGCGTTAGGAGTTCAGCTTGTGGTTCATCTTGGGGAAGCAGGAAGAGGAGAGAAAAGAAAGACAAATTTAGAATTAAATCAAACAAGAAGAACAAAAATAAAAAGACTCAACAGCCAACTGTTCACAATGGCCTGCTGGGAACTCGGTCCTTTTCCTTCTGATTTACAAGTTACATATGGCGGGTTGTTTACATTCTGTTACTGGTTTATGTCCTTCCAGAAAGGAGAAATTCCTGTAGTAGATTTTGACTGCTTTTCTGTATGCCTCTCCCCCCAACACCCCCACCCTCCAGTATCTGGTTTCGCTTAATATGCCCAGAGGTTTCCGGAACAAAAGAGGTTGTTGGATTTTTTTTATGGCTAAACAAAAAGTCGACTATTTTTCCAGGAAGGTCCAGGCTGATTCACGTTATGTGACTCTGAATTCATCCTTTCAAACTCCTCTCTGTGTTCAGGCTCTTATGGCAGCCACATCTTCATGTGTCACACAAATGAACAACTCCAGCTACATGGGTTGCATGCAACTGCCAAAGACATCCCAGTTCTACCCGTGTCTTTGGTCACGTTCACAGTGTAGATTCCCCAGGTCAAAGCAAGACTCTTGATCTTGTAGCCCTGCCTCAAAATCCATGTAGACTAGACAAAAAGGGCAAGGGAGTGTTGCTGTTTATAGTAAGAGAAAAAAACTGTTTTCTTTACTTTTCAGAGAATCTAAAGCAGAGCTAATGCCTCCTCAAGATTTCCTGAATGTTACCTTGTGTAGATGCCACGAGAAAATTGTTCCTATAGATCCCATAGACATAACACTTAATTATTGACACATGTGGCCCAGAGAAGTCATGGATGCTCCATCCCTGGAGGTACTCAAGGCCAAGTTGGATGGGACCCTGAGCAGCCTGAGATGGTGGGAAACAACCTGCCCATGGCAGGAGATTGCAACTGGATGATCCTTAAGGTCCCTTCCAACACAATCCATTCTATCAGTATGATTCTATGACACCAAATCCATTGGATGTGAATTCTAATCCTGTTCCCATAGGATCTATGTCTTAGACTGGATTAGCAAGAGTGCTGCAGCAGGTCCAAGGACATGACCCTTCCCATCTATTTGATCTCTGTGAGATCACTGGTTGAGGACCACGCCCAGTGTGGGACTCCCCCGTGCAAGAAATGCATGGACATCTTAGAAAGAAGTCAATGGAGACCCAAGATGGTTGAAAGTTTGGAGCACTTATCCTATGAGTGCAAGCTGAGGGACTCTGTTCTTTCCAGCTTCAGAGAGTAAACGGACGGAGGAAACCCTGCGCTTCATAAAAGGATGCACAGAACACTGCCAGAGTCTTCCCACAGCAAGAGAACAAGAGGCAACAGACAATAGTTAAAGCATGGGAAGCTATGATTAGATTTAAGGACTTTCTTGTTTTAACTATGAGTGGTCAAATGGTGCAACACTTTCAGAGAGGACAGGGAATCTCAAACTTTGAAGGAGTTCAAAACTCAGTTGGGCAAGTACCTGAGCAAACTGATCCTAGAATCATATGATTCTATGACATCCTGAGAACATGTAGCCCAATTCCTTACCCAAACCAGATCTAATGGATCAGGTTGCTCAGGAACTTGTCCAACTGAGTCTTGAACATGAATCTTAATTCCTAATTTCTTTAATGGCCAGATCACGTGCCAGTTTGGCGCTCCTTTGCAGACTAAAAGAGAAGTTATCTTGTGGTTGAAAAGCTGGTTGTGCACACTGAACAACTTCCTTTCATCCACTGCTATTTTCCAGGCTGACTAAGAAGCAGAAGAAGTCAACAGGGCAGATATCACAATCTTCAGAGCAGGGCATTGTCACTTGACTCTAACGTAGCCCCTACTGGGGTTTCTACCTTCATTAATTGGTGCTAATAACCCTTTTTCAAAGGCCCTGTAAGCTAGACTTCATTCATTCATTCCAGGCATAGACTGCCTAGGCCATAAATTTAGCAAATTTAGAGCTAAGCCTAACTGTCAGGTGCAAATTTTTCACACCCCAGACACAGCTAAAGACAGATGCTACCATCTTTGTCCACCTCCCCAAAGAAGAAAATGGTAAGCGAAGAACAGTTGGGAAAACAAAAAGAAGAAAAATGTCAGAAAATGGAAATAATCATTTCTATTATTTCCACTGTAAACTGGGTTTGGTTGCCATAGGCAGCTCTGAAAGAAAGACAAGGATCTCCACATAATGCCCCAAAGATGGGAATAAAAACATAAAAACACAGTAAATCTCAAAGGAGCTGAGATGCAACGTGTATGTTTAAATATACATGCTTAAACATACAAAAGAGATTTAGTTTAAATAAATAATTCTGCTCATGAACTTAATGGAACAGGCTTTCTGACAACCATCAACATTTGTAACTGTTCCAGAATACTAAAGAGAGAAAAGCCAAACTGAGCCCACCAGGAATTCTTTGACCCCATACCCTGTCTCCAACACCAGCCAAAAACAAAGGAATTGAGGATGGGGAAGAGGGTCAGACTTGGAGAAATATTACCCAGAACGGTTTCCCTGCATCCTGCAGCAACAGGGCATGCCTGAGGGCATCTTTAGGTCACCTAGTCCAAACCCTGCTCAATGCAGGTCTGATTAGATAAGGTTGCTCAGGACTCGTCCAGTCAAATCTTGACCATCTCCAAGGATGGCGATATCCATCATGAATGTCTCTGCCATTAATTTGTCTGGCTTACAAACGGGGGTAAATCCATGCCATTGCAAGCATTCTTCATCCTAACCACTTGCAGCACAAAGATCTACCTGCTTTCACTCGTTACTGTTAGCAGCAGTCATTTAAAATCAAAAACCAAGCCAATGTCACATCAGGTAGAAAAAGATGGAGATAGTATCACCATTGTGATTGTGATAGGAGCCTTCACTGCAGACACTCTGCCTTAAAAGAGAATGAGAGATGAGCAACAAGAGTTACTACCCTGCCAGAGCCTTCATATAAAACTATAACACACCTTTAGAAAATCAGCAGCTTTCCATATGTTGAAAACCAGCAGAACAAAACATGCTTCCTCCCTGGTATTACAGGAGAGGATAAATAACTGAAACAGGAAGAAGATAATGTTAAGAGGATTAAAGTACAAGAGAAACAGCAACATATAATCAACGTGAATCATTTTTCCAGGACATCAAAGACAGAGCTAGGTATTTAAATGTGTGGTCCGTAAATGAAGTCCAACATGGAATGCTGATATTCTGGAGTCTCGGGGCACTGAGTCTGATTTAAGAAGAAATTCACAGCACAATCAGCCCGTGAAGTAAAATGAATAAAAATTACAGCAGGTGAGTTCAGTTGTCATCGCTGGCTGCTTTTAAAACTGCCCCTTCGCGAGCTCCACTTACACATCTAAAAAATAATAATTAATTAATTAATAATAAACAGTGAGGTTGGACAGCCTGTAGTTTGGGGCCACTAGAATGAAAATAACCAGGAAAGTGAGGCTTTATTCCTAGAAACCTCTGGCTTTATCCAGCACCCAACACAGAGCTGCACCAGGGGAAAGCAGAGCTCCATCACCAGCCCTGCCTCACCCCCTGCTGAAGGACCCAGGAGGCAGTTGCTCACTGGTAGGGTCCTTTGTAAGTGGAGTGCATCGAATGGAAGACAGAGCACCTTGGAGGAAGAGGGCTTTCTCGTGCAGCTGAACATTTTTTGAGCAACTGGAGTTGCTCAAAATCTCTGTCCTGAAATGTCCATGAAAATCTGAACTGTCCATGCTAGCAAAAAATCACCTGATGGAAAATGTTCCCTGAAGGCATCTCACATTGCTCCAGCAGATTTCTATCATAGAATCACAAAGGTTGGAAAAGATCTCTAAGATCCGAAGTCCAACCCCAACCCACCCCACCATGCCCATTGACCACGCCCCTCAGTGCCACATCTCCATGGTTCTGGAACACTTCCATGGACGGTGACCCCACTACTCTCTGGGCAGCTGTGCCAATGCCTGATCTCTCTTTCTGATAAGAAATGTTTCCTAATATCCAACCTGAATCTCCCCGGTGCAACTTGAGGCCACCAGCTCTTGTCCTATCGCTGTTACTTGGGAGCAGAGGCTGACACCCACCTTGCTCCAACCTCCTTTCAATGAGCTGTACAAGGCCACATGGTCTATCCTGAGCCTCCTCTTCTCCAGACTGAGGTGTCCCAGTTCCCTCAGCTGCTACCCATAAAACTTGTGCTTCGGATCCTTCAACACATCTCCGTTGCCCTTCTATGGACAAGCTGCAGCACCTCAATGTCTTTCTTGTAGCCTGCCTGTGCTGTTTGTGATACCCATCTTTACTCAGAGGCAGAGCAGGCAGCTCCTTGAGCAGTGTAGACCTACCCAGTACAAACAGAAGCAGAACTGAGATCCCGTAGAGCACTGGAACACAGGGCTAAGCCCCAGCTTTGTAGAAACACACTGGATGGCTGATGAAGGGACAAGAAACCATTGAAATTAAGGAAAAGCTGGGCTCATTTGTGTAGACGGAAGGCCCAAGAATTTAGTATTCATTTAATAAGAAACAATGTTGATGGAATTGCATCTACTTTGCTTGTCTGGTTTTTATTTACACTTCCTCCCCTCTTTGGAAAAGCATCACAGAGCAAAGCAGCCCAGAAGGGAAACTAGCCTGATAAATAGACCATCAAGAGAAACAATTAGTCTAGATAGGAAAATTAAATAGGGGGAGCCACTAATCAGCTGCTCTCTCTGCAAGGACGAGGCTGGGAAAGTAATTTAAAAAACCTTTTGGAGGAGACTCTGAGGCAGAGCGTAAAGTAGAAATACAGATGGCCAGAAATTAGAGCAAGTCTGTGTGCACAGGAACAGGTGGAATTGGTTAGAGGCAGAGCTCCCTCCCACCCTGCTTACCCCCTCCAACTCTTCTCATGACTTTACCTTCTGCTTGGCAGCACTGTGAGCTGGGAGGAAAAAAATATCTCCCTGCAAGCTGGTGAAGTCGTCTCCAGCTGGGAGACTGCACTGCTAACAGTCCCGCTTCGTTCCCAGGGGCTTCACACGAAGCCCCATCACCAGAAAAACCGATCCTAATTCTGTGCTGGCCTCACAAGTAGAGGGGTAGCTCAGCCCTACAGAGCCCCCACCAGCACCAATAGGAGGGAAGCTTTGGTGGAGTGAAATGATGCTAAATAAAACCATCAGAACCTCCCCGTCTGTTACTCTCCCAGCACACGAAGCTTTGCTGGGATTGGGATGAGTCAGTCCACTACCAAAGCACGAGGGAGCAGACCACAGCTCCACGCCAGACTCTTTACCCCTCCAGTAGCTCATAGAATCACCAAAGTTGGAAAAGGTCAACAAGATCATCCAGTCCAGCCGTCCACCTACCACCAGTATTTCCCCACCAACCATGTCTCTTAGTACAACATCTGAACATTTCTTGAACGCTTCCAAGGATGGTGACTCCACCACCTCCATGGGCAGCCCATCCCAGTGCCTGAACGCTTTTTCAGAGAAGACTTTTTTTCCTAATATCCAACCTGAGAAACTCCCTCCATTCCTGCAGGCTCCCTGGCTGAGATCACCCTCTCAACCACCATCATGGCATCTGGTCACTTGCAAAGACCACTGCTTCACCAAGCAGGGCTACAGACCAGCAGGTCTGCAACGGTGCTCTGAATTCTGAGCCTGCATCAGTGTCAGAAAGAGTGGAAGACCTGAAGGGAAATTGGGATAGACAAGGCTTTGGAACAGAAATAAAAAGTTTCACCCCAAGGAAGTTTGAATCTTCAGCTTCCATTCAATCTGGGAAACTCTAGCTGACTGAAGCCCAGGGCTAAGCAAACTCATGTCTCCCAGAATGGAATCCATTACCGAGCTGGAATGCCTCTAATTATACTAACACTAATAACGTTAGCTACTAAAATAGCTCAGAAAAGGATAAGTTACAAACGTGGTTTTCAGACCATGAGTTTCAAATGCATGGAGATTGCCAGGAGGGGTTGAGAGCAGGGACACAACCCACTTTCCTTCATTTCACTTGCATCTAGCAAGCTTACCCAACGTTTTCAGATTCAGTCACATAAAGAGCAGACAGTTTAGTTTCTGTGTAAGCACCCAAAGAAGCCGTACAGGCTTCGGAAGAGAAGGGTGGAAAGATTTCTCTATTTTTTAAGATAGCCAGGAGAAACTTGTTTACCATGGACAGAAATGATAGGGTTTCCTTTCCTTTCTATATGTGAAATCTTGCATCATATGACTATATGAAAGCTTCAGGGGAAAAAAAAAAAATCATCTTTTCTTTTTTTAAACAATAATAATAAAAAATACACAACCAAGAAACCAGACTTCTGTCTACATCACATACCAAAGGGGAAGTTCATACCAGGTTACATCTGTCAGTGCTCAACAACCAGGAATTTGTATGATGTCTCTACCCCTCGCTAAGCGATGCATTATGGAAGATGACCTGGCTGAACGCCTCGCCCCAAGGAGAAAACAGGAGCCTGAAGAAAACCGGTACCATATTTTATAGAGGATTTTCTTTGGCTAACATTTAGCTTTTCCATAGAAAATTAAATTCCCACCCAAAATAGAGCTTACTCTCCAACTAAATCCCCTCTGATTTATGGATTGGGGTGATGGTTGGGATATTTTTTTTTTTGTTCCTAATATCGGTGGCAGGAACAACTGCCTCTAAATGCAGGTTTCGAAGGGAAGCTCAAGATTGCCTTTTCATCCTGTTTTGGGACTTTTAAAGAATAAGTAGTGTTTAAAAGCTTTAGACTTGGGAACTGCTTATGTTCATCAGTGTCGCTGCCAGGCTTCAGACCAATTTGAAATTCAAGCCCTATGGGACTGGGCAGGGTATAGAGAATATTTGCATGCAAGACAGTTTCATGTTAAGAGGCAAGGACCAAATAAAGGGCAACAAGTAGGTGACTAAATAAATGAGAAGGAATAGACACATCAAGACAGGGAAATTCCAGTCAAGGAATTTTCACTTTATTAGGCAGGAGTGCTTCTGAAGATCATTTCTGCCATGAAAATGCTGATTCCTAACACAATCATCACAGGAAGAGGTAAAGAAAGATGTGCACATACACTGCAGTTTGTGGTAACACAGACATGGAGGTCACAGCTAAAAATCCAAGCCCTTATTAGAAATTAGGGGCAATTACCTCTCCAAAGACATGCCAGTGACCTTCAGCTTCTAATATAGTCTAAAGGGATTTGCAGTCCAGCTGTTCATACACACTCAGAACACCCAAATTGCAGATGATTGGTATGACTCAGTTTGCCACCTTTCCTAAATTTGGCCCCACTGGAAATAAACGCCGATTGTTCAGACATGAGGGAAAGAGGGAAAGCAGCCATTCCTCTGAAGTCTACAGCCCAGTTGCACTCGTGGTCAAAGACTTACCTGCCCTACAGCATTGCATTTGGGTGTTGCAACAGGGGGTGCTGTAAGAAAGTTCTACTTGCAAGTGTACTGATGGCTCCATCACTACCGTTTTGAAGCCTATCAAACTTGAACTAAAATGTACCAACAAGAGATGCTGCAGCCATGGTTGGGTTGGTCTTTCAGAGGCAACTGTAAGGCAGGCTTTGCCTGTGAAAGTTCCTATGAGGGCTGAAGCTCTACCCTTTCATCTCCTAGTCTCCAGAATTCCCAAATGGTGCAAGATGCAGAACAGTAGCTAACACTTTTTGAAATCCATGGCTTCACCAGTCCACGCACTCTCACTGAACAAGTCTTAACCCAGCTGTAGTTTTATTTCCCACAGCGTTTTGTGTATTTTTCCAATGAAAACAAGAAGGGAAAACAAGACAGTTTTGTCACCCCTTCCTCAGCCTGTTTTGCCATTGGAAAGAGAAGAAATTGCAAAAGGAGGAAGACAGATGAAGGAAGAAACAAAAGATGAAAAAGACAGCAAGGGAAAATGAACATTCTTCAAAATTAAAGAGATGATTGTTCAAAGCTCTCCGCAAATCTCCTTTTAATGAAGAGCCAATTCCTTTTTAAAGCCTGTGGAGTAATTACTCTGAAGCTTCACAGAATTAGTTTCACCTCAAGCAAGTTAAGGAGTGATGAGCCAAGTTTCAAGAAATGGATGTAAATCGAGACCCTCTGGCCCCGTTCCAAGCTGGCCAGACACAAGGCAGCTCTGGTCTTGAAGTCTCATACCTCATGCATCCAAACTCACAGCAGATCGTGACTCTGTCTGCGTTCATCCTGTCCTTGCTCACAAAGCCTCACTGCCGTTCCTTTACAAAGCTGTATCACTCCCAGCAGCAAGGTGCTGATGGAAACAGGTGAAGGTGCTATAAATGCATCTCTAACAGGTTTCAAACCACTCATCTGAGCTTGAAACAAATAAACAAAATTACTTCTCACCTCCCTTGGAGTTCCCTTTCTACGGGACTCCACATTAAAGGAAAAAAGCTCCAGGCTTGCCTGGCCTGGAATCAGAAGGCTCTTGCATGCGGAGGAGGAGGAGGGAAGGCAGCTTCAGTCCCCTCCCTCCCCTGTCTCGCTTGAAACGCTTTCTTCAGCCCTGAACCCACGCCAGGATGACTCCAGATCCTGTGGATGGGAGAGCATGCGTGGTGAGTCAGCTCCCCGAACCTTCCTCAGCTGGATTTGGTGCAAGGAAAAAGCCTCAGCTTCAGCACAGGCTTTTAGCAATCCAATGCAAGACAGGATACATGGTAGAGGAGGGGCAGTCAGTAGGTATAACCTGAGAAAAATTCTTCCCCCTCATCAGCTGCAAACCCCGCTGAATTGGGATTTGCAACCCTAAATCCAGCAGGAGGGGCTGCATTTCTATCGGGTCAATGTCCCACTCAGAGTCCAAACACATAGCTTTGACTCAAGAAAGACGAAAGTTTAAAGCTGTCAGGTTGGATATTAGGAGTAATTTCTTCTCCAAAAGAACAGTGAAGCACTGGCAAAGGCTGCCCAGGGAGGTGGTGGAATCACCATCCCTGGAGGTGTTCAAGAACTGTGGAGATGTGGCACTGAGGGACATGGTCAGTGGGCATGCTGGGGATGGGTTGGGGTTGGGCTGGGTGATCTCAGAGGTCTTATCCAACCTGAATGATTCTGTGATTCTATGAAGGGGACAGGATGGTCACAGAGTGAAGAGAGTTCCTTCTGGGATGAGGGTAGCAGTCCTCAGAAGTAGTGGGGATCAACACACTTGGAGAAGGCATTTTGGCCAAGAAGGGTCCCAAACATAAAGGAGCTGTGAACTATTCAGAGGACTTTCTGCTCCCATCTCCCACTGCCTCCCAACATGATGATATATCAGATTGGATATTAGGGAGAAATTCTTCTCCAAAAGAGTGGTCAGGCACTGGAGTGGGCTGCCCAAGTGAGGTGGGGGAGTCACCACCATCCCTGGACGTGTTCAAGAACTGTGGAGATGTGGCACTGAGGGACATGCTCAGTGGGCATGGTGGGATGGGTTGGGGTTGGACTGGATGATCTTAGAGGTCTTTTCCAACCTTAATGATTCCATGACCACGACGTATTTTGGTAGGTAAATAGACAAAAGTCACCACACAGAAGTTGAAGTTATCAAAATCTAAAACCGGGCCTTTGGTGAAAAAACACAACAACAACAACAAGAGAATTAAAGGCCAGACCTCACATGCACCGCATGGCAGGGGACATGCTCAGAGTCTTAGGAATGATTCCTAACTAGAGAAGCCCAGTGTGACCTAAATGTGTGACTACATCCAAAAAAGTGCGGCCCAGACATATATAACCAACCCAGAAGTCATCTGGAGGCCAAGAAAAGAACAGATGAATTAAGACTGGGTGATCAGAAAAAAAAAAAGGAAATAGAAGTTTATAATCTGTCTAACCTGCCTAGAAAGCACAGGTCTTTCCTACATCAACATTCCTCAGCAGTTAGTAAGAGATAATAACATGATTATTATGGGGTTTCTAGAGACAGATCAGGCAAAAGTAAAGGAAATTTATGCTGCCACAGAAGAAAACCACAATAGAGGGCTCTGCATTTAAAGGTTGTCTGCTCTGGACATTTCAGCTATTCATTGAGCAAATATTAGTCGCTGAAGTATTCGGTCTGGCAAGGGATTGGGTTCAAATGTGACCCAGGCGAATGATTAAACCAAGCATTTGTGCAGCTTTCCTGGGATAGACTGTGCTTGCAGAGGCCGTGGGCAGCCTCCCTTCACTTGGGTTTGACCCACGGACAACACCAGGCTGCGGGTTCTGCAAGGACTGACGCGGCACAGGAGCTTTTTGGATGAATAATTTATTCACTGAAAAAGCTTGGGTTTGGGGCCCACCAAAACTATTTGCAAACTCAGTGAATAGTTTCCACCAAAAGCCTGAAAACATTTCAAGGAAGCAGTGTTTTGTTTAGATTTTTTCCTTTTCACTTTTATTTTTTCTTCTTTTTCAGAAATGCCTCTGCTTGAAACTCCACGCTGGGGCCAGATTGCTTGACTTTAAGCAGATTAAGCCCGAGATGCTTTCATTTCACACTGAACATGGTCAGTGTTCTGCTCTGTGGGCCAACCCAAAGAAATCAGTGATTTGCACAGCTCTAGTAGGAACAGCTGGAACGAGCCTGCTGGCTCCGTTCTCGCAGGGAAAGACTGGATCTGGTGCCAGTAAGGCCCAGTTCAGGAAAAGACACAGTGTGACCTGGAGCAAGCAAGAGAAAGAACATCTGGATTAAGGAAATGCTTGATATGGGCTACCCAGAAACCGCACTGGGAAGCCTGGGGCCAAGCAGAAAAGCCTGGAATCTACGGAGTTGAGAAAGAGCATGAAGGAGCCCAACTTGGCTCCTCCACAGCGCTTTGGGAAGCAGATAACCCAAGAAATAAAAATCCACTGGCAGCAAAGAGAGCAGCCGAGCTGATTCTCAAGGAATTCACGCAGCAGGAATCAGCTCATGACAGCTCCACAGGCTCCATGAAGCTCTATATTTTAGCTTATACTTAAGGGCAATACCAAGCAAGAGGATGATGAGCTCCCAAGGAGATGGTGCCAACACACATGTAGGCATTCTGGTGGTGGGTGAAGGGGAAGTGAGCACGTCCCATATAGGTGCTAAATCTTCCCAGACCTACTGTACAGCACATTTGCCCTGCACCTTTCCCTTTTCCATCAGCCATATGCAGTTCACTTTTACCAACTCAAGGCCAGGCTGGTTGGGCCCTGGGCATCCTGGTCTAGTATCAAATTTGGAGGTTGGTGGCCCTGCCTGTGGCGAGGGGGTTGGAGATACATCATCCTCGAGGTCCCTTCTAACCCGGGCCATTCTGTGATTCTGTGATTCAGTTACACACAACCAAAGGCTTCCGTGGGGAAAGAGGGAAATCTCATACCCAATTTTCTTTCTTAGTCTCCAGCAACAAAGAAAGTATAAAACAGCAGGATAGACACAGAAAGATACCAAAACCTCATTCCAAAGCAGACGCCAGTTATTTGCAGCACGGGGACTTCCTAAAGCAGATGTGTCATCTTTATACTTTGCAGCACTTGATGGAGTTTCGTTACTTGTCATCAGATGGCTCCATGCTGGAGGCTCCATGATGGGGGCTTGTTGAAAGAGATCTGATCTCATTTTGGTTGCTCAGGGATTTCAGCCATCACCACAGAGGTTCTCTGGACATGTGCAAACACACACCTGTTCACACTAACTCCTGTTCTTTTTCTACACAGTGGCAGACCCATAAATCAGGTCATGGTGTGTTTGGCTATTCCCTCTGCCATGAAGAATTCTCTGAGAATTCTGCAGCTGAAGGCAGGAAATTCACAGCCGAAACCCATTCCAGTGCTGGAGTCTGGGCAACTGGCAAGCAACTGCAGCGAGAGATTTTGAAGTTATTGAGCTAAAATTTATGCTGCTGGAATTCATCACAAATACTGCACTCCCAGCAAGAGGTGAGAAGGAAGGAAAGATCACTTTGCATTAGCTTATTTATGCAGGGCCATCTCTCATCTATCTTTGGAGGCATCACGAGGCAAAGAGCTGTAGTCCCCAGTGCCATATGGAAGGCAGAGGATGGCTCTGCAGCTCTATCCAAGCTATATCCAGCAGCCTCCTGGAAACCAGCTCCTCTCTGTTGCTTCTTAGAATCATAGAATGGCTTGGGTTGGAAGAGACCCTAAAGATCATTGAGTTCCAACTCCTGCTGTGGGCTGGTTGCCGGATCAGGCTGCCCAGGACCCCATCCAGGCTGGTTTTAGGAACATCCAGGGGTGGAGCATCCACAAGTTCTCTGGGCAATGTGTTCCACTGCCTCACCACCCTCTGAGTAAAGAATTTCTTCCTTCTTCTACAGAGGCAGCATCAACTTCTTGCTTTTGCTGCTATCAAAGAGGCTGCTTATTTGTGTCCTGAATACACTTCTTCTGGGGTTTCTCCTCCTAAATAAACACTGGTAAGGGAGGAGAACACCATAACAAGGTGAAAGCATGGCTCAGGCTGTTTGCATTGCCACAAAAGCATTGCTGTAATGGGGCACTGCAAGTCTCATCACCTCCAAAACAGCGGGGGAACTCTGCTGACAGCCAGCACAGTAACCACAGCAATTCTTGCATGCACTGCCAGCACCTAACGTGGGAGAGGTCGCTTTACCCAAGCTGAACAAGATGCCACAGCACCAGGCCTGACTTCGGGAGATTGGTTTTGCAGAGTCCAGTTAAGCCCTGTGGAAACACACGCTTGGAGTTGCTCTTATGCACACAGCAAAAAGCGTGCCTGCACAGGCCAGGCACGCTGGAGCCACCTGGACGTGCTGGCACAGCCCTTTGCTTGGGCTGGGACATCTTGCTGAGTGGGCTGTGCAGGAGATGCTGCTCACCTCCAGCCACGTCTCCACACGTGTGCATGCTGTGCAGGTGAAGCACTTTTGAAGTGCAAGCGTTGCAATTTGCAAATTCGACTGGCACGTGCTGGGGCAGCACAAGGAGTCAACACCACCAGCTCTGATGCACTCATGTGCCAAAAGTGACCTCCCCCATACCAAGGGCTGCAGAACTGGCAAGCCAGCATCTGGTCTTTACAGTCTGCTATATTTACTTAATTCATCCTTAATTTGGGATTTTCCTTAACATTTCTGGGCAGAGAAAAGCAGTGACTGAGCAACTGTTTGACTGTAAAATGTCTGAACAGCTCATGGACCAGGGAATGGAAGAGCACGTTGCAAGAGGATGTAGGTGAGAGGGTCTGAGTTAGTGACAAAAGAGCATTTAGCTGTTGGCGCCGCAGAGATCACAGAATCAAAGAATCACAGAGTGGTCTTTCCATCATAATGATTAAGACTATCTAGTCCTACCACCAAGCCATCGCCAGCAACCAACTAAACCATGTCCCTCAGTGCCACATCTCCACAGTTCTTGAACATCTCCAGGGACTGTGACATCCCACATCCCTGGGCAGCCCGTGCCAGTGCCTGACCATTCTGTCGAGAAGAAATTCCTCCTAATATCCAACCTGACCCTCCTCTGGCACAACTTGAGGCCATCACCTCTTGTCCTATCACTTTTACCTGGGAGCAGAGGCCGACTTCCACCTCGCTACAGCCTCCTTTCAGGGAGTTGAAGAAAAGAACTCCCCATGGGCACCCAATTCCCGCACTATCCCCAACACATCTGCAGAGGCCTCCATCACCATGGCTAAATCCAGCAAAGAGATTGAGTCACACACCTGGCAACTCATTCCAGTGACGCTTGCAAAAGCAGGTTTCATTCTGTGATCGTTTCTTCCTCGTCCTCCTCCCCTACTCCCCGCCTTTAATGAGTAACCATAGCTAAATACCAAAATCTGGTTACTCTTGCACAGCCCTTGATTTGGAAGGAAGTTGCACAGATGAGGCAATACCTGAACTTCAACCATTTAGTCCTTTGCAGAGCTGTTCTTCTCAAATAGTTAATATCATCCCAGGGAAGTGTCCTGAGTCTGTCTGCTCTGCACAGTTCTGCTCTCGTTCACAACACCTCATGATGTAAAAGAGAGCAGGAGTCCCACTTTATCTACTGAAATTGTCTTAGGGTTGTACAACTTGTTTACAACGGCAAATTTTGGCAGCCAGCACAAGGAACCCGAGGTGAGATTCCAGTTAAGCTCGAACTGCCTCTCAACAAGTCCCAACAAAAATGAGCGCCATTCAAATTTGGCCACGCCAAACTCATCCCCTGCCTTGGCTCCAGCAGCACGTGCGTGGGGACATTCTCCCAGCTGCCTACACCAATGCATTCCTCCCTGCACATCTCGCCAGATAAGTCTCCTCTTCTAAATGTGATACGACAAGAGGGAAAGGCTTTAAGGGAGGTGGAGGAGTCACTGTCCCCGGAGGTAGTCGAGAACAGTGGAGAAGTGGCACTGAGGGAAGTGGTCAGTTGGCATGGTGAGATGGGTTGATGGTTGGACTGGATGATCTTAGTGGTCTTTCCAACCTTAATGATTATATGATTCTGTGATTATATGAACCAGTGGGATATGCTTTGGTGATGAGTAGTTAAGCACAGAGATGGACAAAGATGGACTTTCCCCTGCAAGGACTAAGGACAAGTGGCCAGGGCCAAGTTCTCACCCTGATCCAGTGAGACCAGCATTTGCAAGGAATTACAAGCAACAGCTGCCCACAAGTCATCTGGTGAGAGAACAGAGATTTCCTGGTCCAGTTCATCTGTGTAATTTGGTTACTCCAGTACCAACTCCTCAAGTGATAGTAACAGAAATGTCCCACCTGACTTCCAGCACTGTGAATTTCTCTGCTAGCCATTCATTTGGAAAGTCCATTCAAAATCATTACATCTGTTACATTTTCTGGCACAAAACAAACAAATAAATGAATCACAACACTGGAATTTTACCTATGGCCTAATCTGCTGAGTTGAGAAGCTGTTTTTTCCCAAAACACAGAAGCATTCCTTAGTCACCTTTCCATGACACAAAAGTGGAAGCAGCTCCTCTTTGCTGCTTACTCAAATATGTGACAGGAAAGGAGAGTCTGTTTTGATTTTTTTGCTAAGGAAGTATGAAATAGAACCCAGAAGATTTGTTTCAGATTGAAACAAAATATTTTGAACCCTGGAGATCACAGTTTGTGTTAATTTAAACAAGTATTCTCTCCTATTTTCTGGCCTGGTCACCAAGCTAAAGAGTTTTGGGGTCTCATCTGCCTGTTGCTGAGCAAGTATCTCCCCACACAATTTGGTTCTAGTCACACACATGGTGGCTCTTTGAGGGTACAAAGCAAAGCTGAGATCCATGTATGAACTCCAAGCACAAGCTGCTAAGAAATGGAAATGAGGAGGTTCCAAGAGTGAAAATACAGACATTTTTTAACTAGCTGAAGTATCTGGATTCAGGGTACTGGAAATGGATAAAATCTTCAGCTCATGCCAGTGTCATTCATTCCTTTGGGAAGACTGTCTCAGCTGCATCAATGGGCTTAGCATCTAAACAGGAAACAAAGATCACAAAGGGGAAGTGGAAAAAATGCTTTGTCCAAGGTTGGAATGAAGGTCAGCACCAGATGAGGATTAAGAAGCGTGCTCTGCAACATCCCACGAGTGCAATGCTGTCTCCACAGTACAGACAAGATTGACAGATGATAACAAGTGAGCTTATGACAGAAATATTTGCAGAAGAAAAAAAATCATTCCTTTATATGGCACTTAAAATCCAGTGTGAAGAAGGTGACTTTAGGCAGACATAGTAACCTACTCTTGAAAAGGAAATATGCCAGGAATGCAAAGTGATGAGGACGGTTTCGCAGAAACCCTCTCAAAGACCTCCAGCTTTTTTCAAAAAGAAAAAGGAAAACAGAATGAGAATGGAAGGCGTTTTCACAAACATGAAGCCATTTAACTTTCCTGTTCATCAGCAGAGAAGTGGTAAAAGGAATGCGAAGCATTTATTAGCAGGGCAGGAATCATTCAAAATGCAGCGAGTCCATTAATTACAGAAGCAAATATAATTAACACAGCCTCCAAAGAGTTTACATAAGCTCCTTTTAAAAAGTATCCCCTTCTACCAAGCTGGAGCTTCTAATCTAGAAGTGAAATTAGGAAGCTGGCTGGAGATAAAACAACTCGGGAGACGCTTACAAAATACAGTTCCTCAGCCTGTGCTTGAAGAGATAAATGCTATGAAGCCACCAAGCCCGTTAGCACTCTTAGAAACCGCTGAGTGTTTGGTAGGCACTGTAACGTAACAGAAGATGAAAGAGAATACCAAGAGGAAAAATGAAAGGCAACACTTTCCCCAGGATATAGGCACAGTAAGGCAAGAAGAAGCACAAAAGACACTGAGCTGGTGCCTTCTGTTTAGGAATATCCCAAGTTGGAAGAGACCCACAAGGATCAGGAAGCCAGCTCCTGAATCATAGAATCGTCACCAAGGTTGGGAAAGACCTACAAGACCATCCAGTCCAACCGTCCTCCTATCACCAACAGTTCTCATTAAACCATGTCCCTCAACACAACGTCTAAACGTTCCTTGAACGTGTTCCTACCTAGGGTCTGTCCGCATCTGGGTTTGAAGGGGCAGCTGAAATGCAAGATTCCCCCCTCTCCCCTCCGCCTAGGATTGCTATGAAGGTTTGTTTTAATTAATTCAAATGTTTCAGGTCAAGAGCTGAACTCAGAGAGCCCTATGTTACATTTTCTAAGGAAGAAATGGAAAGATCTTCACCTGGGAACTGAGTCCCAGAAGCACAAGGAAACAACAGGAACGTGGGCAGTGCTGACTCTGCACATTTTTAGAATAACTTTGAAAATCTAGAGAGGGTAAGGAAAACCTCTGAGCAACATGTGAAGAGTCCTTTCAGGGCATCCCCAACATCTTCATTAAAACATACAAGCATCTCCAGAGAAAACACTTTGGCTACTAAATCACGCCTCCTTCTTGGATGTTACAGCCAAGACTGGGACGTGATAAAACAGATTTAAACCAAGGAGAAGCACTAGTTAATCTGGCTAATCCCTGCCCCAGAGGAAAAGCTTGCAGTCCTGTACGTGCCTTGCGTGGTGACAGCAGTGGGACAGGAGGGTGGAGGCTCCATCTCCCAGCCCCAGCTTTGTGCGGTTGGCAGGCACGCAGGTTGAGACCAGCCCATGCTTTTATCCATCCTCCAAAGAGTGTTTCTGCTGGCTAGGAACACACTGAGGTACAACCAATGATCTAGGATTCTATGACTTGTACCTTTATGCCCAAGGTCAGGAGCCAGCTTCCCTTCTGTAGGGCTATTTGCATTCAGTACCACACTTCCAATCCAAGCTTTTCACTCATGTGCTCTTCAGAGAATCATAAAGATTGGAAAAGACCACTAAGACCATCTAGTCCAACCATCAAATGTCTAATTTAATGAAATAACAGACAAAAAATGACCCACACTTTGAGGTTCATGTAGACTCATAGAATTGTTTGAGTCGGAAGACACCATTAAGGGCCATCTGGTCCAACTCCCCTGCAACAAACAGGGGAAGTTGGACCAGATGGCCTTTAATGGCTCCATCAGATGCTCAGAGCCCCAGCCAGTCCGACCTTGAATGTCTCCACATATGGGGCATCCACCACCTCTCTGGGCAACCTGTACCAGTGCCTCACCACCCCTATTTCCAGTCTAAAACTCCCCTCTTTTAGTTGGAAACCATTTCCTCTTGTCTCATCACTACAGATCCTGCTTAAGAGTCTGTCCCTTCCTTTCTTGTAGCCCCCCCTTTAGATACACTGCATGGTCTCCCCCAGTCTGAGTGGAGATTTCAGATGCACTTTGCTCATCTCAGGTGGAGCACTGCAGGGGTTCAGCAGGAACTGCCAAGCACAGCACCAGTGAACACAGCCTGGCCTCATCCAGACCTGGCACAGCACAGCCCATGCTTTTAGCTCAGCTCCCACACAAGAATCGGCAGTTCAGCTCTGCCTACACCAGCAAGATAGACATGCCCTTTGGCTATCAGTTTTGTAGGTGTGGGGCTGCACCCTCGAAAGGAACCGATGCACTCAGCTTGCCTACAACCATGACAAGAGGCAAAAACATCCGGCTCTTCTAAAGGATGAAAGGCAGCGCTCAGAGGATTAAGTCATCAGCTCCTTCCCTTCCTTTCGGAGCTGGTGAACCATGCAGCAATGCATGTCAGCTGTGTTGGTTTTGAGTCGGGAGCCAGAACAATGCAGTCTGTCTTTCCCGGTGAGCACCTCCAGGGAGGATTCCGCAAGCGTTCCTCCAACCGGGGGCAATGGAGGTGGCAAACAAAAGAGAAAAGCCCTTCAACTTTTGACCCCCTTGGAGTTTACAAATTGGAAAAAGTTCATGTCATCATGAATGAGTCAAAAGGCATCTTGGATCCCTTTGGCCCCCACTGCACGTGCCTCTACACTTTGTCACCTCCTGCCAGTGCTCATCCTGTTCCCACTATGGAGCAAGAGAATAGGGCAGAAGGCTCGTGGGAAGATTTGCCTGTGGATGTGTCTCTCTGCAATGGCAACAAATAACTGATAGGACAAGGGGAAATGGTTTCCAACTAAAAGAGGGGAGATTTAGGAAATAAGTTGTTTACAATAAGGGTAGTGAGGCCCTGGTGCAGGTTGCCCAGAGAGGTGGTGGGTGCCCCATCCCTGGGGACATCCAAGGCCAGGCTGGAGGGGCTCTGAGCACCTGAGGGAGCTGTGGGTGTCCCTGTTCATTGCAGGGAGTGGAACCAGATGGCCTTTAAGGGTCCCTTCCAGCTCAAATGATTCTGTGATTTTATGCACTTAAGGCACTCGGGTCTAAAGGCCAAGTCACGTGTGTGATAAATGTTCAATCTTATCCAGATAAGATAAGAGCAGCTTTAATAAATCTAGAGAGATTGTCAACATTTTGGCTGGGATAGAGTTAGTTTTCTTCACAGAGTCTTGGTGTATGATGCCACGTTTGGGATTTTTAATGAAAATAGTGGTGATAATACACTTTCAGAGCAAGGCTTGCACACAGCAGAGGACTTTCCTGCTTCTCCTGCTGTCCAATGCTCATCCCAACTACTGCCTAGAAGCAGGAAGGGAAAGCAGCACTCTAGCTTTTTGCAGGTGGGGAAAATGAAGCACAGGAGAGACAGATTACACACATATACACACACACACACACACACACACACACGCACACCACAAAAAAAAGCAGTGGCAGAACAAATAATTGAGCAAAATTGTCCCAGAGACCCAACACTTCTTCTACAAGACAACTTATGTCCGGTTAAGGAGAATCAAACACAGGGGCAACAGATGCATCTATGAAGAAAATGAGAGGAGCCTAACATGAAAATACTTCTACAGGAGGTAGAAGTTCTCTACAGCTCTTATTTCTGTTTCTCACTGCTTTGGTTTTATTTCTCTTAAAGCACTTTTTTCCACTGCACTCATTGACTGTGTGTTGGCCTGACCTAAAGCCATCAAGAAAGACATCATGTAGAGCTCACATGCCTGGTATACGTATACCTCTCTCTGAGAAATCTCCTGTGAAACGTTATTGTACCTACAGAGAATCCCCATGAAACTGTGACATGTTCATTAGAAAAGCACCAAGTGCTCTGGAAGGACAACGCCCATGCTTTCATACAAGGAGAGAAGTCAGCCACCCTTCTCAAGAATACCAGCGCTCACTGTCTAACGTGGGCTGGAAAAAAAAAATACATAAAATATGTATATATGGATACATGTATTTATTTATATGGAAGCAACTTGGACAGCAACAACAAGTGTGTCCACTTTCGGGACACACGTTTCACAGTATTCACGCTCTGGTGCAACCTCTAATATCAGACTGAGAACCAGGAGACCTCTCCTCTTGGCATGAACCTTGCTGGCATACCCTCCTGCTGTACACCCACCCCATGCAATTCCCAGGCTTACTTTGTAGAACCTTTTGTACCTTCTCCTGTTGCCACCACACTTAGTTACAAGCAAGCACAAGCCAGGAGGGAAGGTATAAAACATAAACCTTCATTAAAGATTTTGTAAGAAGTCAATGAGGCCAAAATAACAGAGGATGTAATAGGGCCATAAATATCTCCCACAGCCATAAACACTTCTACCTGCTGCAGCCTGGACATTTATAAGTGCTTCAGGCATTCAGTGCTGTATTCACGCTTATTCAAGCATTTACCACGCAAGAAGCCAGAAGTAGGCAAAAATGCTGCCATGCATAGACTCGGCCATCAGCCTGGCTTTATGATGTCAGCCTGGGCACCTTCCCTGAGGTCACCTGCTCCTGTGAGCGCTGGTTAAGTATTCCAGCTGAGCTCAGGGCCCATCATACTCAGGTGCATATAGAAGTGACTCAGAATGGACTTCATCTAAGCAAATGGGACAAAGGGTAGAAGACAAGGAAAAAAACATGCTTTCTGCTCGCCAAGACTGCTGTTACAAAAGCCAACCCATGCTTTTCCAATGGATGTCCTAAAAATGGCATCTGAAAAGTGGAGATGCTTCTAGGGTCACTAAAGAAGGACAAGTGAATCCTCACGAGTACCAAGCCACTGCGTCATCCCACTTCAAGCCTTCACAGGACGTTGCCAAAGCAATCTTTGAAGTGAGGTTATAGGCAAGAAGTCGTGATTCACCTCCAGAGGGACCTCAAGGTAAGTGACATTTGCAAGGCTTAATCATGACCTCGTGAACAATGGGTGAATCAGAAAGCTGAACTTTACATCACTCGCCCAGATTAATGTGGCCTTGGACACCTCCTTTGAGATCCCAGGCCAAACATTAGGTAGTTCCTCCCCTAGATGATTCAGAACTAAGATTAAGGAGAGAGAAAGCACCAAGCCAAGCAGAACTATTTGCAAAGCTTAGTTAAGCAGGAAATATTTTCCTTATCCATGACTCCAAGATCACATTATCCCACTATTATGCATCCTCTGGAAATTTTTCATAAATATGGTGGAGCTGAAGTGGAGGAAGGAAGGTGGACAGATAGGCCGGTTATTAGGGAGCTCATGTGAGATGTGAGAGTGATTGCAAAACTTCGCTCTGCATGAATCACAAACGGAAATTTAACATTTATGACCAGTATGCCAAACACCAGCAAGCCTGATTGTAGGAACCAGCTTCATCCTAGGCCAAGGACATCCTTCTAGGCAGACCAACCAGCTCACCAGGATCTCCACAAAGAAGTCATTCTTTCAACAAATTAGCATTTTCCAGAGAAACACTAAAAAAAGGTTTTAGGGGCTATTTCAGACGTTACAAGAAATAAAGGGGACCAAGTCCATACCCCACAGACACCAAGAATCTGAGTTTCACGGCATTCATCCCTATGGTTTACACCACACCATAAGACCTGGAAGGCAAGCTGGAATAATAACAACAGGTACTCCAACTTTCTCCACAGAAAAGGTGGGTAGCAGTTGTTCATCTTGCTAATCCTCCACACAGTGAGAAACGACCAGCACAAAACCTCAGACCCTACCTTCAGCTGCTGCCGTCGTGCCAGCTCTGACTCATCTCCCAGACTAAAATCCCTACACAGCTGCTATTATCTCCTTAAATTTCTTTAAAAAAAAAAAAATGCTGATGATTTGCCACATTAATTCAAGCACCTGAGGTCTTCCTAACTCCAAGCTAATGCACCTAGTTTAGTTTTGACCTATACCTTCTAGGAAGGGAGACCTGAAAGCAGAAAGCTCAGCAAAATCCAGCTAGGACCTGCCCATCCAGTTGCACACCACCTCATATGGAGGAATTTGCCTTGTCTCAGGAGCAGAAGTGAGGGCTGCTGCTGGCTCAGTAACTGCTTATGCAGGAGTTGGGGGTAATGGGGTTTGGAGGTCTGCCAATGCACAGCTGCAGCCTAAGATGGTGTGATGGCAGTGTGTAGGCTGTCTTTCTCTCCTGCAATGACCATCCTCTTCACTCCAAGGATCCACTTTTGGGCCACCCTCTTCTTTCTCTGCATGCAGGCTCTTTAAAAGGATGGTCTCCCTGTGCAGGATACCTCTGTGGTTGGCTGCACTCAAGGCTCAGAAATGCCTTCAGCTCCAAGCCAGGTTGCTTTTATGAGACCAGTGTGCTGGAACACCACATCGCTGTGCTGCAAGTCATGGAGGTTTTTGGTAGCTCCTACTGCATCCTTTTCTTTTAAATGGAATGGTTCACAGCAACAATAGTTAGTGATATAAAGTGATTATGGTACTAAGGGATGTGGTTTAGCAGGGAGATATTGATGGTGGGTGGATGGTTGGACTGGATGATCTTGGAGATCTTTTCCAACCTTGGTGATTCTATGCTTCTATGTAAAATACAAAAAGAGGTGAGCTGAAGGTTGGTCTAGATGAGCTTAGAGGTAATTTTCAGCCTTAATGATTCTATGATAAAATGGTGCAACAGAATGGGCTGCTACAAAAAGTGCCATTGAAAGCCATTGCAACCTTCTTTACAAAAAAATGCCCAGAGCTTTCCACCAGTTCATTCAGCCCTATGCTAACACTTCCCATGAGCAGTGGCTGGACAACTTGGAATCTACAAGGGGCAGATCCATGTGTGGTCAGCTTCTATCCATAACTCTGATTTTGTTGTGCTCCACTGCTATCAGTACTGTAGGGATTGTAGAATCATAAATAAATTTGAGTTGGAAGGGACCCTTAAAGGTCATCTAGTCCAACTTCCCAGTCATCCAGATGCTCATGCAGGTCTTAGAACAATATAAAGAACAAGAAGAGAGAGAGAAAAAAGAGAGAATCTCTGGCCTGAATCACATGCTCACACACAAAGGGCCCACTTCAAAACTTGGCCATGCAACACGGAAGGGAATAGGGATAGGAAAACCTTAAGAGTTGCTGACCCTTGGCTCAAGGTGAGTTCAATCCACCCTCAAACTACGGAGCAAGCCCACGCAAGCCTTGCAGAGCTGTGCAGGAATGCAACATTTTTTCTGCCCTGGATTTGTGCAGCTCCACGTGAGAATCAGGGCCAAAAGCCATTACTGCCTGCTTTCTCTCTGCCTTCGATTTCATAGCCTAATCTCCAGTTTAGCCTACACCGAACCACAGCAGAACAAACAGTGGCCACCCGCCTCTCCCCTCCTCCCTCCCCGGGAGCGCTAGCTTCTATTTATGGGTCCCCTGGGGAGAAAACAGTCGTGGCCATTGTATTTGTTTAAGGGTTTTCTGTAATTTCCTTGGGTTTGACTGCAGCCTCTGAGGTTAACCACAGCCAGCTATTGTGGCTGTGTCTTCATCATTCTCTATTGTTCCGCGCTAGGTGGCTCTGCCTTGTTTTCTTGGAAGGTCGAGGGATTGTTTGTCATTTCTGGCCTGGCATTCGGTAGGGTGATGGAGGGGAGGAAAGAGAAAAAGCGGCTCCTTCTTTTTTAGGACTGTGGGTTTCTGAGAAAGACCAGTGTCACTGACCAGCTAAGGTCAGCCCGAGGTTGCTTAGATGGTATTTGTAACAGCAGGAGGCTGAAACCAGCTTTCTACTTTGATAGGATTCCCTTAAGGGGTTTCAAGAAAAATGTGAAGAATCCCCCACTTCTGGCTTCTTCCACTGGACTGTTCTGAAAGACATTTTTTCCTGAGAAAAGGAGGACAGGGTTGTACCATATAAAGCCTTTCCCCTTCCCCTGCTGCTGCAGGATTAGCCACATTTGCACTGCATCCCGACCTTTTGCTACTGTAACATTGAACTTCAGAGGCTCTGCCAAGAGGCGATCCTTTCTCCGGTTTCCAGTTTTGCTCCCTTATGGGAGGACACAGTCATTCTCCAGCCACATAGAGACAAATTCTTCCCAGCTTGTCTCTGTCAGTGCCTAAGACTGGAAACTTACCTCATCATCATGGATGCATCCTGGAGCCAAGGGGTTGGAGTCTGATTCATGCCTAGAGGGAAAAGCGGAAATGGGAGAGTACAAACCCGTTGACTTCACTGGAGCTACACCAGGAACTCAACAAGAGGACCACTGTAATCTGGTGCATAGGACACCAAACACGGAATCAGGGAATTCAGCTTCCAACGCTAATACTACAACCTGCTTTTTGATCTGGGAAATGCCTCTGTCTCACAAATCTTTCACTCCCTTTTTCCACTCTTTCACCTTGAGTGTCTGCCCCAAGATACAAGATGCGACATTGGTATGCCTTAGTCTTCCCTTTCTCTATACAGTGGATTGCAGAGAGACATAGACTGAAGAAATTACCTCACCTCAGCCCAAAGTTGTTGTCTAACAGAGCTTAAAGGAGGTGACACGGACATTCTCATCGTGCTCTTTCCCCACCCTTCTTCTCTTTGATGGGAAAGTCTATGACAATCCAACCAAAGATCTCAGAAGGTAGCAGCTGTTTGGGGATTGGGTGTATTCCTTTTTAGCTGAAGACCAAAATCAACCTGCTTGCTGCCAAAACAGGAGAACTGCTATTTTGGTAACATGCTATTTTCTCCTAGGACCTGAATAGAGGTAGAATCATGGAATCACCAAGGCTGGAAAAGACCTCCAAGATCATCCTGTCCAAACACCTACCTACCACCAATATTTCCCCTCTAAACCATGACCCTTACTACAACACGTAGTTGCAAACCTGGTAATTAATTAACACATTAATTATGAGATTCTGGAACTCATTAGTAGGATTGTCATTACAGATAATACTAGACATTTTACAGGGGCTGTAAAAGCAGAGCTGAGGCGCTTGACTAACTTTTGTATGACTTTCCATTGGTGCAGTTCCATTGAAATAGTGCTAAGAGTCAGACATGGAAGTTAATACAATTTGGGCAAGGAGGTAATGTTGTTCTATAGAAAAGATGGCAGAACAGAAGAGATGAGAGAAAACGTGAAGCAGAAAAGAAGTTAGGTTGATAATCACCTACATCATAAGGTTAGAAGTCCTCAGAACAAAGAATCCAGGCTGATTTCCTGGTGTGTGAACAGGAAATATCTCCAGATAGAATGCAAGAGCAGTCAGGGAGAAGGCTCGGGTTGTTCCGTTCCTTGGTGAGCACTGGAAGCACCAAAGGCAGCTGAGAGGACACCACAAGACACTCAGGTGCTCCCCACCTAAGTGGGCAAGTTCAGTATCCTGAGTTCTTGAGCAGAGGTTCCAACCTCCAGCAAGATCAGTCCTGGGGTCGAGGCTTCCTTCTGGGGGTTTCCACTTAGCAAGTGGGACATGGGAATTCCCATTTGGCCAAAACAGAAATGGCAACACCCATCTCTGACACTGTCAGTAATCTGACCAGGGATCAAGAGGGCAGTCTTTAAACACTGGGATTTCCCATAGACCTCAACCCTTAGTGGGAGGATGAGAGTTCCCGACACAGTGTCCTGAGTGACCTTTCCTATGCAAATCAGGGTTGGTTTTGCCTCCTTCCCATCAGCAGGACATTTTAGGGATGCAAAAGGAAATATTTCATGGAGTATCCATACACGTGCCCTGTACCTGTTCAATGCATGGATGAGCTTTTACATGCGAATGGTGGAAAATCAGCAACACTTAGACCAAGGAATAAAAATCATTCCAGCACAGAATGGGACCTATAACATTCAAACCAGCCATGAGACAAAAACCTTACCAGCAAACAGAGCTTCTGGGTCCACTTTGAGCCCCCTGGAGTAGAAAACTGGCTGGAAAATGATGCCAATGATTTTAATTTTGTTCAGCCATCTTAATCCAATTTCCCTCCCTTCTCCTCAAAACCACCATCACACCAAATCACAAGATTTCCTAAAGATCTCAGCACATCCTTGGCCATTAGGACAAGTGCTCAGCACCCCACTGATGAGAATCAGTAGGAGTTCAAGTACCTTCAGCTGCTGTGAACAAGTTTGTGCTGAGCACTCAGATGGCAGCCCTGGCATTTTTTAGCCCAGGGAAGCACTGTTGGTAGCAGCATCAGCAGGGCATACCCCTGACATTACAGTGAGCATCAGAGGGCTGCAAAGGAGAGCCTGTTAAGTAAAACCCAAGGCCCCAGTCAGAGAAAAGAGGGACAATTTGACAAGCCAAAATCCTCCCAGCAAGATGAGCAGAAACCCCACAGAGCAGCCAAAAGTGAAGGCTGTCCCTCTCATGGGACACCATTGGCCAAACCTCATTTTAAAAGGATTTTCTATTTTTCCTCCTGGGCCCAACACTGATGTGTTCCACTCCTGGGAAGCAGGGGAGATTTATGCCGATTAGTCGAGCCACTGCACCACGATACTAAATAAAAATGGATATTAAAGCAAATGCAATGAGTCACCCATCCCAATCTTTAATAGTCATCAGCCTGGCCGTGTAACAAGCTGTTGACATACCACTGGGAAATGAATGCTAGCAAGAACAGCTTCTCGTCTCTGCCTCAAGCACCCTTGACCTTGCTCTGAGATTTCAGAAGTGGCCTGCGAGACATATGAAGCCAATTACCTTCACCTCAGATTGCCCTTCGAGGGCCTCATTCCACTGCACACCCTCCACCCTCTGCTGAGCTTCCGAGTGTCACTCAGAAACCTGGGGTGCAACCAAAGGCCGTGCAGGATGACCCACGTTAGGCATCATCTAATGGCAGAAGTGCAGCTTCTTGACTGCTGCTGCTAATTAGTAACCCCTCAGCTGTCCCAGGGAAGGCCAGCAAAGCTGGGGCACGGGTGCTGTGGTGGGGGGATACCACAGCGAGGAGACTTGTATGTCTCATGGGAAGGGATGCTGTGGGTGGAGATGGCGCAAGGCTTTTCTACACTGGGGTAAAACAAACACCATAGATCACTCCTGCAAGAAGAGAGAGGGCAGAAAGAATTGGGAAAGAGGAGACAGAGCTTTGGAGGATCCCTAAATGCTCCTGCTGAGGAGCAGAAGAGGAAAGGAGATGGAGGAAGGCATTCCTACTTTATCCTGGCAGCTCCAAGCCATCCTGCAGCAGCAGCAGCCACCATGGTTTTCATAGAATCATAGAATGGTTTAGTTTGGAAGGGACCTTAGAGATCATCTTGTTCTGATGCCCCCACTATAGGCAGGGACACCTCCCAATAGAACAGGTTGCTCAAAGCCCCATCCAACCTGGATACAAACTGGCAAAAAGGGACTGCCCTGTTTTGTTGCTTTCCCCAAAAAACAGCCCTGGCTTGTACCAGTCTGCACCTGATTCCGTCCTTCGGAAAACCAGTGCAGGGTATCATTAGTGCTCCTTCATGCCAGGGCAGAAAACCATCCTTACAAAAAAAACCTGGCTCCTTGCCTGAGCAATCCTGGCCAGGCTGAGAATGGCTGAATATCAAGAGCTTTTCCAACGAGGTCAATGCAGTGATGGGGCCTCCAGCTGAGCAGGATGCCCAAAGCTTCACAGAATCACAGAATCTTAGGCGTTGGAAGGGACCTCCAGAGATCATCGAGTCCAACCCCCCTGCCAAAGCAGGCTCCCTACACCAGGTCACACAGGTGGGCGTCCAGGCAGGTCTTGAATATCTCCAGAGAAGGAGACTCCACAACCTCCCTGGGCAGCTTGTTCACGTGCACAGAGGTCGTGTCTCTGCCAGAGAGTTTGGGCAGATGCATCTCAGAGCCCTGAAGGTGCAGTCCATCAGCAGGGAGGAAGTTTTTGAGCTCAGAGGCCAAACAGAGGTCAAATTCAAACACCTGGAACAGGTGGGGCAGCAAAGCCCTACCATGGGCCACACAGGGGACAACTACTACAACAACCCATGAGAAATGGATGGCACTGGTAGGGCACCGATGACCTCAAGTCTTTTGCGTGTCACTCACTCACAGCAATGTGCCTTTCAGCACGTGCACCAGCCTATTGCAGGCAACACTTTCATCCTAAAAATCAATAAATAAGTAAACGAAAAAGAGAGGAAAGAGAGGAAAGAAGGTAAAGAAGGAAAAGAAGGGAAGACAAGGGAAAAGACGGAAAAGAAGGAAAGGAAGGAGAGAGAGGGAGGAAAGAGAAAGGAAAATATGGAAAGGAAAATAAGGAAAGAGAAAGGGAAAGGAGAAAAGAGAAAGGAAGATAGAAGGATAGAGAAAGGAAAAGAAGGAAGAGAAAGGGGGTGATGGTAAGAGAAATAAAAAAAAAACCTCCTCAGTGTGAACTGACAGTGACCTGTCAGAAATATGTTGCATTCAAACTTTCCCATAGAGCACTGAAAATTTGTTCCTTATTAAGGAAGGGGGGTGGCGTATCCAGTTCAAAGGAGAAGACGGAGCAGAGAATTCTGTGGCTACTACTGTGGTGTATTTTTTTCCATTTGCTTTCCCCTGCTTCCCTCCCTTTCCCGCTCCCTTCCTTTCCAACCCCAAATCCTTTATGGTCGCCCTGAATCGAACAATTTCTACCCAGAAGAGAAGGAAAAAAAAATGAAAAGCTGGGGGGAAGGGAGGGAAATCTCCAATTTGTGGGAACTGCTTGTGTTTTAGTGGGAATGCAGAGAGGGTTTTGGACTTTCCCATGCTTTTAGCTCGAAACACTATTTTTATGTTCCATTTAACATAAGAGAAAGGAGGGGGGAGAGATTAAAGCAGTGTAAAAGCAGTAAATTAGCTTTAAATGTCAGTGGCTCACATGTAGCAGGAGCTATTTTACTATTTCATGGAATCATAGAATGGCCTGGGTTGAAAAGGACTACAATGATCATCTGGTTTCAACCCCCTGCTATGTGCAGGGTCGCCAACCACTAGACCAGGCTGCCCAGAGCCACATCCAGCCTGGCCTTTCTGACCCCTCTTTATTCCTCAAGGTGTCCACAGTAGCCTGAAGACCACGATACAAACTCAGGAGCAACCCCTGATCCTTAGAAGGTATTCTGTGACATTGTATGGTGGAGTTTTTTGTGCATTTTGCCTTGACAAGGTGTAAAGCACAGAGAATAAATGAAGGAAGGCTTGAGTATCCCTCTGCCATTCGTAGCAGAAAGTGTCCTGGACACTGCCTGTCTGAGAATGGAATTAAGGGGCATCTGGAATCTTAGAAACCATCTGAAGCATGTAGAAAGCACCTCATGTATAATTAGACTTGCCATAAAAGCTAAGAGTGGCAGGAGAATTAATAACAAGATTAGGAAGTATGTAAGATGTTGGCTTTTCATAGAAGCATAGAATCACCAGGGCTGGTAAAGACCCCCCAGATCATCCAGTCCAACCATCCACCCACCACCAGTATTTCCCCACTAAACCACGTCCCTTAGTATCACATCTGAATGTTTCTTGAACACAACTAGTTTTGTAGACACTTCCATTACCTTCATGGGAAGTTCTTCCCATATGTTCCTCTTTAAGGCCCCTTCCAACCCATTCTATGATTCTGTGGATCATGGGGCTCATCACATTCTCACCCAAAGCCCACAGACAAACACACTGCTTGAATGTTAATCTAGAAAGGACGGGCAGGGCCTTCCTGAACATCTAGTCCAGAGTCTGTCCGCAAATCCGTGGACAAGATTAGACCAAAGGCCCAAGTCATGCAGTCTCTGTGGCACAGAGATTGCTCTCGTGCATCCCAAAGTAGGACCAGACCTAGGCAAGCACCTTATTGTCACATTCAACTTCAGACACAAGAGGATGCAATACCCTCAACTGCAAGTAACAAATAGGTAGGTCAGTATGGTCTCTGCAAGACAGAGGCAAAGTTTCCTAGCGTGAGCTGAAGAAACGAAGATATTTTTTCACATTTAGCAAGGAGTCTTTCAAGATCAGCATGGAAACCCACAGGAGCTCAAATACTTCTGATCCACTTTGGTGAAGAGGGGAAGCATGGCATGGCATTGGATACAGCACATGAAATTGGGTCCGCCACCCAGATGTACACCAAGATTTGTCCTCTCTGCTCTTCCATGTCTTTCTGACATCATCTACCATGATGTTATCACACCACCCTCTACTTAGAATCATAGAATGGCCTGGGTTGAAAAGGACCATAATGATCACCTAGTTTTAACCCCCCTGCTGTGTGCAGGGCCACCAACCACTAGACCAGGCTGCCCAGAGCCACATCCAGCCTACTTCACAGACAGAAAGAGAATTTCGGGTGTTTCCCACCATCATCTGGCAAATTTTGATCTCAGCTCTCCTCTTTTTTTATGATTCTGCTTGCTCAGCTTTCCTTGGGGACTAAGTTTCCACCAGCTGCTCTGTACCCAGGAGCCAACACTTTGAAGGCATCAGGGAATCAAAAGAGGTGGGATGTGCTACACAAGGCATAAGATGTGCACAAAGAAGTGCCCTGCTGAGTCAGGGCTTAGGCAGCCTGCAAATTAAAATAGGAAAAGAAAAAGAAATAAAAATAAACACCACTGTTTTTAGTAAAGTGCTTGTTTTCCTATTTTTAAAAGAGGCTGTTGTTTTCCCATTTTTAAAATAGGCTGGAAGAGCAAAATTAGTGGTTGTGTTCTAAATCTGAAGAGGAATTTTCTGATGGCTTGACCTATAGTAATCTGCAGTTTTGGTACAAAGCACAGTAACCTCGCCATGATTTACAGCCATTCTATACGCGGTATTTGTATGAAACAAGCTGGATTGCTCCAGCTAAATGCAATTTATCCCTCAAGCTACATCAGGGACAACCAATGCTTCATGCCTCTATCCTTTCACAGTGGTGTGAAGGAAGGATGATCTTGCATTAAAGTCATCAAGAAATTTGGCTTTGAGCTCAGCCTTGAAACCAAGCTCTCTGGACAAGAGCTGAAGCACCCTAGGACCTGTGGGGTTAAAAGAATGCTTCAGCTGGGAATGCATCCCTGAGAAAACCTGGCCCAGCACATTCTCCCCTCTAGCTTCACCTTTCTGTTGCTTATCATTAAAATGGAAATAAAAAATATCCTTCCTCCTCCTTCCTTGTCTATTTTGATGGCAGAGTCATTTTTTCTCAGAACATCATTAAATCTTCTGTCATCTGGGGCACTCTCTTGTCTACGGCGGCAGACAATACCCTTCTGCAAACAACAGGCGCCAGTGCTGTAATGAATATCAGTGATGGCAGAGGACCTTGGATGTGAATAAGCAGTCTGGGACTTCGTTTTATGCCACAGAAAAAGGCAATAGCTGAATCACTATGGCATCTCCTTGTAAACCAGTGGTACCCTGGGCTCCAACCAAGAATGAGACATTACCTCTACGGTGGGAGGAATCCAGAGCCTCCAACAAGCCCTGACCCTGCTCCAGCAATCTGCTGTTAAATCACCACTTCCAGTTGCTTTACATTTCAATGGGAAGAGGACAAAGAGTTTGAGGGGCTGTTGGAAGGAGCAGGCCAGACTCCAGAGAGTGACATTTAATTTACCCAAAGAAAGATCTGCAGTGGGTCAGGATAATTTGCAGATGCTACCAGCCTTCCTTCAGAGGCTTGTTCTTCCTACTTGTTTGAAGAAAGATTCAAAAATGGGTTTCTCTGGCTTGCATTAACCAGCACATATAAATACCCAAAGAAAACATGGTGAGCTTCTACCTTGGCTCAGGGCAGGTGGCAAACAGAAGCAACTTCCTTGGTGTGTTACAGGAAACTGAATGGTTTGGGTTGAAAGGAACCTTAAAGCCTATCCAGTACCAATGTCTGCTGTGAGCAGGGAAATCTCCCACCAGCTCAGGCTGCCCAGAGCCCCATCCATGGCCTTGAGCACCTCCAGGGATGGGGCACACACATCTCTGGACAGCAGTGCCAGGGTCTCACCTCCCTCATCATGAAGAATTTCTTCCTAATATCTAATCTAAATCTACTCATTTTTAGTTTAAAGCCATTATCCCCTGTCCTACCACTATACACTCCAGCAAAGAGTCCCCCTCCAGCTTTCTGTAGACCCCTTTTGGCACTGGAAGGCCACTACAAAGACTCCCCTGAGCCTTCGGTTCTCCAGGCTGAACACCCCCAGCTCTCAGCCTGTCTCCTTAGCAGAGATACCTCAGCCTTTGAGCATCCTTGTAGCATCCTCTGGACCCACACCAACAGCTCCATGTCCTTGTGCAGGGGACCCAAAGCTAAATGCAGTGCAGCAGGTAGGGTAATCCGGGCTGCTCTTTCATGACATGGCCCTGGGGATGGATAGGCTGTGACACTCTGTGATAGCTAACTCTTCTTTGTGTCCTTCCAACACCACCACAGTAGATCACAATTAAACGAATGAAAATGATGCAGCAGGACTTTGTTTTGCAGCTGTTCCCAGCACCTGCATTCAACAGAATAACTGAAAGAAGTTAGCACCTTTTTGCTGGACAGGTCTCAGGAGTAGCACCAACACCCGATTTCCAACTCCGTGCTGAAGAAGACGGCTGGAGGGATTGTCCCATAAACAGGGCTTTCTCTGTTAAATTTTTCTTTGTCGACCTCCTCCTTGGGCTGAGGTCACTGGGGACTTGATTCATTTCTGGGCACCTCAGCAGCACTGGAATGCTTGGAGCTGGACAGAATTCAAAGAAGGACAAAATGGGTGATTTAGTGGCTGGAAGGATTGACTTATGAGGAAAAATACAGAAGGAGCTAAATATGTATAGCTTGGCTTGAGGACAGTAAAGGAGGACAACTGTCTGCCGACTAGCTGACAGGCATAAATGTCGAGGAGGGGGAGGAATTGTTTAGGTTAGCCCAACAGGGGAATAACCAGGAATCACAAAACAGGATTAAGGAATGGAAAATGAACACTGAATATCAGGGGAAACATTCTTAACAGTGAGATCTAACCTACTGGACTGTAGAACATCCTCCCCAGGGGCTGTGGTGGAAACCCTGCTCTTTAAGATATTTAAAAATGGACTGAAGCATAGTCTGTTGGGAATAATCCTCCCCTGACCAGAGATGGACTGGATCCGGGCAGGGTGTTCCCTGCAAGAAGTACATCGTGTGATGCTGAGCACGCATGCACCATGGGAAGCTACTCACAGAGCACAGGCAGGCCCCTTGCCCAAATCTAAGAAAATATAGGAATGGAATAGGCCTTGGGTTTATTTTTCATGGCTGGGAGCAGCCATAATGCAAGGAAAGATGCTGACCTTCTTTCTCTCTCAAATACTTGAAAATGAGGGGAAGTTGAGACAGAAGGATGGGCATCTTGTCTGGAGAGTGCTATTAAGAGTTCACACTAAAAGATCATCTGCGTGCTGTGTTTGGACACGCACGTACCCCTTCCAGATTATGGAATTAGCACCATATACCATACAGGTTGCCCAGAGATGTGGTGGATGCCCCATCCCTGGACTCTTTCAGGGCGAGGCTGGATCAGGCCATAGGCAACCTGATCTAACTGTGGATGTCCTTGTTCACTGCAAGGGAGTTGGACTGGATGATCTTTAAATATCCCTTTCAACACTAAGGATTCTATGATATCAGGGAAGCTCTAGCATCTGTGTTACACAGCTGAACATCACAGATAATTTATGACTTAAAATCTACGGCAAGGCCTTTCTACATTTCTAAAACGGGGTTGGAACTTGATGATCTTTAAAGTTCCTTCCAATCCAAGCTATTTTGTGACTCTCTGATTCAGTGGTGAGAAACAGAAACAGTGATCTTAAAAGTTTCTTATTAACCTGAAACAATCTCAACTGCTCCAAAGGCTTAAACCACAAGGATGCAGTGGGTTATACAACCCAGGATGTAAGAGTAGAGCAGTCAACATGAAGTGTGGAGTACTCTGAGAAAGTGAATAACTAGAATCCAATAAGTAGGTAGCCAATTTACGGCAGCATTGTGTCCAAATCCAAAAACTTTTCCATTCACACTGCTCTGATGCAAGTTCAAACCTATTTCCAGCCCCAAACAAGTCTATGTTTGCTTGGAAGTCTCTGTATGATCCTTACTGATGAGAGCAATCCAAACTGGAGCTCACGTCTGTCTTCTTCCTGCTAGCAGAGAAAAGTTTGAGAGCGCAAAGTGAAGAGCACTGGTTGCACAGAGACATCTGAGGACACATAGAGGTACTGGCACCACAATACTTTTGTTGCCACTTGGCATCAGATGCTTGGAAAGCACCTCTGGGTTCAGTAGTAGCACTGGGTTTTTTGACAAATACAGCCACTGAATTTTTGATTTTTGGAATCAGAGAGTCGTGGAAAGGTCTCCAGAGTCCATTCCCTTGCTCAGAGCAGGCTTCTCTGGGAGATCTGACCAGACTGCACAGTGTTTTATTCATTCTGATCTTGAAAGCCTCCAAGGATGAATAAACTTCAGCCACCCCATGCAGCAAATGCTCCAGCCTCCAAACATCTCAATGGAGTCTGCTGAACTTGCTCTATTTTCATGTACTTTCATGTGTGAGAAGAGCCCTAAAACTGGACACAGTATCTAGACGTGGCTTAAACAATGCTGAGCAAAGGAATATTTTAAGTATTAGATTCAGAAGTATCAGAAACACCAGCAACATACCCACCTGAAACTGAGAAGACTGCTGACTACAAGCTTGGAGAGGACTCTGCACCCCACAGAGAAGCTATTTTCTCATCTCATGCTTTCTTTCCTTTTACACACACACACAGATTGACCTGCAAGTGAGCTTCCAGAAGTCATAATCGGTTCTACCAAAATACATTTGCTTGACATCATCAGCCTCTCCTCTTGTCCAACCCAAACGTCCTTCTCTTGACTCAGATAGAAACATGCCTGTTTTTGTGGTCTTTCTCCTAACTTAGAAAGAAACGTGTCTTTTTTCCTGCAGAGTACTCAGAGAGCAAATTCTTCTCTTCATGGTACCCTTTTACATACTTAAAATCTCCCAGCAAATCTCTGCAGTCCTCTCTCCTCTAGACTAAACAATCCCAACTCCTTCAATCCTTCCTTGGAGGTTATGTTTTCTGGACCTCTGACCATTCTTGCTGCTCTCCTCTGGACCTTCTCCAGTTGGCCTTCATCTATCTTGACATGCCTCGTACCGGACACGCGGGCTCCAGCTGAAGCCTTCTGGGACTTCCCGGATCAGAGATCTCAGTTCAGCCCATTGGAGAGGAAAGCTTAAGTTACTAAGTCTGGATATGGTTCCGACTCCACATCTCCCCCGTGCTTAGGATGGCTCTGCTTTTCCCACAAGGGACCGTGTCCAAAATGCAAATATCTGAAATGTTAAATACTTGAAAACTCATCCTGGTCACTGAAGAAAGATGGAGTAGAAACTTTTCCTGACTCCACGTCCCCAAAGCATGGAACATCCTGTGACTGTGCAGACCCATGCTGTGGTGCAGAACATACTGAGGAGGAAAGAAGGAAATTCTGTTGTACCCAACTATCTCTCTTGCTCACAAAAGTCTTTACACAAGTCCATTTTTTACTGCCCTGCACGATGGAAAAAGTTGAAACAAAGTTAAATTAAATCAGCATAACTAAAAACTTGTTTCCAGCTCCCTTAAATCGGTAACAAGAATTGTCAGAGAAACGCATTCCAAAAAAAGCAACCCATCTATTAAGGATGACAAAATGGCTCCAATTGACAATAATTGATGATTAACCACATCACAGCAATCTAATCCGTCCTCCACTGCATCAACAAAATGCAAAAATGAACAACGAGATTAAAGGATGAAACATGAGATTTCTGTAGTTCCTTCTGCTTCATTCATTTAAACAGGAGAAGAATGACACATACAGACCCATTTTTTTGCCTTGGCAGAGCACTGGCATTACATTTTAGTCACACTTATTATTAGAACAAAGTAAACAATTCGCTGCAAACAAGAGTTGGATTTGTTTTGCGTTTCTCTCTCCACTTACAAACTAGCAGGTCGTGAAATGGACTCATTTGTTTTATTTGTAATTAATAGCTTCTAAATCCTTGGCTGGTTTTAGCACTTCATTGTCGCAGCTGTACATCTGTGCCCTCCCAGCACTATTCTGATATCTCTGGAGTGACTGCACACTGAAAATGGAATAACCCAGGGATAACCAAATGTGTTTTTTTCCTCATTGGAAAAGCTGTATTAGATGCATGTATCATGCCATATATTTTCACTGGAAAAGCACCAGCCCACGGGCCGTTGATTGTGTAGGTTTGAAAGTTACCCTTTGTAAACTACATCTGTGGCATGAAGTGCTAATGAGCCAACTCCTCGACCCAAGCATAGATAAAGCTCCGAATTCTTCGCATCTGCAGTGAGACCTCACTGCCCAGAGGCTACATCCAGGCTATCTTGAGGAGCATGATCAATGTTTTCTGACTCAGAAAAGACCCTTCTTTCCACAGGGTTGGCTGCCCTATGTTGGTGCAGCCCACCCTCCAACCAACCTGGCCATGCCCTCTTCCCCTGACGTAGGGTCAAAGCATCAATGTTGTGCTTCCATCCTCACCCTCTGCACATGTCTCTTGAATTCACCACTTAATCCCAAAGCATTTGCTGAGGCAAACACAAGACTTTCATTTCCAGCTTGGGTGATGCACAGAGCTCAATGATCAAAGCCTGTGGCTAGCTGGCAACAGGGCGTAGTCTAGCAAATGCTGCCCCATTAACAACTCAACCAAAACCTAACCGATTTTTCTGGATAAAAAGAAGGGGCAGGGAGGGGATCTTGGACTTACGAATTGTGACTTACCTGAAACTCCCCAGACTGTGAGTCATGAGAGTCCTGAAGGGGAATAATGCATTTCCCAACATTTGGAGAAAGGAATGGTAAAGCCGTGCCAATATTTTAACAGAAGTGATTTCACTCGAGTAGCCGTACACAGCCTAGCTCAACATTAATCCTTGCTCCTTCAGTCAATGGAGACATGTAGGCACATCCAAACAGCAATCATCCTACTGTAAGACAGATGTCTATGGTAGATTAGATGATTCAACTGCTGGAGGGCTGATCTCGCTTCGTTGACTGCAGAACCAACCTTGGCAGCTGGTTTGGATCAGACAGCAAACTATTATTTGGTTAAATTTAGGTGAGGTGACACCACTCTACCTTGCAAAGTAATTACATTTGCAACAAATGTCAGTCAATGTTTTTCATGGGAAATAGGCCTGATTTCATTTTCCGACAAAACTATGAGTTCAGTTCATCAAAGAGTCTCTTACAGGCATAATGCAAACTTTCATGTGGTGCATGACTGAACATTGCACAACCTTCTGTTTGAAAAGCTTCTGCTACACTACAAAAAAGAAGCATACATTCAACAGATCAGGAGCTGGCTAGCTTGTAGGAGCTGGAAGGTATTTTCCCAGTGAGAAAGTATCACCAATGGCTGTCAGGATCTGTTGCCTTGCCCAGAGGTAGTCAACATTGTCGTCAGTTTTCTGAAAGTAAATATATTACTTTCAGCTGACGTACGCTGTTTAGGTCACAGAAGCTGTTTAGGTCACAGAAGCTGTTATAGAAGGTAAGTAACAATGAGGGCAGGGCACTCAGGTCCTTCAGGACTATTTGATCACAAGCTTCAGCTCAAACACACATTTTAGGTAGCAAAATGTCATGTTACACGCAGAGGACAAGGGATATCCTCCATACCCATAGAGCAGAGAGCTGTGACCTATAGGACAGTGATGTTTTTTTTTTGAGAAGGAATTCCATGGGCTAGAAAGTTTCCAAAAAGTGCTGGTGAACAGGAGCAAGGAAGAAGTCTGTAGAAACCACAGATGTGAAATATCGTGTTCAGTCTGCAACACACATTATAGAAAAGATGTCAGAAAGCTGGAGAGAGTTAAGGCAAGAACCACAGAATTATCTGAGAGCAAGAGAAACATGTTAAGATGGAAGACCATGAAAACTCAATATAATTTTAAAAGATTAAGGTGTTACGAGTGGCGTACATCCCTCTGGCATTTAGGAACCTAAAAGGTGAGAGGTGGCCCAGACTGGACACTTAGCTTCCTTAAAAACCCATGAAGAGTTGAGGCCATTTCCAAAACTCAGTTCTCCTTTGGATGAGATAGAATGCTCTGTCGAAGGGCCGGTTTATAAAGGGTTCTGTTAACCCACACTTATCTTGTGCCATCCTTGTGGTATCTTTGACAATCACTTTAATGCCCTACCAGCCATCAGTCAGAAATACACCTCCCTCATAGACAAAAAGATTTTGTATATCTACTCCATGAAATGGTCCTCTTTTCTACAAACCCCTCCAAGAGACCATCAGCCACCACTAATACAATTTCCCTTTGCTTATGGTGACTTCCCAAGCTGTACAAGGATTTAGTGGCAGACAATCTGTAGACAAAACTACCCATTAAAGGATAAACCTTTTTCTCCACAGGAGGAATAAGGAAGTATTTTCTTCTTCATCCTTTATCCTACAGGCACTTTATCTCCATTGCCCAGGAAGATACTTGACCCAGAAGGATCCAAGTTCATCAGAATTTGGGCAAAGCTGCCAGATAATGAGAGGTGCTGGTTGGCCTTGGCAAGGCAGGCTTTTAGTGGTGATCTCCAGTAACAGAGACCACATAATCCACCTCCAAGTCCAAACCAGAGTATTGTGGTTGAGCTGAGCAAGAACTCAGCAAAATAAATAGAGCGCTGTGGAAGCTCTGCCATGGGAAAGCTCTACAGCTAAAAAAAAAAAAAAAAAAAAAAAAAATAGAAAAAAGGAACAAAAAAAAAATTAAAAGATAGAAAAAAAAGGTCTGAGCAGCCTTTTCCAACCTTAATGATTCCATGATCTCAGGAGGAACATGGAGGGCTCAGGAGCTAAACCAATGGCTTAGCCCCCCCCTTTCGTATTTCTTCCTTTGCCAAGCTGAGACAATGCAGTGCTTTTCAGAATGGAGCAAAAAGGGGAGGGAGAGCAGGAGGTTCTCCCACCCACCATGTGGTATTGATAGGTTGGTGGTAAAAAGCCTCTCACTGCCAAGGAACACCAGAAATAACAGTGTCAAACATGTTTTTGTGAGCAATTAGGGTAAATATAAATACACACACACACACTTACTAAAGATGAGAAACATTAAAATATATATATATTGGCCTCCTGCTTCTCATCCACTCTTCCCTAGGCCAGTATTAGAAACAGATTGAAGTAGCCTGAGAAAAAATATTCACGTGTCCTAATTCTCTCATTAAACAGTAGGTGGTTCTTCTTGCCATGTGTTTGGTATCATGGGGCTTGCTTCTCCCCATCTCTTTTGATGTGACATCGTTCCCCATCCACCAAGAGAGAATTTCCCAGTGCACTTCACACTTGCATGGTCCTTCCCACTCCACGCCTGCCCTGCTTTCAGTTTTTCACTGATGGCCGAATAAAACTCCAAAGTGCAAGGGGTAATGAAAGAAAATCAGATTGATTTTAGCAACTACAAGCCCTCATGAGAAAAGTACTAAGCACCATGCTGTCAACATGAACGTGTTTTGGCCCACCTCTACCAAAGGTTGCAACAAAACCAGGCAGATGATTTCTGGCGCACAAAGAGAAAATGACCTTCCTAATTTCTGCATGCAAAATGCTGTCCTCCTCCTCACCAGCTCAAACCACAGAAATTTGCAGGCATCTCGCAGAGCTTTATGTAGTGTGCAGAATACACAAACCCTGTGCTGACCTCTCTGTGGCTCAACAAGTGCATTATGGGGAGCAGGAAAATCATGAATAAGATGGTGTCTCTCCTGTACCAAGCCCAAGGGTCAAGACTCTGATGTAGGGCCATGGATGCCTGCCTGCTTTGCTCACAGATAACTCAAAGCTACATGAGACAGGAGCCAACTGTCTCACTTGCATTGGTAGTACGCTTGTGAGAGAGTTAGATTTGTCTGGATCACCCCGGTGAGACAGGCAGCAACACATCCTGACCAGAATTCAAAAGCCATCCCAGCCTTCCTGCAAGGTCCTTTTGAGCATGGCATCCAAAACCCATTAGCTGTTTGGGGGAGGTGGACTAGATGATCTCCACAGGTCCCTTCCAACCCTTATAATTCTGCAATTCTGTTTTTAGAGAAAGGTAAGGCCATGTCTTTTGCTTTAATGTCCCTCTCCAAGCTAATGGCAGTGGAACAGAACTGGGAGGTGTTGGTATTTCCAGAGGGCAATTAGCCCACGGATGAGGCCATCCTCTTCCCAGCCACTCCCCAGCTACGTGCCTGCCCCGCTATGCAGTGCTCCCATTGCGTGTGCTGAGCACCTCGGCCAGCCTGCACACTCCCCAGAGCTAACCTGGCACATAAAGGGGACGCAAAATCCCCACGGAGCTCATTTAAGAGTGAGTGAGTCCATTTTTTGCAATGTGATTTGGGAAATCGTTCTTGAATGAATGGCTCCTCTTCCACTTCTGGCCAAGACTGTGGTTTTCCAGGGAGCAGGGAGGAGGGGACACATACCTTCAGAGCTGTCTCTACGGATGGGAATTCATCATGGTTTATTTTCTCAAGGCTCATGGCTTGTCACAAATCCTTTTAAAGTCATGAGGCCTGGAAGGGGAGGGAGAAACGAGAATGTTTGGGTGTTATTTTTGTTCAGATAGGAACAGTTCGTAAGTCATTCCGATCCCGTTATGTGAGCGACTATAAAGCCATTGCACCCCAGACTTTTTCACTTAAGGAGAAGTAAAGGGCAGCAAAACATCCCCCTGTTCCAGATATCCCCCAAGTCCTCCCTTTTGATTCCTACCCACATAACCTCATGCAGCATTCTGGAAAATCAGAGTGGATCTACCTTTTCTTGTTGTTTTTTAGCCAAAATGAATCTTGCACTCTGCCATTGGCACCAGCGATGGTGCTACAGCATCCCAAGCACTCCATGTTGCTACTCGCACCCAAGAGAAGTAGGCTGGAGTACCCTATGTATTTTGCTCCTGTTTGCAGTGTGCTGACCTGGCTGCACAGACAGCAAAGCAGAGGAAACCCAGGGCTCTGCGTCACTGCTCGGGACTTCCAGCCCTGAGCACACAAAGAAATGATAAAAAGCTTGCAACCTCCCACACTGGGGGAAAAAGGGATGCTGGGAGAGCAACCAAAGCCCTGTCTCCCAGGAGGGCAAATGCAATAAGAAGCATAACAGATCCCCACGGCTGGGAATCCTCTCACCTCCCTCCAGATGTCAGAGAGGAAGGGGTTAGAGGGGGAGAGGTACCTCCGAGGTGTGACATGCTCTGAGGTGTTGAGCAGAGGGGCTGCTCTTGCTTTAAGCATTTGCCTTGCAGACAGCAGCCACAGTGTCAAATCTTACACACCTTCCCTATGTCAAACCTTGGGGACTCGCCCTGGGAAAGGCTCCTCCTGCAAGGATATGCACAGATCCAGGCTCAGGCTGCCCCATCAGCTGGCTTCCCATGATGGGCAGTATAGCACCCGTGGTGTGCAAGACACCATTCGTGATGTGCAATATAGCACTGTCTCTTCATGCAGGATTACTTAGCATTATGGTTCCTGAGAGGATAGTCTTCCATAACACCACTCATAAATCATGATTCAATTGAAGACTGTTCCCTTGGTGTATCCTGTAGCTTATTGAGTTCACCAGAGCAACATCCATTGACCTTGCAGACCCCGAAACAGAGACTTAACACAGCCCCTCTCCTACCTCATCAGAGCAATGGCTGCGGCAACTTTCTCCTCACCCACAGCAGCACCTGCCTGACGGCGAGCATCCAGCCACTGGAGCTGGTAACTCTCCAAATATTCACCTTCACGAACATTCCTCCATGACCAAAAAGGTATGGCTTTGCACCCCAGCCTTTCCCTCCCTGCAGTAAATCAAGGTGTAAAAAACTCAGATTAGGTCAGGAGGAACAGGGCACAGATGGAAAAACCATTTGACCCCTTAAGAGTATGCAAAACTGGGCTACTGGAAGACGTTTGATGAGTTTTCTAGCAGAAATAGAACAGAAATAGTAGAGAAGATGAGCAACAACGAGGGGGAAAAAAAAAAAGACGAAATCCCACAAACCAGCATTTACAGACTCAGAAATGTTTCTCTCCCCTTTGGTTTTCTCTAAGGTTTATGCATGAATGTAAATAGGAAAGTCTGTGGGCAATGTACCCTCACAGACTCTATGACATATGAAGAAGACAATGTAAATGGGAAGAGTAGGAGGTAACAAAAGAGAAAAGATAGGGTTTGATACCACGTTCGTAAGACCACAAAGAACTGCATGTATTCAATCAGGCCGGCCTCCTACAAAAGCCAGAGATTCTCATTCAGGAATTCCTACTTTGGCCATAACTTTTATAACTTTCTAGAAGATTTGCAGTACGTCCCAGCTGAAGTCTCCCCAACCGTTTTAGAGACTTGAAGCAGTGATGGACCCATCGTGACCTTAAGATAATTGCATCAACCGTTCAACAGACAGCAGCTCCCCAAGAGAAAGCACAGAAGACATGACTTAAATGAGCCCTAATGAGCGTACTGGCAGAAAAGTTGAATGAGAGGTAGAAGTCCTGGCCCCAATTTTTCCTTTATTTTTCTCAAACCGTGGCACTCAGCCTGAGGCAAAGCCCTCTGAACTCAACAGGAGTCTGTCCACAGCCAACGTAGCCCCATTCATCCCACCTCCCGTCCCCTACCACCCAGAGCTCGCTAATTCCCCGTGCCAGCACTTCCCATTGCTCTGGGAAAGCTCCTTGCAGGGCCCACTTAGCTCTTGAAGGTTGATTCCCATTTTTTAACAGGCCAAAACTGCGGGATGCCAACTAATTGCTTCGTGAATGACCCCAGTGTTAGGGGGCTCCGCCGCCATGGCTGGGAGGCCCTGCCACACGTTCGTGGTGCCTCGCACTTCCTGACATCTGGTTCCAATCGGCATTCCCTTGACTGCCGTGAGAGCTCAAATGACCTCTTCTTACCTGGCTGAAGGTACCAGGCGAGCCACGGGGTTCTCACCTCCTCTTCATCTCATGCCAGGCCTGCCCTCCATCCCAGACCCACTACTGCAGATCCCAGGAGGCCAACAGGACCACAGGGTAGCACAGGGCAGGGAGGGGAGAGATATAGATGAGATGTCAGGGGAAAGTCTCTCACTGAGAGGCTCTGGTACTGCTGCCCAGAGAAGTGTGGGTGTCCCATTCCTGGAGGTGTCCAAGGCTCCTGGGCAGACTGGTCCAGTGAGACACTTAGTGGATGGCAACCCTGCCTGCATCAGTGGGGTTGGAATTGGATGGTCTTTGAGATCTCTTCCAACCCAAGCCATTCTATGATGCCTCGTCCTTAGAGACACTCAAGATCAGGCAGGATGGGGTTCTGAGCACCCGATGGAGCTGTGGGTGTCCCTGTTCATTGCAGGGGAGTGGGACCTTATGGCGTTTAGAGGTCCCTTCCAACTCAAACCATTCTATGACAATTCTACAGTCCAGTGTTTCAGCTGCCATGAGATTCTCCATGTCCCATCCCTCCTTGCTGTAAGCTTCACCTTCTCTTATAGATAGAATTTTTTAAATCTGGGGGCTCCTTCTTTGCTTCCCACCTGTGGCATCTCACTGTGGTTCTCAGGATCTGTATGAGTTAGAGCAGAGCTCTGACATCCCTTACTCAGAAGGGGCCAATCACAGCACTACCCTGAGCACTGCAAAGCCTCAAAGGTCACCATGAGACATGGCCCTGGCACACCTGAGTGGTGTGGAGGAGCAGGTCTTCTCCAACACCAGCTTGCTGTTCAAAGCTCAAACACAACCACGCATCCTTCATCCCATGAACTCCAGTTGTTAAGCCATGGTCCAAAACCCAACTGTTCCCTGCTATTCTTAGTCTGTGAGCAGTCACCATCCTGACTCTGCTCCTTCCAACCCAGTTGCTCCTCCATGAAGCTGAGACTCCAGTCCTGCCACGTTGCTACATGGAAAGCTCCATCTCTCGTTGAGCAGAGCTTTGATGCTCAGACACAAAAAGCTTTATCCTTAGATAAATTCATCCCATGCAACCTCAGTAACACCTACCCTGGAAGGTGAAGCCCCTGAGCCTACAAAACAGGATGCAAAATCCTCACCCTGCAGGAGACCAAAGCGGTGTTCAGCATCCAGGAACTGAGCAAGATTACATTCTCATTACACAGAGCAGTGGAGTCTGGCAGTCAGAGCAAGGTGCCATCAATCAAGGCTCCTGAGCTCCGTGTGCAACCACAAATTAACCCACTATCATGTTACTCAGCTGCTGTTTTGCAACAGTTATGGAGTGTCAGGCTGAGTACCTGCTCCAGCAAACAGCATTAGAGCTGGGCTTGCTCCTGGAAAGCTCTGCAGTGATCCTGACTCCCTCTTTCCTTTAATTTGTATTTTCTGTTCACAGAAAAGCTCCTTTACCACCTCATTCTCACCTCTGCCACTGACTGTCCAGGCAGCCTTGGCAAAATCACACAGCCCAGCTTCATTTTTCCATCTGGGCACTTGGGATGACTACAAAGCCCCACTTTCCTAACAAGGTGTTTCAAAATTCCCAGGTAAAAGGCATTGCAGAACCACCAAACTGCACGATTTCTGTGTGTTTTGAGATTAATTAGATGCCAAATACAAACCCTGCCAGAAACTGAAAAATGAAGTGTTGCAAAACTGGGGTAGTTTCAAGTTCTTCCTTCTTTTTGCCTTCTATTTTTTTTGTTTGGGTTCCCTCGGTGCACGCACAGCCCAGTCTGCCCAGGGAGTTCTGTCTGGGGCTTCTCTGGATCCCATCAGATCACAGCTTCCCAAGCCAGCATTGGTAAATATATATCCATGTACAACCCATCCGGGGTCCCCATGTGCTGCTGCTTTGGGTCATAGACAGACTTATGGACATCCTCACCCCAGCATGGATTGGGGTCTGATTGAGGGCCAGCTACTCCATATCAGCCTCATTTCCAGCTCTGGCTCCAGGGCCAGAAGAAAACACGATGCAGAGCGTGAGGACCTGCAAACAGGCTGCAACCTTGATTTACCCGATAGAGAAATGAGCAGAGGGGAAGAACTATAAAGCTTCAGGGCTGGCCGTGGTGCAGAAGTGCAGCCTGTGCATGCCAAAGTGACCTCCTGGAGCAACTTTCTGCGCTGCCTCTGCACGTAGGCTGCTGCAGGAGAGGCTGCCAAGCGGCTGCAGTGCTGGCCAGGTGACTCATAGCATGCATCCCACACTGCTCTGCCAGCCAAAGCCATTTGCTAACGCCATCACCCTGCTGCCCAGTGTGGCTGCCAGCCCGGCTGCCCTTTGGCACAGCTGGCAGTGATGCTTCTGCAGTGTCTGCAATGGAGTGTAGATATTTTGGGGTGTGGAGACGGGGGGAATAAAGTGGCAAGCAGAACAAGGTTGCTTCTGGGAGGATGCAGGAGGGCTGCACTGCTCAGCAGAGCAGTGGACAAGGGGTGGTTGCCTGCAGAGGGCAGCAAGGGAGCATGGCCAAGCACTGTGCTCGTGTCCAACTCTGGACCCCAGCGCTGATGGATCTTGGATGGCTAAAAACAGGATTAGGACACAGGCACGCCTCTATCCCATTCAGCAACTTCCAAACATGTCATCAAGAAGAGTATTGTGAAAAATACCTCCCCAGTTTGTGGATTCTGGGGACAGCATCGCCCTAAAACACTGAGCACAGGTGGGACGCATCTCCCCCCAGCAAACCTGGGCTGTGTGCAGGTGGGATGTGCCAGAACCTCTTTGCTGCAAATCTACCACAGGACAACAGCCTGGCATTGGCACAGTGTCACATATGTGGACTCCACCACCTCCCTGGGCAGCCTGTGCCAGTGCCTGATCAAAAGAAGAAACAGGAGGCTACAAACAGCCAAGTCCCTTCTGAATAGGGACAAGGAGATAGGAGAACGTGAGCTGGACAAAAGAAGTGAAGCAAAGCATCCCTGGTCCCCAGAGATGCCACCTGGCTGGTTGCATCATCTCCCTTGGACCCACTCAGGGAGTCAGTGAGGAATCACCTATACCTCTTGCATCCAAGATGATCATGGGAGGTACAAGAAAGAAGAGGATAGACTCTTTAGCAGGGTCTGTGGTGACAGAACAAGGGAAACTGGCTTCAAGGTCAAAGAGGGGAAATTTAGGTTTGATATAAGGAAGACATCTTTTATATGTGGGTGGTGATGCACTGGAACAGGTTGCCCAGAGATATGATTGATGCCCCATCCCTGGAGACTTCCAAGGGCTGATCCAGGCTGGATCAGGCCCTTAAACAAACGCCTCCCCTTTGAACCACAACATGTAGCAAAGCTACTGGGCTTGTGAATGCGTCGTTTAGGACAGGAGCATCATTTAAGCAACAAAACAAGCAAAATGAAAACCACACAACCACAACGCTGCTTGGGGTTTCCCAACTTCTGCAGCAACACTAATACCCCATTTTAACATGCCTTTGAGAGAAAGGATGGAAGGGCAAAGGGGAAAGGATGGAAGGGAAGAAAGACAAAATTCTGAGAATACTGGGGCACAAAAAATGGGACCAGTGTGTGTTGCCAGATGAGTTTGTGTTCATCATATGCTTTGGGATCTACAAGGGAGGACAAAAGCAGATCACATTTACAATAGTCCATAATATATAGGGAAAATGGTGTCAAACTAAAAGAAAGGAGATTTAAATTGGATCTAAGAAAAAAGGTGTTTTACAATAAGGGTGGTGGCAGCACTGGCACAGGTTGCACAGAGAGGTGGTATGTGCCCCATCCCTGGAGACACCCAGGGTCAGGATGTATGGGCATCTGACCGAGCTGTGAGTATCCCTGTTCACTGCAGGAGAGTTGGTCTAGATGGCCTTTCAAGGTCCCTTCCAACTCAAACCATTCTATAATGTCCATGAAAGGCACAGGACAAGTCTCCAATGCATCGTCACCTCTCTGACATATACAGAAAGAGGCTGCATTCAGGTTCTTCCCTTCAATTTTCATTGTCCTGATAGAAATTACTGATGGATAGATGCCCTTCACTACTGCAGATATTTTGCTCCACTACTTGCATTAACTCCTGAGGACAAGCCATTCCCATAGCCAGAGATCCATAAAAACATACATAGCCCACACATCCTTCTCTTTCGAACTACACTGCTCAGCCAACCCTGGGATATTTTCCTAGCTCACTGGTAGCACCCAGAGAGTAAATAAACCACAAACTGCAGAGTGAGAGCACTCCTCAGAGTCACACAGCAGGGACGGACAGTACTTCCGAATTGGGCAGCCTGGAGAGCCCAGCTGATATTTTGGGGCTGTGGAAACACCACCGCACGCTGGTTTGTTTGGGTGTCTGCCTCGAGGGCTGACCACGTCTGATGTCTGCTTTCCCCTCTTTTAATAGAGCCAACTACCTGACCCTATGGAACTGCCCACCAAGCCACCAGCCCAACCACAGGGCTCTTCTGTACACCACGGCTGTCCCCAATTGCCTGCACCTTTTCCTCTCTCCCAGCTGGATGCAGTGACCCAGCCGAGTCATCTCCAGATACAAGAATGAGATAGCAGTCCAACTATTCTATCACTGGCTCAGCCACACCAATTTTAATTTATGCTGCCCAAAGAATACATGCCCCATCCCTAGAGGTGTCCTTGGCCATGGATGGGGCCCTGGGCAGCCTGATCTCCCCCCCATGGCAGGGTTTGGGGCTGGATGGGCTTTAAGGTTCCATCCAACCCAAGCCATTCTGTGATACTGTAATCTTTTCCAACCACAACAGGGACCTGAGGGCCAAAGAGGCATAGCTACCCAGTGACAAGTCCTATCATAAGGTTGTGAGAGGGGAACAAAATCCATAGAAACATGAATGAAACATCTCTAAAGGAAATGAGCTCTCCTTGGTGATTTCTCCACCAATGAGGCAGCTAAGGAAAACATGGGCATTTTCTGTGTGCCAGGTTTTTAAAATGAGGGTGCACACATAAATGATTGTGGGAAAACACAAAGGAGTGATTTGGAGGCTGAATCCAGATACTTTGCAGCAGGAATCCATCAGCTCAGTAATTTCAGCTTAGCTTATGAAAAAAAAAAAAAACCTGAGAGCTGGTTTGGTTATGGTTTGGTTACCTAAACCTCTTCAGGAGGAGGAAACTCTGAGTCCTGAGGGCCATAATAAATAGTGAGGGCAATCACACAGGCAAACCACCAAGTGAAGTGGTGGATTCATGCTGCCTGATTTCTTCAAGATGGGATCCTTTCTTGGAAGACATTCCGAATTCACATGGCAAGGATGCAACTCACAGGTAGAAGAAAGATATGTAAGGACTGTATTGAGCAGATGAGACGGGAATGATGTAATGTCCTTTATTGGCAGAGACACATTCCTCCAGTCTACTCCCACACACGCTTGGTTTAAAAAAAACAACCATCTCACTAATTTTCTGTGACAGCAGTTCTTTCAGAGGCAGACATTGCCCAAATGGTAAAGAAAACCCTCTAACATATCCCAGTCACCCCAAAAATCAGTGTGACGTCTCAAGCGAGACCCAATAAGCCCAACTGGGATTCAAAATTATTCCTCTTTCTGCAAAGAAAAGAGAACAGAAATCAGAGCAAAGCAAATGATGATGAGACACCTCAGCATCATCTTGGCCAATGTATCCAAAACAAACATTTCTACTATTATGGGTAAAAAGGTGGTTATTTCAGACACTTGCAACTTTGAAGATGGGCTCCTCGCTCCCATAAAAATTAGTTTGGGTCTTGTCCCTGGCTGGTTTGGCATCACAAGCATCAGAGGATTTGCACTGCTGTGGGAGCCATTGAAGACTAAAGGGATTTTTGGTGGGGGGAGGATACAAAGCCAAAAGGTGGCAGTTGCCTGCAACCTTCAGACCAAAACTGGGCAAGAATAAGTCAGATTTACTGACTGCAACTGAGATTTAAGTGAGTGCAACATCACCATGGAGAGGTGTCATCCATAAAAGGAGCAATTAATCATCAGTGCTAGACCCAGGAACCAACTTGAACGCTACTTTCTATCTTCTCCACTCATCCGCCCACCAGATTATTTTCTCTTACCTCAATGTTACTCTATGAAAAATAAAACTAATGTTTTTAGGGACTTATTTAGCTTGGGTTGAAATTCCCATAACTTCTATCATCTTGTATATAATGCTCTGAAATCCTTATCATGGAATCATAAATGTTAGAAAAGACCTCTAATATCATCTAGTCCAACAGTCAACCCTTAATAAGACATGACCCCTTTCTTGCCTATTACATAGGGATGATTCCCATCAAGCAACAAGACCACATGAACAAGTCTTGAAGATGAATTTATGGTACCCCATAGAGAAAGGAAGTTAATATCAGCATCCAGTAATTCTGGAATAAACCCTTGGGACCAGGTTGCTTTTCTTTCTGCTGTGCTGCCTATCTTCAGAAGTGCTGATGAAAACTAATTGCAAGTTCTTCTGCATCAGCTTGAAACATACTGCTCCGGTATTTTGTACATTTTAACTAGAAATGTATGTGATGAAAGCAAACACACAAATTGTCAATGGATTCATATAAATAAAAAGCTCATGGAACAGCCTTAGAAGAGGCTTAAAAATGATTTCCCATCCTTCCCAAATTTTCTTAGCTTGAAAGTAGAAACAAACCCCATTTTGTCTTTCACTTGCGGGTTCAGGATCACAACATCTGAATCTCATTCCATCGACTTGGAGAGTCAGTTGTCACCAGAGAGGGATGTTAATGCACTTAACACAAGACATGAGAAGGCTCCAAACTTCTGCCGGATGTCACCACTTATGGTGGCTTTGCCTCCTCTAGGACACGCTCCATCCCCTTCAGATGAGTACATGCAGGAGGGGGGAACTGCTGGGACATTCCACGGGACAGAGAATGCATTTTCTGAGCAAGCTGATTGAGTTAATTTACTTGGTCCAGATTTGCCCACCAGGCCCCTCCACTGTTCCATTGAGTGTATCCACCCAGCGATTAGCATCCAGCAGAGGAAATGTTCTGCTTTATTAATAGATGCAATAATGTCTGTCTTAATGAGACTCCTGTAAAAGCAATTCTAGTACTCAAGGGACTCTGTTTTTAAATAAACTTCTGTAGAAGAAGCTGGCGGGCTCAGACTAGCCAGGGACAGGGTCGCTGCTGCCATAGTGTTCCATTTTTCCTCTATTTTGGTTGGATTTCAGAGGAACTCAGTGTACACAATCTGTGAGAGATGTGTTGGACTCTGCTTCTCAGCATTTCCACTTTTTTTGAAGACGAAGACGAAGACCACATCCTGAAGTTGAGTTTTCTTGGCTTTACCCAACTCCATACTCAGACCCAAAACATGGAGGGAGCCCAGGATGCCACAACGCCCACCTTGGAGCATGAGGCCAGGCTCTATAATTTGGTGGTCTGTAGCTCAGTCCTTGGAGTCAGGCAGGCTCAACTAGCAGCACTGCTGGTCATCACCTTAGAATCATAGAATCATAGAGGTGGGAAAAGACCACTAAGTTCTTTTCAGCCTATCATCACTATGCCCACTAAATCTTGCTGGCCATCACCACTCCCTCACCTTCCTATCTTATATCCATCCTTCCTTAAAATGCTTTACAGGCCACAGCGCCAAGAAACCTTTGAAAGGGCTCCAGTGAAAAACAAATCCAACTGAAGGAGCCAACAGATGGAGAGCATCTTCATTGGAGACCACAAAGTAACTCTGATATTCCAGGAGGCCAGGACCACCCTTACCAACACACAGCCTCAACCTGAGGCTGAGCCAGAAAAAAAAAATGTCCCATCATAGAATCATAAAGGTTGGAAAAGACTTCTAAAATCATCTAGTCCAACCATCAACCCGTCATCAGTCCACACATGATCTGCTTCTTACAGCCTTTCCCTTGACATACGGCCATGCACAGTGTTGGGTGTATGGCAAGGTGGAGTGCTGTAGTTGCTCTTACATTTCAGGAGCACCCAAAAAGAACGTCTGTGGCTGTTTGGCTTTGCTCAATGCAGCCGACCACCACCATCACACAAAAGCACATCCAAAAAACAACGTTTCCCTACTGAGCAAAATGAATCTGTGTAGTCATAATTAGACAAATATTGTTAAAGGAAAAGCTATACGTGAATGTAGACTAAACACAGCCCTTATGCCAGATAAAACTGTGTTCATTACACTGAAAGAGGAACTGTTCATGCCATAACAAATGGTCAAACATGATACTTCAGAACAAATATACATATGTACTCCATCTATATTTATAATGCTGAAAAAGCATATAAAAGCCTGATCCAGCTTCCAACGCAGTCGCAAGAAAGACAAGCACTGACTTTACTGAGTGTTGGAGGAGGACATGAAATAGTAACATGACCTGGAGGACGCAGGTAAGGTCAGCTGGATGCTGGTCTTAAACCATTAAAAAGAAATATTCTTAGTGTGAGTGAACTGACTGCTCAAGCTGTTTCCTGAAACACTTAAGAAACATTTGTTTTTTTGCAGTCCATACTCCCCAGCATTAGTAAGACATTCAGGGGCACGTTCAACCTTAATTTAATTTCATAGAATCGTTAAGGTTGGAAAAAGACCACTAAGATATCTGGAACAGGCTGCCCAAAGAGGTTGTGGATGCTCCATCCCTGGAGGTGTTCAAGGCCAGGTTGGATGGGGCCCTGGGCAGCCTGGTCTAGTATTAAATGTGGAGGTTGGTGGCCCTGCCTGCGGCAGGGGGGTTGGAGCTTGATGATCCTTGAGGTCCCTTCCAACCCAAGCCATTCTATGATTCTAAGAAGATACCATCAGCTCATCTCCACCGTGCCCACTGAACCAAGTCCCTTATATCAACTTTCCAAAGTCACAATTGGGTAATTGAGAAAAGTCTACCCTGCAGGGGGAAATGGAGAGACAGCACCTTCAGCAGATCTGGAGCAATGACCCACTGGTCAGTTTTGCATCTCTGACCTGTAGGTAGTCTACAGGAAAAACACACTCATGGACACTGGAAATCTGAGGCAACCTCGCTTCTTCCCTGCCTTGCTGTCATATTTTTCTGCACAAACTTTTATAGTTCGTATTTTATCAGATCAAAATTGCACATCAGCAGATTAATCAGCAGTCAGGAAGGTGCTGTAAATCAGAATTTGAGCACAGTCACCTGTTGTAGAGCAAAGCTTTCATTGCCAGCTGGAATAAATTGGAAATCTCTCCCATGTAAGAGAGGAGGGAGACCTTCAGAAAGAAATATTTGCAAGAAAGCAGTTTGCTGTTCATTCACTTTACACCCTCTTTGCTGTCACAGTCAATCATTTTAAAATGCAAAGACTGGGCATTTATAAGACAGCAAGGCTATCCAGGCACTATCATTTCCAATTGCAACATTTGGGAGAAGGTAGCAGAATTTACGTTTGGGGTTCTCAGCTTGTTTCTATTGGGATGCTGGCAGGGAGATGATGCACACAGCATATCAACCTCTTTATTTCACCAGAAGTGCCTCAGGCTGCTGTCTGAAGCCTCCAACACATGGAGAGAAGCCAAATGAACCCCAAGACATTGCCATACGAAGTGTAAATGTCAGCAGAGATCATAACTGTGAGCATCTACAATTACCTGAGAGAGAGATGCCAAGGAGCCACCCAAACCACCTGGACACCCATTGCTTCCTCACATCTCTCCCAGTTGTGAGAACTCCTGAAGACTTATTCTAGTTACGTTCCAAGGCTTTACATAGCCATTTTTGACTCACCATCCCCATGCAAGGACCTGGGCATCCAGCCTGCTCCTGACTCCAACACTGAAGCCAAGGGGAGCATCCTCCTCCAGCATCTCAGGGCATGTTGCAAGAAGTGCTTCTCTGAGGCTGTGTTAAGATGAAGAAGAGGGGAAAAAATAAAAGGGAAGAAAAAACAAAAGAGGGGAGGGGAAAGGAAGAAAAAAAAAGAGGGAGGGGAGGGAAGAAAAAACAGGAGGGGATCATAAAGCACCACGTGTATATGTATATATACATACATATATATATATATATATATATATATATATATATATATATATATATATATATATATATATACATACATACATACATACATACACACACACGTACCTTCACACACCTTTACTATGCTCAAACACAGGCCTTAAAAGATAACTTTATGAGAGCTCAGCTGAAGTTAAAGCACGGTGAGGAAGGAGAGATCGGCTCCTAGAGCAGAATGGGAGAACCAGGAGCACAGCTGAGCCCCATCAGCCCCTCAAAGTGCTGCAGCTCCTTCCTGAAGCCGTAAAGAAAATAAATACAAAATGCTAATAATAATAAAGAAAAGAATAAATAAATAGAAGCTAAGGGGAATTGGGGAAGAAATCCCCAAAAGAAAAGGCTAGAAGGAAATGACCTCCCCTGCTAGTAAATAGGCGGCAGGCGGGTGTTGTAACTACATCTGGGGTTGGAAAGGAAGGAAACAGTGGTGACACATTGCCCCCCTCCCCCTGCTCGGGGTGAGGGGCAGAAGGAGGACGGGATGAGCACAGACAGAGCCTCTGGCTGAAGAAAAAGGGGCACGGAATGCAGCCACAAAGTCACATTTTCCAGCCAGCTACATAGGATATCATTAATTCCTCCGGGTCTCCATGCCTTTTGGGAAGAAGATGACCCATACAGAAGCTAATTGCTTTAATAATCACTTAACGACTCGCTAAGTGCTCCCAACCCACCCGTCTCCACCCCGGGACAGGTGCAGCTCCCACTCCCACCACGAGCTTTAGGTTTCACACCTTATGCAGAGCACTTGGTGCCACCACCCAACAATTGCTATAACTTGTTGAGTCCAGGACAAGCTAGGTTTGCTGAGAAGCTGGTTGCTGGAACAGACAAAGGAATCTTTAAGGCTGGAAGAGACCTCTGACATCATCAAGTCCAGCCATCAATCTATCCCCACCATGCCTGCTACATCATGGAGTCATTAAAGTTGGAAAAGTCCTCTTAAGACCCCCAAGCCCAACCCATCCCACCATGCCCACTGACCGCATCCCTCAGTGCCACATCTCCATGGTTTTGTGACACCCCCAGGAATGGTGACCCCACCACTCCCTGGGCAGGCCTGTGCTTCAATATCCAAACTGAATAGATCCGAATAGAATCACAGAATCATTAAAGTTGGAAAAGACCACAAAGATCATCATGGAATCAGAATCATTAAGGTTGGAAAAGACCTCCAAGGTCATCCAGTCCAACTGTCCACCTACCACCAATATTTCCTCACTAAGCCATGTCCCTTACTATAACATCTAAATGTTTCTTGAACACGTCAGGTCCAACCTTCAACCCATTGCCCACTAAACCATGTCAGTCAGTGCCACAAATAGGGTCCTCTCCTGCTTGGTTTTGCCCAGCCTCTGTCTCTCATTGGGGAAAAGCGGAAGCTTTGGGCAGAAATTGGGTGTCCCAGAGCTCACCGAACCTTCAGGACTGCAGAGCAGGGGCACCTGGGTGCTCTGACCGAGTTCTGTTGGGCTCTGAGCATCTCCAAGGATGGAGACTTCACATCTCTGGGCAACTTGGTTCAGCATGCATCCTCCTCCCTAGAAAAAAAGTGCTTTTTATTTCAAAGGGGAATTTCCTGTATTGAAATCCATGCCATGGAGACTGACCTGTCTCCAGATTGGTGCAAAAGAAACCACTTATAGGGTGCACTGCGTCCCAGGACATGATGGGACCCCAAGGCAGCCACAAGCCCTTCGAGAAGAGATGCAGACAAAAGGCTGGGAGATTCGGCTCTTTTTAGGATGGAAGTCTATAAAACAGCCACGTGGATTATTATTTTTATTTTTATTTTTTTTTTTAAGATCACAAAATACACAACATTCATTTTAATATGCAACACATGATATTATATACATATTAAAAACCACATGACCGAAACACATGTTCACACGGCACCGATTTCATAATGAAAAAAACCCCACAAGTGCTTTTTTCTTTTTTTTTTTAATATTAAAAACAACTGTGATAAAACATATTAATATTTTTCCAGACAATGTTTACAATAGAGAGGAAAAAAAAAATCATATTTTACTAAATAACAAATATTTAACAGCAAAACTTTATACTAAATATCTATTTCGAATTATAACAAAAATAGTACTTATAATAGTTTATAAAGACAGACAAAAAATAATAATAACTGTGTATAAAATAACATTATAGCAAATTGGACTGTGCTAAGAAAAAAAAAACAACACAATTCTGAGATTCAAAGTGCTTTATTCTGCAAACCCACTGCAGCAACTTCTTTTTTAGTCAAGTTATATTAGTAAGGAATGGTAGAACAAAAGCCTGGCTTGCTGATGCCTAGATAAAATACACACACACACATTATATATACACATGGTGTAAGCATATATATATAATGGATGTATGCATCTGACATTACCGCTCTCCAATCAACCACTCACTCAAAAGCATGTTTGGTTTTTCACTTTGTAACGACATTGGAAGTTCAAATCACAGTTGAACCAAACCCTCCACTGGCCGCCCTTCACCGAGTCCATCCCAAATTCACCCCAGAGATCTCACCCATGGGAGCACGGCGTGAAGCCACCACTGAGCTTTAGGCTGAACCTCTGGCCCTTGTTGGCCATCCCCTCTCCATCTCTCCCATTTTTTTACCTCCTCTCTCCCCCATCCACAGTTTTCCCCCAAAGTAGGTCTTGGCTGGGAATGGGGGACTCCTGGCTGTGGGTTCCTGGTGTGTTTTCATCCTGCACCTTCCACCTCCTGCCCCATCGCCATGCCCTACACGTGTTCATCATCAGCCAACACCATGGACAATGACCCTTGCATGCCACAAACCTTTCTCAACACACTTGCCCACAGGAGACTCAAGCATTCACACTGCATTCAGGTTATGTTCTCCTTTACTTCCTGTTGGGATTCTCATTGCAATTAAGCCCCTTTTATCTCTGGAAATGTTTTCTCTCCATAAGGGACAAGGACAATGCCTGAAGTCTCACTAGCGCCTAGCATTTCCCTTGGAGTTCCCAGGTCGGCAAACTGGCTGATCCTCCATTCCAGGGACACAGTGCCAAGGTAGCACATAGCACTCAGACCTCCCTCTTGCATTTGGCACATTGCTTACCGACCAGAAGGCAAGACCCGGACCTCAGTGGCATCCTTTAGAGGACTGGGAGCTTTATTTGGGGTGAAATCCACCTGAAAATCAAGTTGTGCTCCCTGGTGTGAGTGGAGACCATCTGTTGGGGTGCTCTTGGGGGTTTCTGGCAGCTTGGCTGACCCAACCTCAAGTGCTTCCCCCAGCTAAAACTCTGCCTCCCTGCTCCTCACCCCACCAGACGACGATGGCAGAGGCAGCCATCACCATCGCTCACCCACACATCCTTAGACCTTCCAACGAGGCACCCACTCATCAAGAGCACAACCTGCAAAGCAACCTAGTTAGCAACATCTGCCCCCTCATCCTTCCCATTTCAGCCCCTTCGACTTATCTGGACACCTTTAAAGCCAAAAGCCAAGCTGCCCACCCCAACATGAGATCTTTCCCCACCACCCCATGGTCCTCATCCTTACCTCATCCTCCAGGGTAGGAGATGGGAGAGAACAAGGCCGCATGGAGCTTCCCCGAGATGAAGGGCCTCCAATCCCAATGGGATCTCCCAACCTGATGCTCAGGTTGAACCAAACACCAGCCTTTGCTCTGCACCTGCATGTGAGGCCATGTCTGCTTTCAACGCAACCCGCCTGTCTCACGCAACACATGGAAGCCTTTCTCATGCCAATAAAAAGAAATCAAATCAAACCAAATAAACCCACCCAGCATACGAAGCTCATGATACCTCGTGCCTCAGACGCATTGGGCACGGCTCTTCTCTCCTTCCTGCAGAGCTCTCCCATCACCAACCAAAACCCAGACAACGAGACAAACGATGCGGACGGTGGCTTATTTATAGAGATCACCTTTAATGCAAAAATGCCTCCCGTGGAAGGGGGTGCACCCAAACGGAGCAGCTCGGTGCTCACAGAGCTGCGGCAGATCGCGGAGGTGCCCGCACCCTGAGGGAGAGCAAAGGCACCGAAATGCCCCCAAACGGATGCCTCTGCATGGGGAAGGGGAAGCGGTGCACACAGGATGTGTAGCAGCAGCAGGAAACTCAAGGAGAAAAAAAAATGGAGCTCCCCCCACCCCCAGACCACACTCATCTGAGGCTTTGGAGAGACGGCTCAGCCCCAGACAAGGCACCACAGGGTTTTTTGGTCCCGCGGCAGAGGCGAAATGGCAGCACTCCCCCAAACCTGCCCAAGGGGGTGGGATGGGAATGGGCATCGGTCGTCTCCCCTTCGCCCAGGGCAACCCCCAGAGCCCCAAAATAATAATAAAAAAAAAAAACACAACCAAACAAACGAACAACAACAACAACAAAAATAAAACACTGTTATCACCAGCTAATTTAACACTGTTAAAAACAAGCTTGGCAGGCCACGCCGGGCCACCAGACCACTGGCTGCCAGCTGGTTCCCAAAGCCTTTCCCACTGTCGGGGCTTTGCAGCGCTCCTCCTGGCAGCAGAAGTGTTTTATAGATATTTATATATATATATTTATAATATTTAGATACTGTGTATGGTCAGACAGTCCCAGTTCTACTCGGGATTCGCAACTCTTCCTCTTTCTGGAGGAAGAAAGAGGCACAATGCCGCCCCAAGCTCCTCCATGCCCGGAGCAGAAGGATTTCGGCAGCTTTGCCGGTGGAGGAAACAGTCCCAACCTGGAGGCTCTGCCAAGTGAGCGTCGTGGAGAAGCTCCTCGTTCCTCTCCCCTCCTGTTCATGCCCCTGTCCCCACCCCACCCCTCCATCCCCAGCCACCCATCCCTGGTGGGCTCTACACGGTGGCCCCCAACATGACGTCCGTCCCCGTCAGGATCTCGTTCTGGTTGGAATCCAGTCCGAAGAATTTAACCTTGAGTCCGTCGACAGGGTGGACCACGGGCACCAAGGTGATTTTGGGGAAAGTCCTGGTGGCCAGCTCGAAGCGGCTGGTGCTGGCCAGCTCGATGGCCAGGGCCTTGAGGAAGAGCTTGGCCAAGTGTTTGCCCAGACAGGTCCGTACACCCCCTCCGAAGGGGAGGTAGTGGAACCTGCCCTCCTTGTCCTCGCTGCGGCCCTGCCCGAAGCGGTCGGGGTCGAAGACGTCCACATCCTTAAAGACGGGGGCAGTGTCATGGGTGTCCCGGATGCTGTACATCACACTCCAGCCTTTTGGGATCTGGAAACCCTATGGAGGGGAGAGGAGAAGGGAAGAGAAGAGCAGAGAGGGTCAACAGCGCTGTACAGAGAGAGGGAGCAGGAGGACAGCTTTAGAACTGTAGAACCATTAAGGTTGGAAAACACCTCTAAAATCACCAAGCCCAAGCCCAACTCATCCCCACCATACCCCCTGACCATGTCCCTCAGTGCCACATCTCCACAGTTCTCAAACACCTCCAGGGACCATGACCCCACCACTCCCTTGGCAGCTGTGCCAGTGCCTGACCACTCTTGCAGAGAAGAAATTTCTCCTAATATCCAACCTGATACACATACCCCTGGCACAACTTGAGGCCATCACCTCTTGTCCTATTGCTGTTACCTGGGAGCAGAGGCTGACCCCCACCTCGCTCCAACCTCCTTTCAGACAGCCATAAGGTCTCCCCTGAGAGTCCTGTTCTCCAGACTGAGCCATCCCATTCCATTGGAAGCACCATGGCAGTCTACAGTTTGACATCCCAAGTGCGTCTAATCACTGTCCACTTTGTAAATCTGCAGCAATTCCACCCACTGCCACCAGCAGAACCCAATTTATCCTTCCCACCCCTCCTCTAAACCAGCTCCAAGCACGCTTTGCAAAAGACACAGCCATATGGCAATACTCACATCCAGCTCGAAGGTCTGCAGCACCGTCCGGTACCCGCCGGAGATGGGGGTGAAGAGGCGAAGCACCTCCTTGATGACACAGTCCAGGTAGTGAAGGCCACTGATGTTGTCAAGGCGCAGGGAACCTTCACAGATGCAGCCATTGTGCAGGATGCCTTTGCTGCGCAGCTCCTCCCGCAGCTTCTCCAGCACCCGTGGGTGTTTGAGCAGCTGCATGATGAGAGAGGTGCTGGCGCTGGCTGTGGTGGCGTAGGCGGCGAAGATGAGCTCCAGGGTGCCATCCTGAGAGGGGATAAGAGAAAATGGCTGAGGCTGGAAGGACATACAGACAGACAGACAGACAGCTATGGTACGATGGGGTAGGCATGTGGGCTGTTGCAATCTGCCATGGGTCATTCTTGACCCTGCATCCCAAGCGACAATGGACACTGGACATCAGAGGGCTGGAGCACCTCTCCTATGAAGAAAGGTTGAGGGAACTGGGCTTGTTTAGCTTGGAGAAGACTCTGGGGAGACCTAACAATACTTAAAGGGAACATACAAACAGGAGGGGGAATGGCTGTTTACAAGGGTGGATAGTGATAGGACAAGGGGGAATGGTTTTAAACTGAGACAGGGGAGGTTTAAGTTAGATATTAGGGGGAAGTTTTTCATTCAGAGGGTGGTGACGCACTGGAACAGGTTGCCCAAGGAGGCTGTGGATACCCCATCCCTGGAGGCATTTCAAGGCCAGGCTGGATGTGGCTCTGGGCAGCCTGGTCTGCTGGTTGGCAACCCTGCACACAGCAGGGGGGTTGAAACCAGATGATCATTGTGGCCCTTTTTAACCCAGGCCACTCTATGATTCTATGATTCTATGATTCTATGATTTGGATCAGGACCAGAGGAGGCCATGAGGATGCTCAAAGGCTGGAGCATTTCTGCTGTGGGAACATAGCAGAAAGCAGGGGGTGTTCAGCCTGGAGAATCATAGAATCATTGATGTTGGAAAAGATCTCTAAGATCACCAAGTTCAACTCCAAGCCATCCCACCATGCCCACTGACCATGTCCCTCAGTGCCACATCTCCACTGGCTTTGAACACCTCCAGGGATGGTGACTCCACTGCTCCCTGGACAGCTGTGCCAATACCTGACCAAGCATTGGAAGAAGAGAAGGCACCAGGGAGACATCATTGCAGCCTTCCAGTACTTGAAGGGAGCTTATAAACAGGAGGGAGAGTGACTTTTTACATAGTCAGATAGTGATAGGATAAAGGGGAATGGTTTTAAGCAAAAAGAGGAGAGATTCAGGTTAGATGTTAAGAAGAAATTCTTTACTCGGAGAGCAGCGAGGCACAGGCTGCCCTGAGAGCTGTGGGTGCCCCATCCCTGGAGGAGCCCAAGGCCATGGATGGAGTTCTGGGCAGCCTGAGCTGGTGGGGAGCAATCAGCCCATGGCATGGGATGGGGTTGAGTGGGCTTTAAGGTCCCTTCAAACCCAAACTATTCTATGATTCTGTGACTCTATGATAAGTCATGATGCCGTGAGTCTGCTGCAAATAATAACCTGTCAAGGGCTCATACACACTAAAGAGGGGACTGCACAGGTAGAGAGTTGAGGTTGTTCAGGGCTGAAAGCTTCAGCATGCTTGTATGATCTTTTGGTATTTGCTGGCAGTGCTTTTTAGTAAGGGATGAGCATAATCTGCAAATAAATACAGCCTGTGGGAAAGCAACTGGCTTGTTGGCACCGTGCTCCACCAGGGCGTGGGATCTTGTGTTGAGGGATATGGTTTAGCGAGAACCATTGGTGATAGGTGGATGGTTGGACTGGATGATCTTATGGGTCTTTTCCAACCTGAGTGATTCTGTGATTCTGTGATTCTGTGATCTACAAACACAATGGGGACCACCAGGTCTGAAAATCCACCCCAGCTCTGCCCTCAAAAATCCCCCACGCACCAGCTTTGCTGTTCAGGCAGCCCCAAGGTGGCCATGGGAAGACCTTTACCTTCAGCTCCTGCATGGTGAGCTCCTTGCCGTGTTCTTTGCCGCTCTCTATCAGGATGTCCAGTGCGTCAGCGTAGTCTTTACCCTGTGTGTTCTGCAGTTTCTCCTGGATGGCTTTCTCCAGCCCCTTCTGCAGTGTCTCACGTGCTCGGATGCCCTGTGGAGCAGGAACCGTCAGAACTCACAGGGCTCAACACCATCACTGCCACCCCCACCCCGTATATCTCCAGTATACACAGAGAAGGAGACGTGCTCAAGGAGGATGTGGCTATGGAATCAAACTGCTGTTGCAGGTGCTCAGACAGGAATATAAAAATGCTGGAGCCATTCCCCAGCCAGGAGGAGCAAGCCTCAAGCATATGAGATTACAGGTGTGAGTAATCAGCACTGCCATGCGAATGGCAGTTGTGATGTGGGAGCCCCAGTGCTGCTGCAGTTCAGGGCCCTCCTTCTTTCCCTGGGATACAAGAAGCCCCTGGGAAAATTGTCTCTCTAAGGAAGGCCAATTCATACAAGAGGATCCTCTTCCTGGAAGGAGAATGGGCTTCTCAAGCAATTTTAGTGCTTGGCCTCCCTAACGCAAACCCAACCTTTTGGGGCTGCCAATGATTGGGTTCATTCATGAGGTTAAATAACAGCAACAACATTTGTTGTCATAGTTTAAAAAAAATAAAAGATTTTAAAAAATCGTAGTACTGTTACCAACGTTCCCAAGGAAAAATAAAAACTAAACCGATTTTTTTGGTCACATTTTCATTTTGTATCTTTGCATAGAAGAATCTTTTGCCTAGAAGAACTGGAACTATTATTCGAAGGGCTGCCAATATGTTTTGCCCAGTTGGCAGGCAGTGCATTGATAGGAGAAGGCTCCCACAAACAAAAAAGGTCAACCAAGTGATGTTATGAGGTAAACAACTCAATAAATCTGAGCAAATCCCAACCGCATTCCCCATTGCGTTGAGCCATGGAGCACTCAATGATCTGAAGAAGCTATGAATGCATCTCCCTCTCCGCTCTACCAAATCAGCACTTTGTAGCCCAAAAGACATCAGATGGTGGGAGACATCCCCACCAATAACACATAGAGGTAGGGATTACCCATAGCCCCACTAATCCCACATTGATGCTACCGGCTGGTGGAGGGCTCAGCCCAAAGCCCTTACCCTCCTGTAGCCACTGAAGGGCAGATCCACAGGCAAGGAGAAGACATTCTCCACAAACTGCTGGTAGACCTCGAAGAGACGGTTGAGCTCCTCGTCGGGGATGCGGAAGCCCAGCAGGACGCGGATGGCCATGCGGAAGGTGAGCTTCTGGGCCTCATGGTAGACGTTGATGGGATCGGGGTTGCTGCTCCAAGCCCGCAGGGTGTCCTTGATCACCAGCTGGATCTTGGGGAGATAGCTCTCCAGAGCCTCGTGGCTGAAGATTTTGGAGAAAACCTACAGAAGAGTGAGCAGAGGATTCTATGGAGCCCCAACATCCTCCTCTTTGCCTTCTCTAATAGCCCACTTCTACCCACAGAAATGGAGATCACAGAGCCCCTGCCCTAAGCGGATTTGTCGTCATCCAGAATTTATCATCCAGAGTCACCAGTTTCTAAAACAGCTGCCAAGAAGGGCTGATGGGGATCTACTGCTGGCAATCCTCCCTAGGCTGATCCCCATCATCAGCAATAACACGGTGCCCCACAATGCCCCTCAGCAGCAAGCTGAGGCTGGGAGGATGGTGACCACACAGAAGGTCATGACGCATTGGAACAGGTTGCCCAAGAAGGTTGTGGGTGCCCCATCCCTGAAGGCATACAAGGCCAGGCTGGATGTGGCTCTGGGCAGCCTGGTCTGCTGGTTGGCAACCCTGCACATAGCAGGGGGGTTGAAACCAGATGATCATTGTGGTCCTTTTCAACCCAGGCCATTCTATGATTCTATGATATGAAATAGTGAGCCATACATACAAGAGGATGGAAGGAGAACTTCCCTATAGCTTCACGTGTCTCAGTTCTCAGCTCCATCCATCCCATGTGCTGGATGCTACGAATGGAGCTCTTCCATGGGGATTCTAATTGTTGGGTTGTGCACAAACACAAACAAAGGTTTTCATAGAATCAAAGACCGGTTGGGTTGGACGGGAGCTTTAAGATGATCCAGTTCTAACCACTTCATAGAATCACAGAACCATAGAATGGCCTGGGTTGAAAAGGACCACAATGATCATCTGGTTTCAGTCCCCCTGCTATGTGCAGGGTCGCCAACCACCAGACCAGGCTGCCCAGAGCCACATCCAGCCTGGCCTTGAATGCCTCCAAGGATGGGGCATCCACAACCCCCTTGGGCAACCTGTTCTAAGTGCCATGGGCTGGTTGCCCCCCACCAGCTCAGGTTGCCCAGAGCTCATCCAACCTTGCCTTGAGCACCTCCATGGATGGGGGAATTCTTTCAAGGCCTTTAGGACCTCTTCAAAACCTGGCTGAACTTTGGGGAGAAGAGGCACGCACGCACGCACGCAGAGGCCGCGATCGCACACGGCTCATTTCCTTGGGAAGCCGGGCTAAAAACTGATGTCAGCAGACACTATTAATTTAAGCTCTGCGAGTAAACACAGCTCAGGAGCGAGCCTCCCCAGGCCCCCATGCTAACGGCTCCTTCCTCCAATTTGGGCCCGAGCCCGCATGTTGCGCGAGGAGCTCAGAAATGCCAGGAATGTCCCTCATCCCCCACCCCATCAGCGCAGCCCCACAGCACGCGCTTTCATTCGGCATCCCCGCCGCATCCCTCCCAGAGTGCACCGGAGGAAAAAGTGCTGTTTGTTTATTTTTTATTAACCTCCCCACACGGCGGGCTTGCACGCACGCACCGCCGCATGCATGCCAGGCCTCCGGGAGAAATCAAATGAAAGCCAGCTCCCCAGGAGCGAGCCGAGAGCCTCCATCGGTGGCCGGGTTTCCTGGGGAGGGCTGCAAAGTTATCAAACCAAGGAGAAAAGGAGAAAAACCAAAGCCTCCCCCACTCTTTCCATGAGCGCCGAAGCTGTAAATGTGAGAATTTCCTCCGCAGTCAGCACTCAAAAGGGAAAGGTAACATTTTCCTGGCGGCAACCCCTCCGTTGCTCAAGCACGGCGTTCAGCTGGGAGGTTGTTTGGTGAAATAACACCTCTGTCCCCTAGCAGGGAGGGTGGGAGGATCGACAATTGCTGCTTCATAACGCACTGCCTGGGCTGAGAATCATAGAATGGCCTGGGTTGAAAAGGACCACAATGATCATCTAGTTTCAACCCCCCTGCTGTGTGCAGGGTAGCCAGCCACCAGACCAGGCTGCCCCGAGCCACATCCAGCCTGGCCTTGAATGCTTCCAGGGATGAAAGCTGGGTAGAACTCATCACACCCCATGCGAAGGGACAGGAATAGTGGCGTGTATGTGGGAGGAGGGCTGGGAAGGAGAGAGAAGACGTGAGGGGATAAAGAAGATGCAAGAGGACAGGCAGACAGATATGCCTGCAGACAGACAGCCGTCCCTGGTCATCTATGAAGGAATGAATGAATGGAGCTGGGAAATGAATGAACCATGGGGAGGGCTGAATGAATGAGCCAGAGCCATGGAGTGACCATGAAGAGGGTGAGAGATGGTTTGGCTGCCGCTTTTGGTGCTCCTCTGCACTTCAGTGCCCCTCTGCACTTCCAGAGCTATTTTTAAGCCTGGAAGGAGCAGCGATACTCAGGCAGAGCTGACAGCGTCCGTGCAATGAGGTGGGAGAAGCTACTCCCAGTCTGGTGCAAACCCCATCCCTCCTCATCCCTGCCCAGCAAGAGACAAGCCCCACAGCCCCAGAAACACCTCTGGTCCCATCGTGCCAAGCCATCCCAAGGAGCAATGGCAGAGGAGGAAACCCCCTGGGAGAGAAAAGGAGCCGCTGCCGAGGTCAGCAGCCTGAAAACAGCGAGCATTTAGAATTGGTGGGTTTGGGTCTTTTTCTTTTGCTCTTTTTTTCTTGAGCTGTCCTTTTGCTATGGGGCTGCTCCGGCCCCATCCGGCTGCAAACCTGGCGTCGCTGCGCTCCACGCCGCCTAATCCCAGATGTCAGCAGATCCTTCCCCAGCCAGACACAAGTCTGGATCCCCTTCCAGTCACCTCCAGTTCAACCCTGCATCTTTCCAGTTGATTAAAAAGGAGGAAAAGGCAGCCAGCTTTCCCTGACAGCAGCGCTTCTAGACTAAAATCCCTGCGCCCTCTAGTGAAGACCAAACGAGGAGCAGCGCTGCAAAAAGTTCCTCCCGAGCAGCCAAGAAGCAAATACAGCACTAAGTAGGGGTACCTGTAAAAAAGGGGGGGTCGGTAGCATCTCCTGGAGGTGCTAAGAGGAGCCCTCGTTTTTGCACATCTTTGGTACGGCCTCAAAAAGCCGCCCTTGGGGGGATCTGTTTGCTGTGGGGGTAACGCTCACACCCACCCACATTTGCCCAGGGAGACCCCAGCACTCAGCTGGAAACTTCCGAATCTGTCTCACAGTGCAAACAGGATATTTAAAGATTTATGGCTTTCCTAAGGCACAAAATTCCTTCCCGGTGCCTCAGCTCCGCCATCCCCCGCAGAGGTGGCAGCAAGCAGCCCCCGGTCCCGCATGGAAAATACCCCATCCCCATCCTTAAACCGTACCAAAGAGGACGGGATATTCAAGTGAAGCTTAGGGAAAACTTCATTTAGCATCCGGGATGAAGAATAATTAGCAGGAATGATGCTCGGCGCTGGCCAAACCTCCCCATCCAAGCACAACCATCACAGCAAAGAGGAGCAGAGTTTTCCATCCCTCCCCTCCAGGAGGAGAATTTGGGATCTGACACCCACACCTCATCCAGTCTGGCTGCTGAGAGCTGCTACCCAGCAGAATGAAGGCATGATTGGCACAGGGATGTTTTCACAACCAATTGGGTACCCACAAGGCTCGGTACGTGTTGGGAAAGCATCCCAAGCAATGTCCAAACACAGACCACGCTCTTTCTCCCTATATCTCAGACTGGACATTAGGAAATGTTTCTTCTCCCACAGAGTGGACAGGCACTGGAACAGGCTGCCCAGAGAGGTTGTGGGTGCTCCATCCCTGGAGGTGTTCAAGGCCAGGTTGGATGGGGGCCCTGGGCAGCCTGGTCTAGTATTAGATATGGAGGTTGGTGGCCCTGACTGTGGCAAAGGGGTTGGAGCTTGGTGATCCTTGAGGTCCTTTTCAACCCAAGCCATTCAATCATTCTATGATCCCTCTCCTCCCCATGTTAAGTTGAGGGGAAGAAGCATGTCCAACCTAATGCAGGACTTGAGAACATCTCTTGCCCCACATTCTCCTGCCGTCCCCCCATCATGGGAGGAACCTGGGCTCATTTAGAGGGAAAAGCCACATTTTTCAGTTCCTGCCCTCCAAAATGAGCAGCACTCTGTGATTCACAGATAGAAAAGAAGCAAGACACCGTATATCTATCTCAGCATCCCATCTGTTTCACCTCAAAATAATGGTAATAATAATAATTCCAATGCCGGCACCAGCAGAATGCAAACAGTTACGCTCAGCAGTTGAGGCTGTCTGGCCCACATTATGGGGTTATCTAAATATGCTGTGGTTCTTCAGCACCTATGAGCCCACATCACCCCTCAGCTCCTGCTTTTCTGGTCCATACAAATTCATCCATGGGGAATCAGTGCATATGGGGACAGCAAAAATCACCTTATACACTGTCACCACTCCTCAAATGGGAAACTGAACACAAGGAGGAGGAGAGAGAGAAGATGTCAGTGGAGAGTTTGGCAAAGAACTGAGCTGAGAGGGAAGCACCTGCCCCATGACACAGCCCACTCCATCCCAAAGAAATAAATACGACTTTACAAGCATGCTTTGGCATGGCAGCAATAGGGGAAGACGTTTGGAAAAGCCCTTCCTCCAGCTGCAGGGAAATCTCAGCTCTGCCACCGAAATCCTGAGGACAGCTCTACAAGATGTTGGTACATCGTACCGGGATGAGAATACATAGAATTATTATGGTTGGCAAAGAGCTCAAAGCCCAACCCCAACCCATCCCACCATGCCCGCTGACCGCGTCCCTCAGTGCCACATCTCCATGGTTCTGAAGCATCTCCAGGGATGGTGACTCCATCATTCCCTTGTGCCAATGGCTGACTGCTCTTTGGAAGAACACTGTCCCAATACCCAACATGAGCCTCACCCGGCACAACTTACGGCCATCACATCTCATCCTACAGGCCATCAGTGAGGACTCTTCTGGCTTCAGACCAAGCCCAAAGAGATGACAGAGCCTCAGGTGGCATTGGGGTTGCACCACATTCAGCCTCAGCACAGCTCCTCGGAGCAGGGTAGGAGCACGCAGGGCATTTGTGTTTCAGCCAGGAGCTCCTGCACTTTGCTTTTCTTTTTGCTTTTTTTTTTTTAATCCATTGGAATGACTCTGGATTTACACCGCCGTAGATGACAGAGCTATTTGGTCTAAAGTCAATGAGCCAACCTAGCCGACAAATTCTTCCCCAACCGGAGCCCTTCAACATCAATGAGAGCCTTTTTCTCCGGCCCCAGCGCCTTTTGCCCGTGGGTTACAGCTCTCAGGGCAGCAGCCCGTGATGGAGAGAAGGGGCTCGATGCCAACGCGCTGAGAGGACGCCCGATCCAGCTGGACCCCAGCCCACAGATCTGACCCGATGGGCGATATGGGTGGGCTGGGCTGGAAAGAGGACGGCTCCGATTCCTACTGGGGAGGGTGGCGAGGTGAGGTGGGGATGCCAAAAAGTAATCAACGTCTCTTAACAGCGCGGGTGAGGGGGTTTGGCAGTGGGGAAGCAGCGCCCGCTGCTCCCATCCCTCCTTCCTCCACCCCCTTCCCTCCCCCCAGCCCTGCCCACAGCAGCTGGTTTATATTTGGTTGTAAATTTATGGCCCCTTTTGTGTTCTTAATCCTCTCGCAAACTATATTAAAGCCTCAGACCTTTCTACTTGGTGCTAATAAGCTCAACACTTGTATGCCTCCGAGGCAGAACATTAATTGTGGTGTGTTAATGAATGATGTAGTTTTGGACAGTGAGACAAAACAGGCCGTTTCTCTGCACCACTGTCTGCTTCCTCCTTGAGTCTCTGGGTCCAGGACGTCTACCCAGCCCACGGACTGCTTTTATTTTATTCTGTCTTTTCCTTTTTTTAAGCCAGCTGGGCCTATTTTGGGATTACGATGCTGGAACACAGCACGGGCCCGGCCAGTCCAGAGCTCTCCTGCCAAGGCTGAGTGCTCCCAAGGAACATCAGCATCCCACCTTCCCCCTGCCCTGCTGCACTGCCAGCATTGGGAGACTCCTTCCCTTGCCCTAAAGCTGCCCATTCCCAGTTCCCATTCCCTTCTGCATTCAGATGCTGTGCAGCAACACAGGAGCAGGATCACAGGATCGCTCTTTGCTGAACATCAGCTTCCCAATGACCTCCCAACATCCATTCCATCCTCAAATGGTTGAGAGGGACAGTAAGGATCATAGAATATCCCGAGTAGGATGGGACCCATAAGGATCATAAGTTCCAGCTCCTGCTGTGGACAGGGCTGTCACAAATCCCAATCCCAGGGTCGCCTTATATCCCATAAAACCAGAACTCACGCTACCCATTGCACAGTTTGCCTTGCCTTCGCTGTAGGTCACGGAGACCCAAGGATCCAAAACACACATAAGGCCAAAAAGCAAAGCATGCTGAATGGGGTTTCATGAATAGGAACTGAGGGCGTCCATAGGGAGAGATGTGGAATGGACTGAGTGTGAGCAGCCACGTTGGGACAGGGTCCCACCCAGGTCCAGGCAGCAGAGGTGGCATGGCTCTGCCACCAAAAAGAGCAGGATGGGAGAGATCCAAGGCACTGTCCCCAGCCACCCATCCTCTGTAGATCCCTATAGGATAGCAGCCTCCTCCCTCTGGATGATCTTCATCAGGGATGATGCGCATCCTTCCCCCTATGGCATCCATGATAGAACAGCCTGGGGTTGAAAAGGACCACAATGATCATCTGGTTCCAACCCCCCTGCTATGTGCAGGGTCGCCAACCAGCAGACCAGGCTGCCCAGAGCCACATCCAGCCTGGCCTTGAATGCCTCCAGGGATGGGGCATCCACAGCCTCCTTGGGCACCACCTCCAAGCCACAGCCATGCTCAGCCATATAGCTGCTCCTCCCCACAAGGTGATCTGGGAACAAAAGTGCCATGGCAAAGGAACAAACTGCCCTCACTGCAGCACGGGTGGCCCTGATCCACCTCCAGCATCATCAGCTCTGTTACCTACAGCGGGGTAACAACCCCCTAGCAGACATCTATCTCAGGAGGGAGGCTGAGGGGTTTGGGGTTGCTTTGTTTTACTGCTTGTAAACTGTTCTTATCGAGCAGCTTCATCTGGAGCCAAGCACGGAGCCAGCACTAACGACATCTGCAATAAAGGCCATGATGCATGCAAGCCCTGCTGCCCACCCCACAAGCCATCACCTCCCTATGCAGGCAGAGATCTCTGCTCCAGTAAAGCTTGGAGAGCCCATTATCCCAAAAGAAAAGCTTTCTCCAGTTTGTTTTAACTTTGACAGCTTCCTGCAGGGCAGAAGTAATAAATAGAGGATGGGAGAGCAGAGTTGCCATAGGTATCATCTTGTTAATATGGCATTGTTCCTCCTGAGCACCTATTGAAGAGCTTGTCTTGTCTCAATGACAATCTGTCCCAGCAAGAGGAGAGCTCAGCTGGACGGCCAGGGAATGATGAAGGAGCATCTGTTGGTGTAAACAGGGCTCTGAATCTCTGAGTATTTCCCCTTGATAATAGCATCCTTACTGAGGGCTTCTGCCTGCAGGTTTTGCTCAGCTCCCTGCAAGAAAGAGCAGAGCAGGAACCCAAGAGAACCACCTACAGGGAGGCAGCAAGCTGAAATGCCAAATGTGGTGCTTCGTCTTCACAGCTGGGAGAGGGAGAGCTGAATTAGCAGCCAATTAACAGCAGTAGAAGCTCAGGGCTAACGAACTCAAAAGGTGCTGCTGATTTCTGTTGGTAGAAGGCAGCTAGCCTGGAAAAGAACTTTAAATCTACCACATTGCCATCTCAGTGGGAGCAAAGAGAGCTGTTTTCTTCCTGTTAGAAGCTGGTTTGCCCTATCTCTGGATGCACAACTCAGCTCAGGGTGAGGGCTGGTTGGCACAGGGGAAAGGGTGTGGATGCTCAGCCCCATAATAGCAGTAATGCAGAGGGGACCAAGTGGAGGAATCTCATTTTGCAAGCAAAGTGAAGCAGCCAACTGAGCCCATCACACCAACCCTGTGCTGCTGGAATAGAAAGCTCAACATCTGCTTAACAGCATCCCCAGCCCTTAAGAGTGTTTGCTCTCCAGTACAGAGCCCAGAGTGGCTCCCATGTCCCTGCACACCCTCCCTGCCATCCTCAATGCTCCGTGATGGAGGCAGCCCATGCACCTTGCCCTTTCTTTTGGTCAGGGAAGGATTTCTCCTGCCATAAGACACAAAGAAGCAGCCCAAGGAGTTGTGTGATCGCATGCACCGAGTGGGAGCACTTCAGCATCGTGTTAAGAAATGTGACAAATAGGGACCACTGGTGGCTGTTATCTCACTCTCTCCCCCAGGAGGAAATCCTGCTGGGGCACAGAGAGGAGTTTGCATTGGGGTAAAGACAGCATTGAGGCTCTGGGTACAGCCGTGCTCTCTCAATGCTTCAACATCACCACCCTTAAATTAACCCCCGGCCCCCACCCAACTGGGAAATGGCCTCACCCACCACGACGGGGATGTGAAAGCTGCCCCACCACACTGTCCCCTCTGCCCTTTCCTGCAGGATTTATGTCTGGGGCGGGGGAGGCTGATTCCTCACATCCACATGGGCTCACAGCCCCCCAAAGCCTGACTGCCCCCACTGTTGTGGGTTACGGCCTGACGCCAGGAGCACCAAGGGGGGAGTCGAGGTGAGCCCTCAGAAGGGACTGACCCCTCCCAGCCACCCCGGTGTCCCACACTTCACCCCCAGACCCCCACCAACACCCCAATTGTCCTAAAATCCATTGCAACGCTCGGCACCACGAGAACCCCCCAGCGAGCATGCAGTCTGCACACAATACCCCTCCAGCACAGCCTGGTTA
>JACDJE010000121.1:588858-792947 GCA_016647715.1 Pavo muticus
ATATGAGACCGGAGAGAGACAGAAACGAGATCATCTCGATATTCCCCTTTTTGTGCACACCCAAGGAATAGAGACGCGGCTTGGGCCGGCTCCAGGCTTTATTATAGACGTTGGCTACGGAAATACACAGCTGAAAAAGAAAACACCCTTTTATTATACATTATAAAGCAAGGAAGAGGGGATCAGGGTCTGCTCATCTGTAGGGTCAAAGCTCTGCACACCTATTGAGGAGATGCTCTGTGCGGCCGCATCCCTCCACCCACCCACCCACCCATCCTCCTGCCCACAGGTGCACTGTGCCACCTGTCCCCCTTCCTCCGGCCCTTCTCCCACCCCAAATCCTTCCCACCCCAAAAGCTTTGGGCCCCTCATTGGAAGGAGAATCCCAACCCCCAACCCCCAGCAGTGTCCCCATGGAGCCGCACACCCGCGCCTTTGGGCTCCTCTTGCTCGCTTTGCTCCATTAGGAGCATTTTTCATGTTCTCTCCTCCTGTATCTTAAAACAGAAAGATTTCAGCTCCTTGATGGATGGAATAAGCCATCCTCCCCAGCAAACTGGCAATATTTCCTATATATTCATTAATAATCTCAACTTCCGAAGGTCTTTGCTCAGTGCCTCCTGGTTAGAAACTGATACCGTGACACTTTTCCTGAGCACTCTCCCTGTTTTCCTTCCTCACTTTCTGGTTTGTTTCCTGTTTTATCTCCCCTCCTCATACCTCTAACCTAACAATCCGATGTAGGAGCCTTTCCGAAACGCAACCCCGCAGCCCCACTTGCCATTCCTGCTCTTTTTTTCCCCAGCAAACTTCCTCTGGTCCAACGAAACCCTTCTCCTAAATCACTTCCCTTTGGAAAACCACCCGGCTTCCCCCTGCCCCGCTGCTCCGCCAGCAGCAGCTCACTGCTGGGAAGGGTGGGCTGCGCTGCGAGGGAGTTTTGCATCACGGCAAGAAGACAGCCGCTATTCTTCTCCATGCCATGCAGCCTTTGAGAGAATTAAAAAGGCATAACGAGAAACATCTTACCCCGCTCGGAAGGAAAATAAACTACGCCGGAGTCTCTCCCCTGTTCATCCCCAAAGAAAATGCCAGCGTAATGCGAGACAGGGACGGCCGCGAGGGAGGGGCTCATGTGTGCACGGCTGTGTTTGAAAGCCATGAGACTTTGAAGATGCTGCTGCAAGGCTATCCGTACCCCGGACCTTTTAATGCAAAACACCACGGTTTGGAGGGCACGCTCTCCCAAAACTCGTGTTTCTCATGGAACCAAGCGGCCGCGTCCCGTTGTCCATCTGTTGTCAGTCCACTGGGGCCATTGGCTGCATCCCGCCAGGCAGAGCGGGGAAAGGGGAAAGGGAGGGGGAAATGAAAAGAAAGAAAACAAAACAAAGCCCAAATGAGAAACACATCCGCCACAGGAACGGGAGGAAGCACCGCGTGGGGCTCATTGTCTCCCTGGGTGCAGGAGTTTTTCTAGAAATTGGGCTTTCTAGAAAAGCTCCATTTCTTTCCGTTCTCTTTATATATATATATATTTTTTTCCTTTGCTATTTTTTGCTCAAAATCCAGGATGGTGGCCCGTTTTCTTTCCGTTTTTCTTTCTATATATATTTTATTTGTGGCCCTATGGCAGAACTCATCCCTGGTTCGGCATTGGTGTGTTGCTGGTGGTCAGCACACCCAACACTTTGGGCACCCGCCCAAGAGAAAGGACACCCCCACACCTCCCCACCTGCAGCATTCACACCTCTCCAAGCTGAGGAGCCTGAAATAAAGGCCTTTTGCACCCTTTTGCTGCAGGGTTATTGCCACCACCTGAACCCTGGGTGCTCAGTGCACAGAGCTGTAGGATGCTCTTCCCAACCCTCCCCCTCTCCCCCCCCAAAAAAGTGAATTCCATTGACCAGCTTTTTCTTTTCCCCCCATCACAATTTAGCAGTTGACATTCTGCTTCTTTCCAGCAATGTGGGAGGAAGGGATGATGTTCTCTTCAGAACCTCCAGGACCAGCAAATAGGAGGGGAGGTTGCGAGAGAGGAGAGGTAGTGGGGAAGAGGAAGAAAGCATTTTTCAGAACTGGTATTTCAGGTTTGGGGAAATCTGGGGAAGTTTCCCACTTCTCTCAAGGACACATGGGATGAAGCTCTGCAGTTCTGCTTGTTTTCTTGCAAAAATGCATCACCCCCCTGCAGCTTGGATCTTTCGGTCTGTTTCTATGGTCCTGCAATGAAAACAGAACTTGAGGGCCACACTTGTGCTCATAGCGTACATTGGTGTTTCATTTATTGGGAAATGCTGGCTCTGAGTATTTCTCCATCTCCATCTGCCCAGTTTCTCTAGACTGCTTTTAGGATTGCTGAGTTGCCAGGAAGGTGTTCCCAAATCATAGAATCATGGGATGGCTTGCATTGGAAAGGGCCTCAAAAATCATCCAGTCCCAATGCCTCTACCAAGGGCTGGTTGCCATCCACCAGATCAGGATGTCCAGAACTCCATCCAACCTGACCTTGAACACCTCCAGGGATGGGGCATCCACAGCTTCTATAGGTAGAATCATAAAACCATAGAATCAGAATGGTTTGAGTTGGAAGGGACCCTTCAAGGCCATCTGGTCCCATTGCCTACCATGAATGGAGACACCCACAGCTCCGTCAGCGCTCAGAGCTCCATCCTGCCCGACCTTGTGTGTCTCCAGGAATGGGGCACCCACCACCTCTCTGGGCAACCTGTGCCAGTGCTTCAGCCCAGGGTGCCGAGGCCCCATAGAAATCTTTACAACGTGTTTTTGGAGGCCTGGGTGAAGCTGTATCTGCTGGCAAGCAGCATGGGGAGGAAGTGGTTAACATTATGGTGTGAGCCAGCCCCTGTGTGTCTCCCCTCCATTGACACGGGGTTTTAAATGCATCTAACCTGCTAGCTTTATTGTTTTGTTGCCCTCTTTTTTTTTTTTTCATGTTTTAATAAATATATATTTTAAAAAACAGAGGCTTTGTTACCTATATGCATTACCTATATTATATATGTTATATCATGGAATGGTTAAGGCAGGAAAAGACCTCTAAGTCCAACCATCAACTCATCACCACCGTGCCCACTAACCATGTTCCTCAAATATACATGGAGAAAGAGAATTTCTTTTCATTCAGCGTGGTCCAGGCAAGCCAAAAAGATGGACACCCATTTTAGGGGAAATGGAGGCACCTATTTTGGCATGAGATTCACAAGCAAAGGGCAGATCCATTGCTTCTCCTCCTGCCAGCGTCTCCCATCTCAAAGGAGAGAGCCTTCTGGGATGTCCCCAGCAGGACCTCCCCAAGGGGACATCCCAATAGCACTCCAGTGAGTCCTGCTCAGCTCCTGTGTGCATGGGGTGTCCCCAAGGCCTGCAGGGGAGGGGATGGCCTCAAGTTGTGCCAGTGGAGGTTCAGGTTGAATATTAGGAAAAAAATCTTCTCCAAAAGAATGATCGGGCACTGGCACAGGCCACCTAGAGAGTGGGAGGGTCACTGTTGCTGGAGGTGTTCAAGAAAGGTACAGATGTAGCACTGAGGAACGTGGTCAGTGGGCTTGGTGGGATGGGTTGGGCTTGGGCTTGATGATGTTAGAGGCCTTTTCCAGCCTTAATGATTCTATGAAATCTGTGCCCCCAAACTCCTGCATCCGGAACCCAGGTAAGCACAGTACTCTGGACCATCTCCCCTAACCATCAGTAGGACTGCAATAAATCTGGAGCTGCTCCAGCTCAGCTTGACCCCATCAATTGGAGCTCAGGGATTTTATCTGTGTCAGTTGCACCCATGGAGCAGGGAGGATGGATGGTGGTCATAATCCACAGTGTTCCCCCAAGCGGCTGCAAGGGATGGGAACGGAGAGTGACGCTTGCAGAGCTGGGTTGGCCCCACTCTGCACTGCCTACCTCTCACCATAGACGGTTCTCATTAAGCCCTGCAATTGATCTCCTGTCTTTAAAGGAAACAAGAAAGGAGGAACAAACCAAAAGGGATCCTCCTTCCTCCAGCCCAGAGGAACAAGTCTGGCTTTAATTTCTTTGCCTTTTTTCATTCCAGTTGGGGATTTCACTTTAACGATGCTGCCTTCCCCATTCCTCTTCTGCTCCTCGAGAAACAGGAGAATACCCCCTCTGCTTTCTATGTTTCCTCCCTTTGTTGTGTGATTTATGAAAGGAGTTTTTCTTCCTGTATCTTTCTTGCTGTGAGCTGAGGACCCCCAAAAGGGGGCCGCTCCCACCCCAGAGTTGGGGGTGGAGCTGCCCCGCGGCATGCAACGGGCTTTGGGCTGGCACGGAAGAGTCCATCTCCATTGGGAAGGTGCTCAAGGAGCACATCTTTGTAGTTGGCTTGGGAAGGGGCTTCAAACCATTTGAGTTGGACGGGATGACTTTTAACGATCCCTTTGAAATCAAACGATTCTATGGTTTGCACACCGCTGAGTAGCTTTGGTTTGCAGAAAGGGGAACCAATCCAGCACCCAGCAGGAGTCAGACTGACTGAGGTGGGAGGAGGCAGGGAAACCAATCCCCCAGAGGATGCTGCACATGTCCCAAGGTGATGGCAATGGCACCTCCCTCCCTGCTCTGCGGTGCTCACAGGGGATGCAAGAAGGACCCTGCATTGCTCCATGGGTTGAGATGATACCACGGGAAAGCAGCATTTAGGAGAAGAACAGCCTTTCAAGGAGAAAATGCAACCAAAACAATGGCCTTTCATAGCAAAAATAAATAAATAAATAAAATAAAAATGAGACCCAAATATGTTTGTGTTGGTTGTTGTCCTTTTTCTCTTTCCCCTCTCATTTGGCATACACATCAAGAAGTTATTAAGAGGAACTTGTTAAATATCTCATTAATGAAGATGAATTGAAGACTCAGATTTGCTTCTAAACCGTTCAAAGCGGTTTTGTTCTGACCTCCCAAAGTGCGTGTGTGTGTGGAGAGGGATCCCAATAGCTTAAAATACTTTTTTTTTTTCTTATTTTTTTTAAAGCAGCTTTAACTGATTTCAGTGCTGGAGCGGCTGCTCCACACTCTGGGAGGGAGAGATCAGCCTGGGACATGAGAAAATCAGTTTGCTGGGCACAGAAACACACCAGGGATGGCAGGGGCTGCTCTGCAAATCATCGGAGCAACTCACCGTGTCGTGACACATTTACAGCTGGGACTCAAGAAGCCAAACAGCACACACAGGAGCTGGGGAAGGAATGGCTGCAGGGGGTGAGATAGTGCCCCGAAGAATCAGAGCTGGAGCTCCCATTGGGATGCAGGTTGTTCCATCGTTGTGCCCGTGGTCCAGGGTTCGGTGCCTGCAATGGGCACAGACAGGAGGCAGCAGGAGAGGAGTGGGTTTTCAGATTGGTTTTTGATACACAGCCTAAAATAAGGCACAGAGGAGCTTCCCCTAAGAATGATGGCGTTAAAATAGCCCTCTCCATTACACAGACACTAATAGAGGCTCAGTGCATTATTTCTATCAAAGTGCAATTTGCATTTACAAAGGGCTCCTGGGAAGTGATGGATGGGGAAGGAATGGAGAAAGGCTTGTAAAGCTGAGCGTGCTCATCTTGGAGTAACTTTCAAGCACAAGGCGGTTTTTCTTACACCTTCCCCTCCAAAGAAACTCGTGACGTCTGCTTAAATGAACATTCAGGCTCTCGCCTTTCACCCCACAGCCCATCAATAAAAGCCAGAGGAGCGGAGGAGAGGGGATATTCATTTATCTTCATTAGGACTCTGGCCAGCTCCTCTGATCACCACGTCGGCATCGCCGGGAAAGAGAAAAAGCTACTGTTCCTCTGCCCGGCTTCCCTGCACGCAGCCCCTGCCCTGAGCCTGGGGAAAAGGGGATTTTGGCCAATGGGGTGCAGCCTGCAGAAGCTGAGCTCCAGGACAGAGAGTGGTGAGGGATGGGTGAAGAAAGAAGCGAGTGCAAAGGGATAACCATCATTGGAGGCAGATGGAAGAGAGGGGAATCCATGAGACTGAGAGTTGATGTGCTCTTTTAAGATGGTATCTGGTTGGAAAGCTGAACCCCCACACCATCTTCCATAGCTGCTCAGAGGCCTGCTTACAAGTTTTTTGTTAAGAGAGGCATCGAGGTCAGGCTGGATGAGGCCATGGGCAACCTAGTCTAGCGGTGGGCAACGCTGCCCATGACGGGGTGAGAACAACATGATCTTTGAGGTCTTTACCATCCCAAGCCATTGTATGACTCTATGATCCTTTCGGGAGAGGCATTTCTCCCTCTCTGCCCTGCCCAAGCTTCCTTCCCCTTTGGAGGAGCCAAGTGCTGACTGTCAGGTGCCTATGGAGTGAATGGAGAGCCCAGCCTTTGGGTTCCATCCCCTGATAACCACTAGTATCAATGTTTTTCATATCTCATCCACCATCCCATCCATCTTCGCATGGATGCCAGCTTGATGCTTTTACACAAGCATCATTCCTATCATCATGACAAGGTCATTCATTCAAACACCAGCCTACAAAATCAGCAGGCACAAGCCAGCATCACTGCACTGACTTCTGTAAAGTTTATGCTACCTTGCAAGTGGAGAGCAAGCCTTTAAAAGCTGTCAAATGTCAAATTTAACCTTTGCTTTTGTACTACCATAGCAAAAAGCTGAACTTTGAAGACTCTTACCATGACTTAAGCTGCTTGGTATCTGGTGTCTCTGTGTTTAAGTAAGTTCTCATAATATCCTTGGGGATGGAGATCCAGAGCAAGAATCTAATGCCTACAAAGAGGCATCATCTTCTCTCCTTCCATCAGGTATTTCCTACCTTTATAAGTTTTCTCCCAGTGTCTATCAAAGCACTCTTTTTGGCATCCAAAAGGAAGCCTAAAATAACACGTTTCAGGTACTGGAGGAATCACTTCATTGTGGAAGAATGAAATCCCAACGCCATTATCCATTGGAGGGTCATTTGATCACAGTATAGATTATATATACGTAAAGAAGATAAGAACAGTGAAGGAACACAGCCAATATAGTCTGGGTTTGTAAGTGGTAGACCCATACCCTATGACCTACCAAGCAAATTCACTGGGAAGGCATTAAGTCACATCACAGGGATTTCCTCTGGCTGAACGTAGACATTTCACCCTCAGCAGACTACATCTGTAGAGTCTTCCTCTGTGCCTCAGAGTGACACAAGTCATCCCATCCAGAGTTAGCCACCAACATCAGTCAGCTGAATCCTGGCTGGGAGGGACTATTCCTACCCGTCATCTGAAGGAGGAATTCAGGGATCTAAAGTTGGATGAGATGAATCCCTCTCTTATTTAGATGAGCAAGCAGGACTGGGGCGTTGGAAATGATTATCTTTAATGTCCCTTCCAATCTAAGCCATTCTATTATTCTGATTCATGGCCTTCATAGCATGGGCATCACCTTCCCCAGGATAGGTTCACATGGCTGAAGAAGTGCCCAGCTCAAGTCACAGAAAACACCACTTCTACTCAAAGGGCTTCAGAAATGGGACAGAGCCAACAAACCCTCCACTCTCACAGCTAATCCCTGACGTGATCAGAGCAGAAGACGGAGGCATACTGCACAAGAGAAGACATTCCAGCTTCTTCCACCATGGAGGGCTTTCTCTCATTTGCTGCCTTTCCCCCCAGCTCAGTTCCGTGGAGCCATAGCAGCTCCCCACTCCCAGCCCCAAGCAGTATTATTTTATTGCTTTTCTTTTCCTGTTTGCCAATGGAGGAGCGTGTTTGAACAAGGCATTTGCTTTGTAGACAACACACAAAGAGCTGGGAGCAGCTCTCTGACCAGGGCTGACCTTCAGCCCTGCATTAGTGAGCATGCTGGCAGCCCCAGCACCCTCTCCTGCATCGTCCCATGCCAGTGTGGTTTCCTGTGCTCAGAAACCCAATGTGCTCCATGGTGGCCTTCCACATGGCATCAAGAAAGGCTCCCTGGGTCCCATGCCACTCCTGCTGTCTTATGCATGAGTACATCCACAGACAGTGCAGCAGGGAAGAGCAAATTCCACCTTGTTCCACCTCCTGGGAAATTTCAATCCATGGAGGTCTTCAACTCATGCCAGTGTTGATAGCTTTCCATTGCAGATCTCGAAGACAAGTCTCAGCAGCCCACACTCTTCTACCTAGTGGTGTGCAAAGTACCTGAGAAAACCACAAAGAGCTGGGGAATGAGAACAGCATCCTCCTTGAACAGAATCAGCCTGGGGCTCCCTAGGCTTCTACGCTGGTCCCATTGATATCCAAGATCACTGCAGCTGAATTTCACCTCTAAATTTTTGGTGTAGGGATCTGGGAGATGAATCTTGGGATCTGAATCTTGCCCAGTGTCCAGCTGGAACCCATCCACCAGGGACAAAAGCCTTCTTTTATACCCCTGAGATAAGGCTAGAAGCACCTCGAAGCCAACCTCAACCAAGGAGCTGCAGATTTAATGAGTGTTGCAGTAAACTACTTAGTTTCTAGTTTTGTGAAAGAAGAATGCAGCAAAACTGCTTTAAGATGCCCTGTTCCTAGCTGACTTACCCACAGGACTTCATCAAAAAGATCCATATTTAAGCCAAGCTCGCACCTTGCCTTGCTATCCTTCCATTATTTTTTGAAGAGGAAAATGGGTCCCTTTAGCATCGGGTCTCTCCAGCTCTACTTGGGCATGGCAGAGGCACTCCACTTTCCTCGGGTGCGATTTCCCCAGCAGGGTGGGGAGGGCAGCTGTAAGAAATATTTAGAAAGGAGCCAAGCAACTTAGGTGTGTCTTTAGTAAGTTAGATGTCCTTTAGTCACGGGCTCACACACGTGGGAATGGCAGCAGGGTGACTCCGGGGTTAAGGATGCCTCACGTCTTCATCACAATCACTTTCACCTGCTTTCGAGAAGCTCCTGGGAAACGAAAGTTAAAATGATAAAAGAATAAAAATAATAAAAGAGAAAGCGGTTCCATGGATTAAGTGAAAGAAAACCGAACACGGAGCCTTCTCCAGTGACAGTCCCCATATGCACCATGTGCAGTGTCATAGGGAAAGTGGCTTCCTAGCGAGCCTGGGAGGCAGGGCAGAAGCTGGCTGAGGCTCTGGTGGGAAAGCAGGGGCTTCTTGTTCTCTTTGAGCCAGGAGTTTGTGCTTTCCCTGCGATGACACCAGCAGCTGCTTGCTGCAGACCTGGCCATAATAGTTAAAAATAAGCATCCTGGAAAAAAAAAAAAAAAACTTAAGGAGAGATGCTACTGTTAATGCAGATGAGTGTTGGTAATTATAATTAATTACTATCACTCAGGTATTTACTGCAGTGTGCTTGGTAGCCACCCAAACTCCAGATCTGAGCTGTAAATACGCCAGGCTGACTGCGGCCACGGAGGACGCGGCTGTCCCGGCGTGTCTGGGTCTGTCCCCAGCCCCAAGGCCATGGGGCAGGAACAAGCCTTTGGAATTATCCATGGAATTACCCATGGAATTATCCTCCTCTGCGTGCCAAAATGGGGCTGCCATATCCAGCCCACCTGCTGAGAAGGGCTCATAGAATCATTGTCATCCCCACATCCAAGCCCAACCCATTTACCATGACCACTGACTATGTCCCGCTCTTTTGGAGATGAAATGTTTCCTAATACCCAACCTGGTCCTCCCCTGCTGCAGGCTAAGGCCATCATCACCACTCGTCCTGTTGCTGTTACCAACCACCACCTCACTCCAACCCCCTTCCAGTGAGTTGTACATAGCAATAAGGTCTCCCTGAGCTTCCTGTTCTCCAGACTGACCCATCCCATCCCCTCAGCCTCTCCCCATAAGAGCTGTGCTCCAGACCCCTCTCAGTCCTGTTGCTCTTCCCTGGACAACTCCAGAGCCTCAATGTCTTTCTCATAGCAAAGGGCCCAACACTGAACGCAGCACTTGGGGCTGTGCAAACTCCTGAACCACGTCTCAGAATTAGCTGGGTGAGTGCTAATAATTTAACAGCGAGGATAATTGGTGTCTGAACCCTGGAACTATTTAATTTGCTGGGATAGACACAGCCCCAGGGCCCCCACTGCAGCTCGACCTGGGAAAGCATCCCAGTGGCTTGAAAGCACTCGAGCAGGTGTGAAATGTTTTCCTGGGTTGGGATGAAGGGTTTGGTCCTGAGCCGAAGCCTTGGTGGGGAAATGTTGTGCCAGGAACCCCAGAAGGCCAGTCCTGACACATGCTGTGCTCAGTGGTCAAAGCCAGGCTGGATTTTCCATAAAGCCTGCACCCTGGGGCCAAACCCTAGAGAGATGCTCATCTACCCCTGCGTGCCCCCACATGCACGGGCTGCAGGCAGAGCTCACAAACATAATGTTGGGGAACACTGGAGCTGAGCAGGAAAGCTGAAGCTTCGCCTCTGCTGGGGTCTGGATGTGCAGGACCAGCTGGTTGCTGTGGATTTCTCCCTGCATTGGTCAAGCCTGCAATGCTGAGAGGTGCAAGGGATGATGCATCACAGCTCTGGGGGACTTGTGGCCATGTCAAGAGCTGTTGAGATCCCTCCCTCCACCATTTGCTTCGAGATTAACAAATATCCTTTCCATGAAGTATCCAATAGGATCTGAACCCAAAACCGGGCATAAAGATGTTTCAATCACCTCACCAGCCCTGTGCTGGATGGTGTTCAGGTTGTGCCCACCCAGCCTCAACCAAGAGCCAACACCTGTTATCTCCAGGAAGTTACCAGCCCAGTCTACATCTTTGATGGGATTATCTTTCCATAGAGAAGCAGGAGGATTCACCAGAAGTGGATGCATCTCAGCTCAGTTACTGCACCATACTCTGTTCCACCTGCTGCAAACACACACTATTCCAAATGCAGTGACTGCAGGCTGTCCTTCACCCTGCCCTCAGCCCCCAAGCCAGGATCTTCCTCTCTACAGTGCAGCCATATGTAGGCAATCCCCACAAAAAGCAAATCTGGGAAATCTGCCTCTTGTTATAAAGCAAACCTCATTGCCTCAGAGAGCCCCAAACCTTTTGCTGCAGTTTCAGGTGGGAGCTGAGTGAGCTTCTGCCTTCAGGTCTTGCAGAGGGCTCCATCCCTCAGTGCGGGCAATATTAAGGGCACTCACCTGAAGGACACTTCTCCTCTTCTATGGGTTTATTCTAATTCCAATCATGATGTCGTGGGGAAGTGGAAGAGCACAGACAGGCAGAAAGAGATGACACATTCAGATAGGACAGCTTGGGACTGTTTGACATCCTGTTTGGACAGATGGGAACAGAAACGTACCTGGAGATCCAGTCACCCCAAATGCTCTGCCCTGGAAAACCCACAGCTCTGGCTTAGAAAGAAGGTGGCAGGGCATAGGGAAAGCTTTTGGGGGCAGGAAGAGGCAAGCATAGTATTTAGCCCTGGCTTCAGCACCTTATGGTGGAGAAACATTGCCAGATCTTCAGATGATGGTGATGAGATGGGGTTGTAGACCATCCCCTAGGACCACACAGCTTATAGGAGCCCCCAAGAAGGGGACAGCCTGAGGTGCACCCATCCAGGCCTCTTGCAGCCTGTCCCCTGCAGCATGGCCAGGGACTGGCCATCATTACCAGGACTGTGGCTGGAGAAGAAGCAGAACACCTTCAGCAGTGCCTTGGTGGAGCAACAAGTGGCCGGAGACCAGAGGAGGAGAAATCAACCCCTCAAACAGCCACCCCACATCTGCTGTGGGTTGGCTAATGAGTACAAATGGCTAACGAGCCCAAACGGCCGCCTCATGCCCCAACAGGGGGGGGTCTTTAGCGCTTCACACATCCCCGTGACGTTGAATGATGGCCTCCCAAGCACTGCTCAGGCAGCCCCTCGTCCCATGGCAAGTGGCACAGAGATGAATGACCGCCGAGGGGATGTGGCAACGTGGTCATTTTTCATCTGCAGTGCTGCTTAACCTTTCGTGGGCAAATCCCATTTCCCCGACGCTGGCTGGGCGCCGTACCTGCATTAAGTATTGCCGGGTCAGGGAGGGGCAGCTGTGATTTATGCCTTCTCCCCGCTAATCGGATTGCGGGGCAGGCAGATATTGATGGGTGCCTGCCTTTGATCCATGGCTCTCGTGAGCCTTCATTCAATTACTGCCCCGCAGAATGCAATTAGCAGGGCCGCAAAGCCACGTGGGGCTCATAATCACAGCACGCAGCAAAGATGAAGGGGCTGTCACCAGCTGCTGGATCCCACCTGGGGGTCGGACACGCTGCCACACATTGGGACAGAACACTGGGGAAGCATGGAGGAGGGATGGAGAAAAACCCTGCTTCCTCCCAACAGTCCCATCCTATTTCTTCCCCTCCCTGGACTCTCACCCTCCTCACCATCCATCTTTCACCTTCTTGTCTTCTCTTAGCATTGTGACTCCCAAGCCAGGGTACCCCCCCCACACAACCCACTTTTACCTCCCAAATCCAATGTATCCACCTCCCACATCTTCCTGCTTGCTCCTCTTGGCCATTCTTCTTGCCAGCTGCTCCCACACCCACTCCAAACACAGGTCACACTAACCCTAACCTATCTACTTCTCTCCCTTCTCACATTCCTTTTATCTGCTCTAACAACTTCCACCTGAGCTCTCCAGGTGTGTGATGACAGCAGTTCTACCAGCTCTCACCCTCCATTTTTGCTCTAAAATCTTCAGTCCCACAAACTTTAACTCCTTGGAGGGCAGCCCTTCTGGCTCAGCATCCCTCTGCCCACCATCTCCTTGCTTGCATAGGTAAGAAGTCATCTCATAAAGTTGGCCATATTCTCTCATCCACCCAAAAATGTCCATCCTGCCCAAAATGTGTTGTTTCATGCCAGAAGAAATCCAGCACAACGCCATCAGGACCAACAGGGATCATGGTGATGTCAGCTGGGAAGAGCTGAACAACTCCACTGAGCAGAGTGAAGGCAGGAGGATGAGATGGGTGCAAAGCATGGAGTCACGCACCAAGACAAGAGCCCTTCAGTTTAAAATGATCAACTGGAAAGAGTGGTTGGGCGCTGGCACAGGCTGCCCTGGTAGTGGAGTCACCATCCCTGGAGGTGTTCAAGGACTGTGAAGATGTGGCACAGGGGGATATGATTTAGTTGGCATGGTGGGATGCACTGGGGTTGGGCTCAGGGATCTTAGAGGTCTTTTCCAGCCTAAACGACTGTCCAACCATCAACCCATCAACACTATGCTCACTACACCATGTCTCAGTGCCAGGAGTTGAAGAATAAGAGCTGATACAAAAGCAAGCAAGTGTGCAAATTGCCTAGCAACAGCAGCAGGATGCAGGATGGAGACCTCTATGCACCTGAAAAAAGAGGTGCTGGATGGCCTCCAAATAGGTGTCCTGGGGCAAAAACTCTTCATTCATTCAATGTGAGGATTTAAAACTGTGTGGTATCAATTTAACAGCACAGGACCTAATGAGGTCAACCCAAACTTTGAGAAACAGACGCCCAGAAGAGGTTTTGAGGTCTGATGGGAGCCCAGGTGTTTTGGGCAGTGTTCCCAACATGTGACCTGCATCTGATGAGATGGGGAATTCTGGGCCACCCCTAGCTGGTCCCACATTGACCCAGGGCTTGGCTGTGAAGCTTTTGGCTCCCTAACAGCCTCCAGCCTCTGCTCGGACTCAGAGTTCACTTATAATCCAACAAGGTTTTCTTTCCTGTTGCCTTTTGCTGGAATTCTCCGAAGAGCTGACTCCCAAATCCACAAGCAACCACAAGCAGGGAGGTTTGTTACTCCCTGCTTTTCATCAAGGCAGGCGAGACAAACACTTTTCAGCAGATATTTCTGAGCTCTTGTTTCCTCCTGTCTCTGTCCCTTCTTGCCTTCACCTCAGTTTACCTCTTCACCTCCTTCCTTGATGAGGTTGGCTGAGGTTGCAGGAAAGTGAGGTTGTCAGATAAGCCTGTCTCCATCCAGCCCATGGGATTTTCCCCCTCAAGGCAGTCCCAGGAATGGAGCTGCAATGAGTTGGACTCCATGATCCTAATGGGTCCTTTCCAACATGGGATAGTCTATGATGACTGCACCAAGCTGTGGGTTTGCTGTCTCACCATGGCCAGCTACACAGAAGGTTGTTGATGCAAAGAGGAGAGAGGCAGTAAGAGAGAACACAGCAGGGCACAAATGGGTGCTCAGGTTGGATATTAAGAAAAGCTGTGCTGGGAGGGAGGTGCAGCCCTGGGACAGGCAACCAACGAGGTAAGAGATGTCCATCCACGGAGGTTTCCAAGACTTGGTCACATAAAGCCCTAGCTATCCTGCTTTAGTTACAGTCCTGCTTTAAGCAGAGATCCCATTGTTCTGGAGAAGGCAGGAGCACCAGTATTGCAAGGTCCAGATGTGTTAGGAGTGTGCTGGAGCAGACCCCATGAAGCAATGGTGATGGTGACAGCCCAGCCTGACTTGGTGCTTTTACAGGAAAAGCAAAGCAGTGAGCCACTGCATGGAGATGTTATATCCCAGTTACAGAAGTGCAGCATCCCAGAGACGTCAAACTGAGAAACACCGTTCTCTTATTTTAAGAGATGCTTATGAGGACTTCACTGGGGTCCCACCTGAACCTGCCATTGGATTGGAACCTCATTCCAGAAAGGAGTCCCCTAAATCCTTTCCTCCTGCACCGTTCTCCTGGCTCATTCCTGTGTTCCTCCCCATTGCCCGCAGTGGGGCAGGTGTGCAGTGTCACCCAAGCCATGGAGGTGCCACATGGAGGCTGAGCCCCTGGGAGCTCCGTGCTGAGATTTCCCAGTGTGCTGGCTTTTAATTAGCGTGTGTCACGTTGATTTGGTATCACTTTAATTTCCTAATCAACGTGCCGCGTGGTCAAACATCTTGCATATCCCAGTGCCAAGGCTGGGAGTTATTTGGGGAATCTAATATCCTAACGTGGTTAGGGCCAGAAAAAAAAACTCCCACTAATATAATCATCATATTGCAAAGGATGATAAATACCACGATAGAAAATATGCAATGTGAGCAGGCAAAAAGATTCCCCGTGGAAAGCTAATGCAATCCCCTCTGCCTTGATGAAGTGCCTATTATCTTTGCTCTGCCCTCCAAATCTTAATTCCTGCTCAGGATTACTTCCCCCATCTGCAGACGTAGATGCGATCAATGAGAGCAAAATGCACACTCCTTGAAGGTGGCTACTCAACACTTGGGTTTAATCATGCTTGTTTACGCAGGAAACCAATTAAAATAGCCACAGAATCAGGCAAAAATTGGCTTTAGCCCCCAGCACGCCAATGTGATGTGGAGTATGGGACTCAGCGGGGTGGTTTTCCCAGGGCAGACCATACAAACAGGCAGCAAACCTCCCCCAGGTGCACCAAGGGATGCTGAATTTGGCCCTTTACACCATTTGGGATTGTTTTTCCGGTTGAGGTGAAGGCAAAGGCAGTGCCTTTGCAGCAGTAACACAGGCACGTGAGCACAGGCACTTATTTAAACAGTTATATGCTGTATTGTTTAATGGAAGTTACAATAGGATAAATGTACAGTCGAAGTCAACATGCTAATTTCTAACGCGATTTAACCTGTAAACCATGCAGTCCATTTTTCAATCAGTTTTTCTTTGTTTGTTTGTAATCAGTAGCTCTGCTAGTGAGTTTTAAGAAAAAAAGTTCCCTTTAAAGTTAAACCTAATTTACTAATTTTTTCCCCTTATTGTGCAACGACTTGTGCAAAAAAAGCTGTCTTCACCACATCATTAGTTTACAAAATCACTCTCTTCCCCCTCAAACACTGAGAAAAGGCAACAACACAAGCAGCCAGTAGGCACTGAGGGATGGGATGGGGGCTGGAGTTGGGATAGGGATTGGGTTGGCGATGGGAATTGGGATGGCAATGGGAATTGGGATGGGGACTGGGGTTGGGATGAGGATGGGGGTTGGGATGGTGATGGGGATTGGGGTTGGGATGGAGATTGGTGTTGAGGTTTGGATTGGGATGGTGATGGGGGTTGGGATGGTGATGGGGATTGGGGTTGGGATGGAGATTGGTGTTGAGGTTTGGATTGGGATGGTGATGGGGGTTGGGATGGTGATGGGGATTGGGGTTGGGATGGAGATTGGTGTTGAGGTTTGGATTGGGATGGTGATGGGGGTTGGGATGGTGATGGGGATTGGGGTTGGGATGGAGATTGGTATTGAGGTTTGGATTGGGATGGTGATGGGGGTTGGGATGGTGATGGGGATTGGGGTTGGGATGGAGATCGGTGTTGAGGTTTGGATTGGGATGAGGATGGGGATTGGGATGGTGATGGGGATTGGGGTTGGTGTTGGAATTGCGATGATGATGGGGGTTGGAGCTGGGATGGTGGTGGTGGGGACTGTGGTTGGGATGAGGGTAGGGATTGGGATGGCGATGGGGATTGGGGTTGGTGTTGGGTTTGGGATGGTGATGAGGATTGCGGTTGGGATTGGGATGGTGATGGGAGTTGGGATCGCAATGGGGTTGGGATTGGGATTGGGATGGCGATGGGGATTGGGGTTGGTGTTGGGTTTGGGATGGTGATGAGGATTGCTGTTGGGATTGGGATGGTGATGGGAGTTGGGATCGCAATGGGGTTGGTATTGGGATTGGGATGGAGATGGGGATTGGGGTTGGTGTTGGGTTTGGGATGGTGATGAGGATTGCAGTCGGGATTGGGATGGTGATGGGAGTTGGGATCGCAATGGGGTTGGGATTGGGATCGGGATGATGATGGGGATTGTTCTTGGGATTGGGATGGTGATGGGGATTGGGATGGCAATGGGATATGGGGTTGATGTTGGGACTGGGATGGTGGTGGGGACTGTGGTTGAGATGAGGATGGGGATTGGGATGGCGATGGGGACTGGGGTTGCGATTGAGATAGCAGTGGGGACTGGGGTTGGGATTGTAACAGAGATTGGGACAGAGATGGAGGAGGGAGTGTTCAAAGCTGTTCCCTTTATGATTTGCTCTGCAGCTTGGTGCCTTAGAGGTGTCCCAGAAAACTATTCCATGGAGGTTTTAAGGAAAATAGGGAAAATAAGATAAGTGGATGTTTCTCAGGAAGGCAAGCTTTGTTTTTCTTTGTTTTTCTTCATTTCTTTTTCTTTTTAATCCACTGGTGCTGAATCGTGTTTGCCAAGCTGGGGGGAGAGGGAGGCTCACCCACTCCTTACTACAGCCACTGCTTTAAAACCTAAGGAACAATCAACGTATGTACATGGATGTGTTAATAGCAGCATTATTTGTTCCGGGGGTTGCAAACTGATGGTTACAGCAGTGGGTTCGGCCCCTGCCTCCCCCCATATCACAAATTTATAGCAACAACCTTTCCCTCATAAGCAATACCATCCGTATCAGAGGATACCAGTCATTAGTAAGCGATTTAGAGGGGATTTTAAATGTCTTCCAGGGCTTTTTAAGCAGTCTGTTTAAAAGATTAATTTTATTTTGAAGGGATGGAGCTGCATCTCTCAGAACAAAAAGTTAATTAGGACCAGAGCACCAAAATTCCATTTTTCATGCCCGTGATGTGACTTGTGGTTAGGTGCTTGACCTCCCGAAATCAGAAACTCCCTGAATCTGATGGGGCCGGGCTGGGCTTTCCCAGCAGCACATCCCAGTTGCCAGCCCCACTCCCTGGAGCAGAGCTTGCCCTGAGCCACAGCCACTCTGGGATACTTAATGCAATGCAGGAGGTGCTCCTTGGGGATAAAAAACCAGATTCCAAGCCAGGAGCCGGCTGCTTTCCCCAGCTCATGGGGGTGATGCTGCCTGGTCCTGCTCCCTTCTCCCTGCTGGAAGAAAATCCTCAGTGTGCAAAAGGCACCTCCTCATCCAGCAGCGACGTCAGTGGCTGAGAAATGCTATTAGGAATTGGGTTTGACAGTCTATCCTCCCACTAATAAAAACTGGAAACACCAGAGTGCTCTATTTGTCATGCTCACTGATGCTCTGTTATGCCGTTGACAGCATCCATAGCAGCGTGATTCTGAAGTGTTTTAAAGTGCTTGTGACTGGATGGCCCTTCACTGAGTGCCTCATGCACTGAAACCTCCCTCCTCCTCCCACCGTTGGGTTTTTGCTTCAATCTCTGAGCTCTGCTGCTCAAAGCAGATGGTCCCACCTGCTTCTGCCACCATTTGTCCCCTGTCACCTGTCCCTACCTGGAGGGTCCCCCTGGGTGGATCACATCATGTGGTCCCTTGCTGGCCACACAACTGTCATCCATCTGCTTCTTTTTTTTCCATCCTTCTTGCATGTATTTCAAAGAGGCATTAAGAAAGTACCCTCCAATCCTCTCAAAGAAAGGAGCCATGAAGCCAAGTTCCAGCTCTTCCTTAGTATTAATGGAAATAACGCACTGGTCGTGATGGCTGGAGGTTGCAGTGATGGGACAAAGCCCCACGAGCTCATTGCTAGCAATGTGCCTATTTCAGGGTTCACGTACCCTTACCCAAAGGAAATCAAGGGAGTATTGCTGAGGAACAAAGAAGGAAGGTGAAGCACCACCGCTTCGTGCATCCAGAGCTGGAGTGTGAATGGAGCCAAAAACACAACGCCAGAAGTGCTCGTGGGCAGAAAGCAGAGAGCCCAAATGCCCCCTTCCGCAGCCCCAGCTAGGTGGCACAAGGACAAATCCTGCCCCTGTGCAGCTCAGGAGCCTGCAACGGGGAGCTGAAGGGGAACAGAGCCCCACCAGGGCTCCAGAACCACCCAGCAGCTTCCACAAGTGGTCTGAGAGCCAATGGCCCCACGCATTTGAATAGTGTTAGAAAGGGCCCTGCCATGCACAACGAGGGTTTGAATTCCCTTGAGCACAGCGTCAGGGTTTGGCAGTGGGGGAAGCGGCCAGATAAACTTTCACCTGCGGTAAGGAGAGTCAAAAGGGGAATGAAAAGATAAGGGCAAAAGTCCCTTCCCTCTGTAACCTGAAGCCCGGGATTAACATCCTGTTGATAGCGTGATGTGGTCCTCAAAGGCTGCCTTGATTTTGGCAGATGATGCACGGGCAGCTCTGCAGCACAGAGCAGAGCAGAGCTCTGTCATTCAGAGCTGGCCTGCTGGTGCACAACGCTACTCCAGGGGGAACCTCCTGCACCCCACGTTTGGGGGACGTCCCCATGTTGGAGGGGTGTGCTGGAGGCACAGGGACATGGCACCATGGCAGCAGGAAGGGAGGATGGGAAAGCAGCAACTGCAAACCAGCACGGAAAGGAAAAGCAAAGCAGAGTGTTGTACTCTTCTCTCATAGCATCCAGCCCACACTGGCCCCATAAGGCACCCCAACCTCTCCTATGCAATGAGGCAGCTCTTGAAGCCCTTTTATACCCAGTGCAGGGCCACAAGACACCACCAGGTCCCAGAAGCAAAGCTTGGGGTGCATCAGCTCTGAGCAGTGCCACCACACACACCAAAGGGTCACAGCTCCCAGGAGCCACCCGCAACCCAGGGTGGGAATCAGCCCTTATGGGACAAGGGGAGAGAGGCTGAGAAATCACTGCCTCTCCTCCTACACAAACCCAACACGCATGCTGGCAAGGCAAGCTAATGAGCCACTCTCTTTCTGAACGCGAGCTCCTTTGAGCAGAGCCCACAAGAAGAACCTGAAACCACGGCTCCTCCCTACGCTTCTTGTGATCCCTTGTTCTGCAGCTTGAATAACTTAACAAAAGGAAGTCAAACCAATTCTTTGAATTTGGCTTACAAAAAAAAAAGAAAAGAAAAGAAAAGAAAATAATTAAAAAAAAGAAAAACCCCAACCCACCCACACGCACACAAAAAAACACCCAACCAACCCATCGTCTGGGTGTGAACTTCTCGCTCAGGCTTCAGGTTTTCCCGTTGCTTCGCAAACCCCTGAAAATAGGAGTTCAGAATGGCGACTGCTGACACCAACCTCCTCTCCAGCAGCATGCCACCTACCTGCCCCGGGATTGTTTAACAACGTTTTGTCATAAGGGTGGGTTTCATCCGTACTATACAGGCGAATACAAAAATACATCTGTTCTCTTTGAACAAGGATCCCAAGTCCAGGTGTGGGGAAGGCTGTGGGTCCCTCATGAGTGATGGCTGTTGATGAGGCCGCGGAGCTGCTTGGCCACTGTGTCTATCAGCTTCTGCTTGTCCCGCTCGTTCTTCCGAAACTGGGCAAAAACGTTGTTCTTCCGGCTCGTGTCCCTCATCCTGAGCAGAGAACAGAGAGGTTACAGCACATGCAGCGATGCTACGGGCGCACCAAGAGAACCTCGTGGCTGGTAGAGCAAAGAGGTGATGGTCTGTAGACCTGTAGACCTGTAGACCTGTAGATCTACAGACCATCACCTTGGGTCCAGCCCCAAGCTTTATCCAACCCATGGGCCAACCCCAGCTCGTGTCACCTGCCTCAAAGCCAAGGCACTGCACCAAGCCTGAGCCCCTAACACCTCTTGTCCTCCCCTTCATAAAATCATAGAATGGTTTGAGTTGGAAGGGACCCTTAAAGACCATCTGATCCAACTCCCCTCCAATGAATGGGGGCACCTACAGCTCCACCAGGTGCTCAGAGCCCCGTCCAGAACGTCCTTACGTGTTCCAATGTCCTTACGTGGTAAATGAGAGTGCTGTAATATTAGGAGGGTCAGGAAATTAAAAAAATTAGCATAAAATCCACAGCGTTAATGATTCTTTTTGACATGGTGCAATGCATGCGGCCAAGAGATGCAGCTTCTGGGGCAGCCGTAAAGTTTCAGACTCGTGGACTTGACTTTACAGGATGTTCAAGGAAGGAATCCAACATTAGTTCCCCCAGTTTACAAACCTCAAGGAGATTTGTATTTCCTTTGACTGCATCGGTCTCCATGAGGTCCCCAAGCTCAGGACCAACAAGGCACAGTGCTGGGACAGGACCATATAACACAGAATGATAGGGGTTGGAAGGGACCTCTGGGGATCATCAAGTCCAACCCCCAACACCGGGGCAGCTCCATTCCTCTCCGGCATGCAAAGCTTGGCGTTCATGCACGTTTGCATTTGCAGATGCATTTTTGGGGGGCCAACATCTCATTGCATGGCTCAAGCAGGGCGTGTGCTGGGGAGTGGAACCACCCCGTAAAGGTCAACATCAGCAGAGCCTAAAGGCATTGGGCTCCAAGCACCCAGCCTGCTGGGCACCGCTCTCCATGATACCCCAATTTGTAACTGGTAAATCAGATCTGGCAGAGGCAGATGGCTTTGGATGAGCCACATCTGCCTGTGTTTTTGGCTCTGGGTACCTCAATGAAGCATAGAGTGACCGGGACACAGAGATGATGGGCCCTGGAAGCACGGCAGTTTATCAGATGGAGGGTTTTGTGTTAACAGAGCACAAAACAAACCTCTTCAAGCTCATTTAACCTATTCAAAATATCTATATCTATGATTTTCCATGCTTCAGTCTTCATAAAAAGGAGCCAAAGGGAATCTGAAATGTTCCAAAAACCATCCAGCTTGGAACTGAAAACACAATAACAACCTCATCCCAAAGGCTAATTTGCTATAGTTATAAGTGCCCAAAGGCACAGGATTATAACCGAGCTGCTTTCCCAACAGTAACCAGATAGCTTGGAGCAATTTTGTTCAGCAAAATAAGCTGGGTTTTTTCCTTCTTTTCTCTTTAAGTACTTTTTAAAACTGAAGCAGGTTGCCAGCTGCTCCCCTGCAAGAACCACATAGAAAAGAGGGGTTTTTGAGTCACACAGATTACAGGTGCTGCAGCACGGGGACTTTTGGCAACCACCACCCTGCTGCAGGACATCACCCCTCCCTTAAACACCTTCCCATAGAGCTGAGAGCTCCATCTCCATCTCACAGGCTGTGCAGGGACATCAGATGTGCTGGAAGCAAACCTGCACCTTGAGAAACCTCCACCTGTGGCCGTCCCATGGGCAAAAAAGCACTGAGTTTCTGTCCAGTGATACCCATAAGTAAGGCATGGCATCCTCTGCCTTAGCAGCCCCAAAATCTCACGTAAGATGCTCAGGTGCAGATTTATTTCCATGAGATGTTTCTAAAGAACTGCATGTTTTATGCAAGGAAATCTTGGGGTGTGTTGAGTGAATGGGAAGGAGTTGCAAGGAAAAAGCTATGGGGTGACCGAGCACTGCTGGCAATGCACTGACCCCATCCCAAATGGGACGGGACAGGAGCTGCTGGTATCTCCCATGTGGATTTGGAGGCACCAAGCTGCTAACAGCCCCACTTCCCTAATAAGGAACATGCCTGCAGAACACAAAGTCCTGCAACAACTACGGGTGCGTGCTTCCCCACTGTGTGCAATGGGCATTTCCCACCTACACCCAACTGTCACTCAAGGTGAGAGGGATCTTTTCTATAGAGAAAAGGGTTACAAAACTGCTGGGTGCCAACCAGCTGCATTAGTGCTGCTGTCAGGGAGCAGGGCTGGGACGCAGCGTGTTTGCTTAGGGCTCACGCTGCTCGTAGAGCAAGAGCAAGCCTGTGCCCGTGTGTGCCTGCAGGGATGGAGCAGGGTCCAAAGGGTTTCTCCAAAGGGTGATGGTGTCAGCACGAGGGACTCCCAGCAGGTGGTTGGGTTGGGAGGGCAGCTTGGAGGCACAAGGCCATGGATGGAGAAACAGCCTTAAAAAAAGCCAGGTTTATCATAGGCTCATACAATTATAGGATGGCGAAGGTTGGAAGGGACCTCAAAGATCATCTGGTTCCAACCTCCTGCCATAGGCAGGGTTGCCAATCTCCAGATCGGGCTGCCCAGTGTCCCAGCCAGCCTTGCCCTGAATGCCTCAAGGGATGGGACATCCACAACCTCTCTGGGCAATGTGCTCCAGTGCCTCACCACCATCACAAGGGTCAACACTGGGGTGCTACGTGCCAGCCCCATTCTTTTCCAGCCTTGGGCTACAAGAGCTGGGTGACGTCATTCTAGATAGAGCTATGCATCCCAACACCAAGAACAGGTTGGAAACAGAGGCAGATCTTTAGGGGATCCACACTATTGTGCCTGCAGAGCCCCAAGACAGTTGAGGCTGGTTGTGTAATGCGGTCCCTCTGTGCTGGCCCAGGAATTAAAAGTAAGAGGAAGGGAAAGAGAGAGCTCAATGCTGTCCCCACCCCTGTCAACAAACACCACCTTAAATAGAGCCAAGCTTTGTTTAAATTAATCTATAAGAGAAAAAAAAAAGCGAGGCAGTAAAAGCTCCTCTTTTAGTTCTAATTAGTGCATTTGAGACGATAGAGTTACCAGAGGGAACTGTTTCAAAGGCAGCTTGCATTTAGATCATTTAGTGCTCCATTTAAATCAAACAATAAAGTCACTGCAAGGTGAGGGTAAAAGCCCAAGCAAGCAGCATACTTACACTCGTGATATCCTATGGGAGATGTGTGATTAGGAAAAGAGATAATCATGAGAACAAGTTACACAACCCGGCTGCTCCCTGTCCAAATGTTCAGCTTTCTTTTTTTTTCCATTTTATGGATAGCTCTGAAAATACTGCACACTTTTGCACCATGGACGGAGGGCTGCAAATATACTGCAGATGATGCAACGTACTGCAAGATGCACATATCAAATATGGCTATAAAAGCACTTTGCACTGACAGAGTGCTCCACTGCAGACCCTGGGTGCAGACTGACAGCCTTTGGATGCTGTGGCTTGATGTGAAATGAGCCATTCCCACGGGTGGGAAGGGAGGAGGCGCGGCTGAGTGGACTGCAGACAGCACAGACCCAGATCCAAAGACTCAAAGCACTCCCAGTTCGTGCTTCTAAAGGCTTGGCCCCAACACCAAACTGGACATCTTCTACTCTACATGCAACAGAAGCGAGAGGTACTCTGAAAAACAACTCAAATTCTACCCAAGGATCTGAGTTCACGTTAAACCAAACCAAAACCCAACCACCAGCTCGCTCATCCTGCCCACTCCTCCATGCCAGACCCAGCCATGGAGTTGCCACAGAATGAGGAAATCATGAATTATTCTTATTTTGGGCTTGTTACTTTGCTGGTGAGGTGTGATGGAAGCAAAGGGGCAGAGCAGGGCTGATCCTCCTGGTGAGGATGAGTGACCTGGTGAGGACAAGTGACCTGGTGGCACTTGTCTCTGACAGCAGGTATGTGCTGGAGGGTTACCAGAGCAGTGAACCCCACTATTTGGGACTGAAGCCAACATGCTGCTTCCATGCCCATGTGGGCTGGGATTTTCCAAGTCTGGGATTATTAACTGTGAGCTGCCCAGAGCGGGGACTGGGCTCAGAGGACTGCCAAACCCTCTTTGTGCTCCAGGGTGCATCTCACCTCTCCACAGAGGACACATGGAGATGACCACTGGGGTCAACTGCTCCTTGGCACAGCTCGAGGACTGGCTTGCACATTACCTCCTGGGGCAAGTGCAGGCTTTAACGAAACTGAGATTCACCCTTAGCAGAGAATGTGGGTCCTGTCCTCTCTAAGAGCCTTGGAGCTACCTAAAGATACTGTCTCTGTCCCATAGCTGGGATTTTAGTATATGATCCTCTCGATGGAACCAGAAAACAGAGCTATAAGTGCCTGCAGGCTGGCCATTTTCATATGATTTTGGGGGCTAGCTTGAGATGCTAGAGGAAGCCTGTCATAGAACTAGGAAAACTCTGCTTAAGGATGAAGCAAAAATAAAAGACCTTAACCAAGTCAATGCTTCTTGATAGAAAAACTGGAGCTTAGTGGGATAAAGCAGGACTTTGTTAGCACTTCCACTGCTCCGAAACTTTCATCTGGGGCTGAAAAGTGTTGGGGTGCCCCTTGCTGCACTCACTTCTCCAGCAAGACGAGGGCTGTGGTGGGGTTCACCCGGAGGTATTTGCAGGTGGGTTGCCCGTAGTCAGCCAGGTACGTCGACCAGTCCCACTGGATGAACAGATCCAGGAGCTGCAGGGAAGAAAAACAAACAAAAATGAGGTGGTGAGCAAGCAGGTGGCTTATCTGAGTCATGGCAAAGGTCTTGGGTAGGTGGTGTTAACCAGAAAAGCCATGTTTTGCAGTCTTAACCTCTTTCAGCCATATTGCATGCCTGATGTGTTACCCTATTGGAGGGTATGAAGACTGAGACACACCAAGGAACTTGCTAGCAGAATCTGAACAGAGATGCAATGCTTCGCCTCAATGGGATTTGTGATTTCCAAGGCAACAGACCTAAGGGAGAGCTCACATACCCCACACTGCAGTGGGCTCACTTCCTTCCTGACCCATGACCACTGCCCATCCACCATGGCTGGGGATGCTGAGCCTTGCGGGAAGGCACCAGCACATCTGGTGCTGTCATGGTGGTGGGGATGGGTTGGTGGTTGGATAGATGATCTTAGAGGTGTTTTCCAACTTAAAGATAGAATCAAAGAATAGAATAATAGAGCCATGAAGGTTGGAAACAACTTCCAAGATCATCCAGTCCAACCCACCACCAACACAACCCCACTAAAGCATGTCCCTTAGTATACCAGAGGTTGTACTGGAGATACAGGAAGAGAATGAATGGAGACAATTACTTATGACTTTTCCTACTTCTCAGCAGACAGTGGAAGCCCCAGCTTTGTCAAGAAATGGTTTTCAAAAACCATGGTGCAGATGTGCTTAAATCTGCTTTTTAAGGTCACAGTAGGGTCTGCTGTGACAGGACAAGGGAAACCGCTTCAAACACGAAGAGGGGAGATTTAGATTGGATATGAGGAAAAAGTGTTTGACAATAAGGGCAGTGAGGTACTGGAAGGTGTTCCAGAGAGGTGGTGATGCCCCATTCCTGGAGACACTCCAGGTCAGGATGGATGAGCACCTGATGGAGCTGTGGGTGTCCCCGTTCATTGCAGGGAGTGGGACCAGATGCCCTTTGAGGGTCCCTTCCAACTCAAACCATTGTATGAGTCTATGGTGCTATGACAGTGCCAGTGTTTTTGCATAATCATCATAGAATGGCCTGGGTTGAAGAGGACCACAATGATCATCTGGTTTCAACCCCCCTGCTATGTGCAAGGTCGCCAACCAACAGACCAGGCTGCCCAGAGCCACATCCAGCCTGGCCTTAAATGCCTCAAGGGATGGGGCATCCACAGCCTCCTTGGGCAAACTGTTCCAGTGCGTCACCACCCTCTGGGTGAAAAACTTCCTCCTGATATCCAACCTAAACCTCCCTTGTCTCAGTTTAAAACCATTCCCCCTTGTCCTATCACTACCCACCCTCATAAACAGCCGTTCTCCCTCCTGTTTAGATGCCACCTTCAAGTATTGGAAGGCCTTGGAGGGGAATGCACGGCTCATGACAAGCAGCCACGGTTCCCCCTGTCCCTGTGACCGCTCTATTGTGGCTCAGGGCTGCCAAGTGCCGACGTCTTCATCGGCAGCAGCCGAGCGTCCCGGCGCCCGCCCCATAAGGAAGGGCCCCATGGTATTGTCTGCCCGTGGCCGTCCCCAGGCGAAGCGAGGGCCATAGAGGCCTCATTGTGCCCCCGCGTCTCCATGGTTTTCCTGGAGGCTCTGGCGCTGTTTAACAACACAACCCGCCCGGCAAAGAACGGGGATTTGGCTCCTCGAAGACCTCAAGGTACAAAACAAAAATGTGCAACAAGATTCTTTTTGACTATGTAGGTCAGGGCAAAGAAAAGAAGCTGTCGGGAACAATCCCCAGCGCTGGCGGGGGGGACGGATTAGCCGGGACCTCGGAGGGCTCTTCCAGCCCGCGGTCCCGCGCGGCTTTGTGCTGCAGGTCGGATACAAACCAGGGCTGCACATTGTTGGGAGTCTTTTTATCCAAAGGGCACCCTAAAGCCACAGCCCGGAGTATGACTTCATGTGCTCCTTCCACCCCAAAGCGCTGCGGGGCCATAGCTCTTCCACCAGGCCTGTCCTGCTCTGGGGACTGGCTGTAGGGGCTGCATCCTTTTGCCCTCGTAGGGCAATAAAAAAAGGGGTAGAAATAAGAAGGCGAAGGTTAGAAGTGGGTTAAGGAAAAAAAGCATGAGGGGATGTGATTAACAGTGTGCAAAGGCGCTGGTGAGGCTGCACCTCAAGTGCTGTATTCAGTGTTGGGCCCTTCACTACACGAAAGGCATAGAGGCACTGGAGTGTGTCCAGAGAAGGGCAGCAGAGCACGAGGGGTCTGGGGAGAGGCTGAGGGAATGAGATGGGACAGTCTGGAGAAGAGGAGGCTCAGGGGAGACCTCGTGGCTCTATACAACTGTCTGAAGGAGGCTGGAGCGAGGTGGGGGTCAGCCTCTGCTCCTCTGCTTCCAGGTAACAGCAACGGGACAAGAGGTGACAGTCAGGAGAGGGTCAGGTTGGATATTAGGAGACATTTCTTCTCCAAAAGAGCGGCCAGGCACTTGCACAGCTGCCCAGGGAATGGTGGGCTCACCTTCCCTGAAGGTGTTCAAGAATTATGGAGACGTGGCACTGAGGGCCATGGTCAGTGGGCATGGTGGGATGGGTTGGGGTTGGCTTTGGGGATCTTAGAGCTCTTTTCCAATCTGAATGACTCTAAGACTGTAAATAAGCACCATCCTAAACACAAAACCACCCAGGCTGGACCTTGGAAGGGCACAAGCAGCACTGAGGGTGCCCAGGGCTGAGCACTGTGGGTACTGCAGGGCTCAGCCGCAGGCACAGGTCAGAGGCAGGGGAGAAAGGTGCTGCAGGAGGGAGCTGTCTGTGGACGATATATCTGTCACATAAATGAGGTTTTATTGCTTTTACTGTTTAAACTTTTCACCTCTGCTGCTAAATCTGAATGACACCAGGAAAAAAAAACAGAAAGAAGGAAAGGAGAAGAGCGTCTGCACGGCGGCGCTGGGCAGCTCCACGGCTGCAGCCGCCTTCCAGGGGAGATTCCAAATAAAATATGCAAATACCATTAATTCTTCAAACCAGAGCCTGCTTTTCAAGGCTATAAATCAAAGCTGACAGGGCGCACACTGGGGGAAAGGAAAAGAAGAGGGGGGAAAAAAAAAGAGGGAGCTTTTACTGCGGTGATAGGGAAATGCAATAACTGCGTGCCCGGCTGCAAGCCTGCAGCTGCACAGAGTGCACATTTTCCATAGGAGAGCTGTTTGTGCTCAAGTGTGTGTTTGTACGAATGGAGAAATGGAGAATGGAAAGGTACTGGAAAACAATCTGGTTTTATGCATGCACACACACACACATAAATATATATAAAGCCTCAATGAACATGGTTGCACTGGGAATGGAAACTGGTGTCTATGTCACCATGGGCTGTGCACAGACCTGGGAGGTGATGCACGGTGCCTAGAGCTGAAAATGGTGGCAGGAAAGGGAGATTCAAGGCGAAAAGTAATGCCGAGAATAGAGACTTATCCTATGGACAATGGGATGACATGGCAGGGCTGAGCTGACACGGGACCATTCGGCCCCAAGGACCTCTCCCCACCTCTTCCCACTAAGACACAAAGGCCAGGAACCACTGCAGGACAAATGAACCTTCCTGCATCCCTGACTTCAAACAACACCTGGCTCTGCTAACTTTTTCCTCTTCAGAACTGACAGCACAGGTATTTTCAATGCCTGCTGGGTGAGAGACACACATCTCGGTGCAAAAGTGCCACTGCTGCCTCTGCTCTTGTGGCTACATCTTCCTCTGTGTCTCAGCCCCTCTGCTTTTTAATATCCTGACTCCTTCAGGCTGAGTTCATGTTTAAACTGTTGGTATTTATGGAAATATATGTTTATAAAATAGCCATTGCCAGAGGCAGGCTGGCACAAGTCTCACAGCTACGCAGCAACCAGATGGTGAAAGGGAAACCAACCCCGTCCAGAAGAGGAACTCTCCCCTTGTTTCAAGGCCTACAGATGTCAGCTTGAAACACTTCATCCAGTAAAAATACAACACCCTCCACACCAACATCTCCTCCCTTTTTATCCCGTCAGATATGTACTCTCAGCAACACCAGAGAGCATCAAGAAGGCTTGCATAGGACTCTCCAGAGCACCAGCAGACCCACCACCAATAACGGATGGGAAGCATCCAAGATAGAATCAAACCTCCCTATAAAAGCCCAGTTTGGGGAAATCTCACACCCTTTTTAGTCCTTTTCTCTCTGCTTTTCAGTGGTGTTCAAGGCTCACGAGGTGGGAGCAAGGCATGGTGCATTGCTACTGCTGTGTCTCCTGCAGAGCAACACCTGCCTGTAAAAACCCAAAGCATGCTGGGGGATGAAAAGGGGAAGATGACTCATGACCATTCATGACCACTTCATAGAATCACAGAATCATTAAGGTTGGAACAGGTTGCCCAAGGAGGTTGTAGATGCCCCATCCCCGGAGGCATTCAAGGCCAGGCTGGATGTGGCTCTGGGCAGCCTGGTCTGCTGGTTGGCGACCCTGCACATAGCAGGGGGGTTTGAAACCAGATGATCATTGTGGTCCTTTTCAACCCAGGCCATTCTACGATTCTATGATCAAGCCCAACCGTCAACCCATCCCCACCATCCCCACTAACCATGTCCTTACATGTCTATTGGATGCTGGACTCAGTTCTAAAAAGCTCAGTTACCACATTCCCTTCTTTTCCTAATAACCTCCAAGTTTGATGCTCTTCCTCCAGCACCACTGTGGGCAGCGAGCAGACTGAATAGCCTTGACCTAGCACCTTATACAAAGCAGCCATGCTTCAGCTTGCAAGAGATCACATCATTGGCTTATAAACCTAAATCTCTTCTTTAAAAAGTATATTTTGATGACCTGACACCACAGCTCCAATGCTAAAAGGTAACAGCAAGAGGCTTGGGTCCTATCAGCATCAAAACTAAACCTGCCTGAATGAAGAGAGAAGCTGCTCCCAGAGGGACCACAAAACACCCAGCTAAGAATACTGAATATCTCCATGAAAAGCAGAAGAAACCACTGGATCCAACCCAGTGCCAAGTCCCTGTTTGCCCATGCCCATGCACACAACCATCCCACGGCCGATCGCTCAGCCCCTGATGCCACCCAGTGGGGTGACTACAGAGCACAAAGCCCAAGGAGCTTCCAACACCAGCAGCCACAGACAAGTACATTCAAAATCATTTATTTTGGTGAGGTTACCATTAAGTCTCATGGGAAAGTAATACTGAAAGGAAAAAGAAATACTCGACCCCATGGGGAGACGTGGGTTTGGGCGAGAGCATCACGACGAAGAAAAGGCACTGGGAATTGGAACATGATGCCTGCTTGTTTACTTGTGAAAGACACACAGGGTAAAATCATGGCCTAAATGAAAGCAGCAGTAGATTTGTTACTGATTTCACTGGAAACTAAGCTTCTTTCTAAGGAAGGAGTGCAAGGGAGTGCCTAGCACTGCAGCAACCTTATGCTGCGCTGGTTGCACGAGCCAACGTGATGCACAAAGCAAGACATCAACACACATGGAGGCCAGGGGAAGTTGGTTTTCTCTTGGGTGCTTATCAGAAAGACTCAAAGGAACTCATTTAGACTGGAGGTGCAGCACTGTCCACTCTGCTTGGGTCGCTCTGAAGACCCAAATCCCTGCAGAGGTCCCAGCTGGGGCTGTCACTCCTCCTCACTGCTCAGATAGAGGAGCAGAAAACCAACGCCACGTTCCTCGTCTCGCACCTTAGCTGGATTTACTTTGCAAGTTAAGGCAGCAATTTTATCTTTCCATCTTTTTTTTTGCTTTTCTGCTATCTGTAAAAGTTCTTGGAAAAAAAAAACCCAAAAAACTATGAGAAGAATCTGGAAAGATTTATGGCAGAAGGGACAGAGTATGGAACAGAGGGAGGTTTGAGACTGACTAAGCCCTTATTTGTCCAGTCTGGGTTATTTTCAGGCTTGTGCTATTGTCGGTTTATAGGTCTGCATTTCTTACATCAGGCTCTCAGGGGAAAGTCTCCAAAAAGTTTTCCGTGTGCACAGAAAGGTCTTCTGCTTTTCCATCTGCAAACGTTCATCGTTTATTAGGAGGAACCCCCTTCACCTCCCAGCCTCCCACATCACAGCACACGAAGGAGCTGCTGGACTTCAACAACACCAACGTGGAGCAGCAGAATCACTGAATCACAGAATGGTTGGAGTTGGAAGGGACCTTTAAGGGCTATCTGGTCCCACTGTCTGCAATGAATGGGGATACCCACAGCTCCATCAGGTGCTCACAGCCTGACCTTGGGTGTCTCCAGGGATGGGGCACCCACCACCTCTCTGGGCAACCCGTGCCAATGGTTCAGAGCCCTTATCATACCAAACTTTTTCTTTATATCCAGTCTGTATCTCATCTCTTTGAGTCTGAAACCATTTCCCTGTGTCCAATCACAACAGACCCCGCTGAAGAGTCCATCCCCTTCTTTCTTACAGCCCCTTTAGACACTGAAAGGCCGCTCTCAGGTCAGCACAAGGCTGAAGGGTGGGGATGCGGAGGATCAACGTGTCACTGCACGGTGACAGCCTCGAGGGCTCCTGGAAAGTCCCTGCAGCTCCATCAGTGCTCCTGCTGGCTCTGCTGGGGCAGAACCATGGCCTTAGTCACTGGCTGGAGTGCTGCCTGTGGGGAAGGCTGGACTGAATTCTAGGGAAATCCCATGCTCCTCCAGCTATCGTAAAGCACCGTACGATGCCAACTGAAAGCATAACAAAGCACTGCAGATATTCAGTGCAAAAACACAGGCGTTGTGAGGTTTCGGTTCTGGTGGTAACCAAGTGGATGGGGTATTTTATGAACGGGTTAAAGGAACACAAGAAGACTGGAATGCTGGAATTATCAGCTAATTTGCACCTGTAAAAATAATTATTCCTACCCACGAGATTCTTCCTGCAGGTTCACAGGTTTGCACAGCGCTTGCCATGACGAGCAGCTCTCTGCCCTGCAGATCCCCCAGTCTGCATTGGACAAAGAGACAACACTGGGCAGCAGCCAAGAGGAAGCAGGGAGTGCCGGGAGCTGTTCTCGAGGGACCGCTATTGAACAATGCTTTGCATCTCCATTGACAGCACAAAGGGGGATTCATCGCCGACGCAGGGATGTCTCCTGCAGAACATTCCCATGGCTTCTCCTCGCCACCCGGTGCCGTGGCAATGGAGGTAATGGGAATGGATTTGGGGCAGGAGGCTTGGGAAATGCTGAGCTGCATCAACAGGGGTGGCAGTAGGGGAGCAGACAGTGATAGGACAAAGAGGAATGGCTTAAAACTAAAAGAGATGAGAGTTAGGTTAGATGTTAAGAGGAAGTTCTCTACCTAGAGGGTGGTGAGGCACTGGTATGGGCTGCCCAGGGAATCACAGAATCATTAAGGTTGGAAAGACCGTGAAGAACCCCAAAAACAAACATCGACCCCCACCATGCCCACTAACCATGTCCCTCAGTGCCACATCTCCACATTTCTCAGAAACCTCCAGAAGCTGTGGGTGTCCCATCCCTGGAGGTGCCCAAGGCAATGGATGGGGCTCTGGGAATCCTGAGCTGGCGGGGGGCACCCAGCCCAAGGAAGGGGATGGGTGGGCTCTGGTGTCCCTTCCAACCCAACCACTCCGCGGTTCAGTCATTCTATGATTCTATGAGAACGCTTAACTCAGCTTCCTGAGGTTGTTGTGCTGTAGGCAATTATTCTTAGAAGTGAAGAGGGAAGAAAAGCATTTTGTGGTTTTGAAGCTGGTTTTGCTATTGGTAGAAAACCCCGTGCTCAGTGTTGAGAGAGAACGGCTTTGTGCCTTCAGTTACCCTTCGTCAACAGCACACGTGTCCAACCCGCTGGTTTTATGGTCTTGTTGCCCTCTTTTTTTTATGTTTTAATAGAAAATGTAATAAAATAGAAGGACTTGTGTTACTTATCTACATTAACAATGTGGCCAAAGACAATTCCTCTTCGCTCAAGCCAAAAGGATGGACACCCAACGCCTACAGCAATACCCTCCCTGCCTCCACAGTCCGGGTGAGAAAGTCAAGGGATTGTGCCAAAGTGCAACGAAATGACAGAAAATGAACGCAAACACACGTGCACGTGGTCACCAAAGAAGTATTTGTATGGGAAAGGAAAAAACACATCTTTTGGAGGGCTTTCCTCTGCCTCTTCCCATCTCGTGCCTTGCATTTTTCCTGCAGCCGAGGCGCAGGCGGAGCTGCTGTTGGCGTTGGCGGAGCAGCACCTGTGGCTCTCAGCTGACAGCCGGCCCCTGGCTGCCTCTCCAGCACAACCCCGGGGCTTGCATCAGCAGAAAGGAGGGGAAGGTTGGAAATGGGGATTTATGAGGGGAGTGAGCTCGGTAACCTCTGCTTTGGAGCTTATCGGAGCTGTCCTGCCTGACCCGTGCTTCCAAATAGGCTGTTTGGGGGGAAATGTGAAGAAACAGCTCAGCTGCAGGTCGGAATGCTTGGATAAAGAAGGGGAAGAGCTAACGAAGAAAAGCACAGAATCCCCTAAATACACACACAGGCTGGTGGAGAGGCAAAAAAAGCAGCAGTCCCCCAAGCAGACCACCTCCACCATTGACCCTAACCAAAACAACTGCATGCAGTGACAGCTTTCTAGGGACAAACATCCGAGATTGATGCAGCCCAGTGGCCAGCGAAGGACCTGCAGCATCCCCTCAAGACCACCCACCCCCTTTTCCAGGTGAGCCCAGCCCCAGTGGGGACACCCAGCCCAGTGAGCGGGACGGAGGGTCCCACACACCATGCAGGAGACAGGGACAGAGCTGGGAGCGTGTTTGGACCCCATTTCCCCACTGTGACACATGGCTGTGCTCTCTCTGTCCCTAAAGGCATTGCTGTCATGTCTCTAGCCCCGCAGCCAGGACCTGGCGCTCACCAGGTACCGACCCGCGGGGCCAGCACGCCGCTGTTATTTTTCCTGTTGCTCAGATGATGCCAAGTCCTTTGCAAGCTGCATTTCTTTTTTTTTCTTCTGTTTACACATTAAAAAGGGGAAAGAGAAAAAAAAAAGCCACCCAAAAAACCCAGGTGACCTCTCGCTAACCCCGAGCCGGTCTGCGCGAAGCTGCCGCTGCCTTCACCTCTGCGTGAACTTTCAGATTATCTCAGACAAGATTCACCTTGCATTGAACTTGTACCCCGTGCTGCAGCACGCAGTCACGTAACATTGATTAAACATTACGGCGCAACGTGGCTATAAATTTAATGAGCGTTATCGGCGCGCTTCCTCCCCGCGTCCTCGCGCAGGGGGAGAAGGAGGGAGGAGGTGGCTTTGGGAGCCGGGTGAGGAGGAATGGCTTTGGGAGGACGGGGAGGGAGGCAGCAGCCCCTCCTGCATGTGCAATGAGTTCCGTGCATCCTCTGCAGCAGCTCATCCCCAGCTATTACTGCAGAAATACCGATAGAGAAATACCACATGAGCTGGGCTAAGGATGCTCATGAAAAGAGCTAAAAGCAGCGAGCAGACAGACTGGAGGAAGCCTCTCTGAGGCAGCAGCCTCCTAAACGCTGGCTGTCCCCACCATGATGCTGTGTGCACACATTTGCAACCAACTTGCAGACACTGTCTGCGGTGAAATGGATACGCCCGGAGCCACCACTCGAGTTCAAGTGCTTGAAATACCTTCTTTTCTTTCTGTTTCTTTTTTCTTTTTAAACGTTTGCTCAAAACTAAGCTAATACATCCCCTGCTTTTCATGATGACTTCCTCCTTATCCTCAACGTTTTTGTTTAGCAGAAAGGACGGGGTCTATTGTTGCTGGCGAGCCTTGCCCTGGGGTCCAATTTGACTGCGCTCTCAGTTTTCCCCTATGTAACTGATGCTTATTTCTTTAAGCTCTGCTGTAAACAGAAAACACACTGTGGTGCCTCGCTCGGCTTTGCGGGAGGCAGGCTCGGACCTGGGACTTTTTTCCATTTCCATTCCAACAGGAAGATTTTGGCTTTCTGCTTCCCCAACCCTGGGATGCGCGGTGCGAGGATGCGGTACCTGGGCTGGTGCTGGGGTTGCTGTGCTGCACTGATGTCTTCATCCTGCTTACAAGGCTGGAAACGTGCTGCTTTTAGACTAGATATTAGGAAGAAATTCCTTGCTGTGAGGGTGGGGGGACACTGGAAAGGTTGCCCAGTGAGGTTGTGAATGCTCCCCCCCTGGAAGCACTCAAGGCCAGGCTGGATGGGGCTGCGAGCAACCTGGGCTAGAGGGAGATGTCCCTGCCTATAGCAGGGGGTTGGAAACAGATGACCTTAAAGGTTCCTCCCAACCCAAACCATTCTATGATTCTACGCTTGCTTTGGGAGCTCCCCTTCAAATTCATCCCACCTTCCAGAGGATCCCTGCAGTCTACACAGAACCAAGCTCTGAAACAGGAGAGCCACAACTTTACCAACCCTATCTATCTCCTAATATTAGCACTTTTCCCCATTCATTAGGGGATGGTTTTCAACCCAAACCCAGTTCACTGTCCTCATGGCTCCTCTCTGAGCCCGTGCCAAGCAGCCAGGAGAAGATCCACTGCAGATGGACCAACTCACCATCAGAGCAAAGGAACCAGTGACAGCTATGGGGGTCTCCAACAGGAGTTCAACCTGTGCTTTGTAAACAGCTTCCAAGGACACCCTACAAGGGTGCTGGCACCCTCCTGTTTGGCAGCGTCACCTGCAAAACCCATCCAGCCAATGGGAGCACCTGGGTGGTTTATCAGAACTGATTTTATGAGGCTGTGGGATGGATATTTCCAGAGCCTGAATACTGTTTGGAAAAGAGAGAGAGCCATTCAGAGTGTGCTATACAGAAAGGCAGACGCACGAGCAAATGGATATTTAAAACAGCTGTGCAGACTGGTAGGAAACATTTGGCTAAAAGGAAACAGATATAAAATAACTTCGCAGAAGGTTCGAAATCAGTGAGTTGGTAACGCCCTACTGAAGGGAAAAAGTGTTGCTTCGGCTTGTAGAGGCTAATAAATTATAGCAAAAAACCCCGTAGTCTTGATTAAAATCTATTATTACATCCTTTATTTCCATCCACGCTGTAAAACAATCCCTTTTTCAATGGAATGGACACCACCAACCCCTTCCCCTCCACCTCTGGATGCCTCTCTGCATCTCCAGGACAAAGCAGGCTTGGAACCCCATGGCCATGAAATCGCTGGGCTCCAGCTGGAAGCTGTGTGCCCTATGCCCCATCCACCATTCCCTCAGGCATGCCCCAAAAAGGTGCTTCCAGGAAAGGTGTAAAGAGGAAGGCTTGGCATTCCAACCTAATCCAAAAGCGCAGTCAGCTAAATCTTGCCTTTTTCTATAGAAAGTGTTCTTTAGAGAAAATATTGAGCTTTTGCCCCGATCCTGCATCTGTTTGCCCCGCTCTGCAGCAGGGCAATAGGATTTATGGCCATTTGTTGCAGCTAACAACCTCGGGAGGAATCTGAAAGCAAAGCAAAGCAAAGCCTTTCCTCGCACGGTGTCACACTAACCTCTGGATGGCCTCACGCTTATTGTCAGAGTCTTGGAAAGGTGTAAACAAAGCCCCATTTCGGATGCCAAGAGCTGGGACAGGCCAAGCAGGGCAGCGAGCAGACGGGCTGCAGTGAGATCACCTTGATGAACAGGGTCCAAAAAGCAGGGAAGAGATGTTTGATGGGAAAGCAACTGGTGGGGCGAGGAGGTGAGCGCTGGGCACAGTGTATGGGAGGGGGGCACAGGGGGTGCAGGGTATGCTGTCAGAGCTGTCCCAGCTCAGGGCATGGGGAAGCTGTTGGCCATCGAGTGCAGTCAAAAAAAAAAGCCACAAAAAGAGGGTGATGTTCATTGAATCATTAAGGTTGGAAAAGACCACTGAGATCAAGTCCATTAAGGTTGGAAAAGACCACCAAGATCATCCATCGAGTCCAACTGTGCGCCCACCCCCATCATGCCCACTAAGGGAGACAGATTTGCATCACTGACTGCTGCAGTCCCCTTTGGGGTTAGATACACTTCTTTAAGCTTGCAGGCCTCCAGCAAGGTTGAAAATGGAGGGCTTGGTGTTTGGAGGTTGCTCCAGATGGCTGAGACACATCCTGAAAGGTGTCCTATTGCTCTACAGGTGTTGGTCATCCATGGCCATAGATAGGTCTGCTCAGTGGTGCCCAGGGTCAGGCCCAGGGGCACTGGGCACAGGCAGGAGCCCAGGAGCTCTCGCTGCCCAACAGCAGCACTGCTGTGCTGGAAGGGTGCCGGAGCGCTGGCACGGGGACCAGAGAGGTGTGGGGTCTCCTCCTTGAGGACCTCCAAATGCTGCCAGGACCTGGGCCTGGGAACAGCTCTAGGTGTTCCTGCTGGGCCAAACGGACCCAGAGGGGTTCCATCCTCAGGCAGGATGGGATCTTGTGATACCGGGATTCTGTCCAATTTAAGGACAAGTCCTTACATCTCCCCCAAATCTTCTCCTCCCTACAGCATCTAGTCCTGACACTCAACTGGTTCTTCAATAGAGCAAAATAAGAGTTGGACTCAATGATCCTCAGGGGTCCCGTCCAACTCAGGTTATTCTATGACTCCATGATTCTAGGGTTTTACTGCAAAACTTTGGGAGAACTTCCACCAGAGAAGAGCAACGATCCTGCATTGACCCCACTTCTGCTTGGGGAAGTGCCACTCGTATTTCAGCAGCAGCCCTTTGCTATGCAGACTGAAGGATCCATTCACTCTTGACTACTCCATCATGGCCACAGAATGAAAGAATCACAGAATGGTTGGGTTGGAAGAGACCCCAAAGCCCACACAGCCCCGACCCCTGCCATGGGCTGGGTGCCCATATCAGAACAAGCTGCCCAGGGCCCCATCCATGGCCTTGAACACCTCCATGGAAGGGGCACCCAAAGACCCTTCAGAATTCGGCCATCCCACACAACTTGGGTGGCATCAAACCCAAACCCAACACGGCACAGCTCCGAACCCAGCATCCCTCCTCTGAGCAAACACAAGGGGCTCAGCATTGTGCACCACCACCACCACACTGCCTGATTTCCTTCTATTCAAAGCTTTTCTTTTTCTCAAGGCTTCTCAGACGTCAGGGTTTACATGTAGGTGCGTGCACTTCCGTCCCCGTTTCGCTGCCTCATTCACTTATTTCCTGTGCTATGCGAGGAAGGCAGAATGACAAGGATTTGTCTTTATTTACACCGAGCTGTTTACTTTCCCCTTTCTGGTCGTTTTATTATTGTTTGATAGGAACATAAAGCAGAACCCCAGCAGATCAGTGCCAGATCCTCAGAACCAAAGGGCTTCCCGTGAATTTCCTTCTCGCCGTCGTAAAGCTCGTGTGGGGTTATGAACTCCTTAAGCAAACAGCTGAGGTCATTGTTAGATACAAAAAAATATATATATAAATAAATAAGAAAGCAAGACTGCTACAGGCACGGCGGGGCTGCAGGGCAGAAAAGGGACTGAGGAGGTGCAGAGCAAAACCCATAGCAAAAGCATTGCTACTGCAAAAGACAAGGGATTGTGCAAACGGAGATACACGTGCATGTGCCTTCCATCAGGCAGATTTGTCCTTTTTTTGGGACTAGAAACATGGTCTTGCAATGGCAATGTCTGAACTGATGCAAGGAAGGGATGTGATGAAGGCAAGTTCATCACACTGCCTTTGCTTCTGGCACATCATTTTCCACCTCCGCAAGGCAAGGACACTCAGCATTGCCCTGTGACAGTATTTTTAAATAAGTCCCCATCCCTTCTCCCATCCTGCTCCCCAGCAGAGCTGCCCTGGAGCCCAGAAGCTCTCCTCTGCTGCCTGGGGCTGCCTGAGACACCATTAAGCACACTGTAACTAGCAGTACCTAGCACCAGCTGCCAAAAGAGCTCTTTGCAGGCAGAGATGTGGCAGAGCTGGAGCCCTCCTGGACCAGCCCAAGCCAGGGCTGTTTGCCAACACCAGCCTTGCCATCACTCTCCCTTGCACCCAACCCCAGAGCTGCTGATTGCTTGACAAAGGTGAAAAGTCTTATCTTTAGTGAGTCGCCGTGGCAGAGCTGACCAGGAAATCCTAAACAGAAACAAGAAACTCTGATTCAAGCTATTCCACGTGGAGAAAAAGAACAAGTGTTGTCTATATAGAATCATAGAATCACATAATGCTTAGATGACCTCTGAAGGTCATCTTGTCCAGCTCCAGGGACACCACAGAAAGACCAGGTTGCTCAGTGCCTAGTCCAGTCTGGTCTTAAAAGTCTCCAGGGATGGGGCACCCACCACATCTCTGGGCAAGCTGTTTCAATATACATCTCATAGAACCATAGAATCAAAGGCTCATGGAACGGCTTGGGTTGGAAGGGACCTTAAAGACCACTCCATTCCAATCCCTGCCATGGGCTGACTGCCCCCTGTGAGATCCTGAAGAAGAGGAACATGGTGGTAGTAAGGCTGCCCTTCCCACCTTCGGACATGCCATCACCTACTGCTGCAGGAGGTGGCTGTGAAGTGTTCATTTCATAGAATCATAGAATGGCCAGGGTTGAAAAGGACCACAATGATCATCTGGTTACAACACACCTGCTATGTGCAGGGTCACCAACCAGCAGACCAGGCTGCCCAGAGCCACATCCAGCCTGGCCTTGAATGCCTGCAGGGATGGGGCATCCACAGCCTCCTTGGGCAACCTGTTCCAGTGCATCACCATCCTCTGGGTGAAAAACTTCTTCCTAATATCCAACCTAAACCTCCTCTGTCTCAGTTTAAAACCATTCCCCCTTGTCCTATCACTATCCACCCTTGTGAACAGTCATTCTCCCTCCTGTTTATATGTTCCCTTCAAGTACTGGAAGGCCACAATGAGGTCTCCCCCCAGCCTTCTCTTCTCCAAGCTAAACAAGCCCAGTTCCCTCAACCTTTTCTCATAGGAGAGGTGCTCCAGCCCTCTGATCATCTTAGTGGTCCTAAGCAATGCTCCCACCTGCAACCCAATCAGCTGCACTCAGTGTTAATACGAAAATGGGTTTGGGAAAGGAAACAGAAGGAATGCAGACATTCTCATGGAAGGAAACAAGTCACCTACAGGGCATTCATCAAAAGCACAGGACGGATGAGTGAGAATATTGCAGGTAATATGAGGGTATCAATGCATTCAGACAAAGGGAAAGAAGGGGATATCAGCATGTTGCAGCAGAAAACACAGAGAGGCCTCTAATTCAACCAGAAAACGTACAGTTGGAAAGAAGAGTCAGCCTGGCTGCCTCTACACCCACCCTACTCCCATCTCTCGCTCCATATGGGATAGAATTACTCGCACATCCCCGGAGGCGACTGCACGCCGGGTTTCATTTCCAATTGCCGGCGATGCTACAATTTCCACTCAGCAGGATTGCTCTCACCCTTGGGTGAACTTCATCCTTTTGGAGAAGCAGCCCGGAGTCTGCACTTGCTGTCTCCCAGGAGGGATGCTGCTGTAAATCATAGATGAAGGGCAGGATCAACCACGAGCAGTTCCCCTTCACCTCCAGGGTGTGCGGCCCCAAACACGCCGCTCGCTGCTCTTCTAACGTCAGAACTCCACGTGGAAATCCCTCTTGGTATTCCTGCTGCTTGTCTCTTTGCTGCTAACAAGCCCCTCTCCCCTCCTCATTTCTCATTCCTGCCTTCATGCCTTCTCCCACCCTTCTTCCTCCTCCTCTGAGCTTTTCCCCTCCGAACCTTTTTTACGAAGGGCTCGTTTGCTGAAAGCCCCTTGGGATGGAAGCATGAATAAGTCAAACCAAACTCAAAACAGAAGAAAAATTAAAAATAAATACAAGCTGAGCAAGCCTGTGGCATGCACTGAGCTCACCTTGTGCTCAAAAGACAAATTTTTCATGATATCTCATCACTTATTTACCAATTCAGGGGGCCCGTGACTTCCATACAGCCTGTGCACCCCCTGACCCCAAAGGCAGGAGAGCTTCTGGAAGACCATACAACGGCTCTGAACTGAAAACAATCCTTGTAGACTGGGAAGGGAGAAAGATTTAGAGTGATACTGCAGCTAGGATGGAAATCGTATGGGTTGTTAATCATCTGTGTGCCTGCAGGCTTAACGTAATGCCGACAGCAGGAGTGCAAAGATGCTCCGATGTGCAAGAGAGGAAACAGCACTGCCTCCAAGCAGCCTGCAGAACATCAGGCATTTGATATTCTCCTCCCCTTGTGCTGCAGATGTGTGCAGTGTTAAATACAGTGCTGCTTATTGCTGCGTTTTTAACATCCCCAAGAGCCAACGCACAGAAGCTCTCAGAGATTTCCCCTCCCATGATCCCACCCCAGGAAGTCTCAGGCAGTGTCTGCCTGCAGGGCTTAGCCCTAAAGCACACATCCTGCACTGCATGGGGCTTCCGAGAGGCAAAGGCAAAGGCTTTCCCAAAGGCAAAGCACCCACAACCCTGCAGCAGGTTTATGGCTCACCTGGTGTGACCTCGGGCACTGTTGGTCACTTCTAGTGGCACAGTGCCTAAACTGGATGCAACTGGATGCCATCCCTGGAGGCATTCAAGGCCAGGCTGGATGTGGCTCTGGGCAGCCTGGTCTGCTGGTTGGTGACCCTGCACATAGCAGGGGGTTGGAATCAGATGAGCATTGTGGTCCTTTTCAACCCAGGCCATTCTATGATTCTTTGATTCCACGAAACAGTGTGCCATCCTAGCAGATACGGCCAAGAACAACATGATTCAAAGGGCCAAGTGAATTATTAAGACCAAAAGGTAATTTAAATTAACTATGGGACAAACTGCCAGCTCCTGGAATTATTCAGCCCAAACCCATAGCTGCAGCTGAAGGTGATGGCACTCGGTGCCCTGTCCCCAGGCCACCAGCGCTGCGGTGACAACACAGGCAGAAGCCATGGGATACACAATGGTTCACTGTCACACTGAGCACCCATGGGAGGCTGAGCCCTAAAGCTCTCCTGGACCATAGACCCATTAAGGTTGGAAAAGACCTTTAGGATCCCCAAGCCCAAGCCCAACCCATCCCCACCATGCCCACATACCATGTCCCCAGGTGCCACACATCCATGGCTCTGCAACACCTCCATGGACAGTGCCACCACCACTTCCCTGGGTGCCTGATCACTCTTTTGGAGAATACCCAACCTGACCCTCCCCTGGCACAGTGAGAGGCCATCACCTCTCATCCTCTCACTGTTACCTGGGAGCAGAGGCCGACTCTCACTCCTCTTCCACCTCCTTTCAGAAAGCTGTAGAGAGCCAGAAGGTCCCTCCTACTACAGATGAGCAAACAAAGCCCAGAAACAAGCAGCCTGCAGTTGCCGAGATGCTGAAAATCAGAAATTCCTTTCTTATAAAAATAATTAGGCCATGTGGGACCACAGGGTCAGGTCATGTAGAGGCAGCCAGTGGCTCATCCCAAGTGCTGGACAAGTGTTTCAGTCAACAGCAAATTAAGCAAGCTTGGCTTCCTATAGATTTGAGTCTCATGACCCATTGATTGGATACAAGGCTGGGCCAGCGTTGCTTGGATGGTATCACACCCCTGTAGGTTCTGCAAGGGTAACGAGGCATGAGCTGCAGGCACGATGCTCACTGGGCTTCCCTTGTCATCCGGATGCTGATTTCCATGAAGCTCATTGTAATTTAATAACCCTGCACCCTCATGAAATTCCAGTGCAAGTATTGTGAGGAGTGGAGGGGAGGGGGGAAGGCACAGAAACTGCAGGCAACGCCAATTGCCTGGGTCTTGTTTTCCTTTGGAAAGGATGACATTATATATAGGATTATGTTATATATTGGATTATGTTATATATTGGATTATATTACATATTGGATTATATTGTATATTGGATTATATCATACGTTACATACAATAAATGTTCCAGGCAAACTTTATGAGTAATTCAGCATCCCTCTTGCAAAGGGGCACAACAGAAGGTGAAAATAAAACGTTTAGGATGGGAACAGTGAAAGAAGGGATGTGGTTTATAGCACTGGGATGGATGCTGCTCTGCCCCTAGGCTGCCCAGAGAGGTTGTGGATGCCCTGTAGGTGCTCAAAGAAAGGTTAGATGGGGCCCTAGGCAGCCTGGTCTAGTATTAGATATGGAGGTTGGTGGCCCTGCCTGTGGCAGGGGGGCTGGAGCTTGATGATCCTTGGGGTTCCTTCCAACCCAAGCCATTCTATGATATTCTATGATATGATATGACCTGCAGCCACAGCTACGGAGTGCAGCCACGGGAGGGCTTCAGCAGAGACAGACTGATTGCAATAATTCATATTAATTAAGATCTAGGATCAGAAATGGGATGAATGTGATTAAAAAAAAAAAAAGGAAAAAAAAAAAAACTTGGAACCAGAAGCAGGGAAACAAAATAAAAGAAGAAAAAATCCTTCATTCATTTCAAATCTATGCACAAAAGTCATTTAACACTGGGAAAATGAGCAAGCCCACAGTTATGAGTACAATTTCAGGCCGATAAGGATCTGACCCATCCTTTGTGGCTGAGGGGCCGGGAGGAGGCGGCGATGCAGGCGGGGGGGTTGGAGGCTCTCCTTACTCCCCCCAAGGCCCCGCAGCAGAGTTTACCATTTAATTTTCTGCATTTGTAATCCGTAGCCCTTGTGTATATAACGGGTAATGAAAAGGGCCTTTTTTAAATTAACATGGTATTTGGGGAAAGAAAAAAAAAAAAACACAGCACCAGCACCGCCATGTGTTTCCATTTCAATATTCAACTTCATTTATAAAAAGCAAAAAAAAAAACCAAAAGAAAAATGCAAGGAAAGGATTTAAGTGGTGGGGAGAGAGGACATGAGCACATGTAGATGTGCTCCTGGTTAAGTGCCTGTGTAGCATCCCAATGCCAGGGCTCCAGGCACTGCCCGGCACATCCTCCTGCTGACGGTGCAGGAATCCTTGCAGGAACCACTGCTGCTCTTGGCTGCCAACTCCTTCCCCAAAGGATGGCTGCCTCCAGAAAAAGAGGCTTATGTGGTTGCTCTGAATGCAATTTAATCTTTGTTTTCAAGCAGAAGGGTCAGTGACAAATAGAAGCTGGCAGGTAGCGACCTCGGAGCTGTAAACATGCGGAACCATGGAACTTCTGGAGTTGGAAGGGCTCTCTGGTGCCCCAAATCCCCAAGCCCTGCTAGAGGTGGGGTGGTTGCAGCTGGAGACATCACCCAGCTGGGTTCTGGGTGACTCTGAAGATATTTGGGATGATTCTGCCCAGTGCTTGCTCAGAGCAGGTGGCTGAGAATGGAGACAAGACCCTACAAGAACTCAGCTCCATTGGGCACCGAAGAACCCAAACAAGGGCAAGGCAAAGGTGCTCCAAAAGGCAATAGGAGGTGGGGGTTCCTCTGCTTCAGGTGCTATCAGAGGTGGAAAAGATGCTAGGTGTATCAGCCATGCACCTTCCACAGGTCAACATCAACACAACCACTGCTACCAGAAAGCTCCCACCACTTCTATGAACCCACTGCCCCCTACTATGTCATAGAACCATGGAATGATAGTAACTGGTTGAGTTGGAAGGGACCCTTAAAGGCCATCTGGTCCCACCCCCCTGCAGTGAACAGAGACACCCACAGCTCCATCAGCTGCTCACAGCCTCATCCAGCCTGACCTTGGGTTTATCCAGGGATGGAGCATCCACCACATCTCTGGGCAACCTGTGCCAGTGTTTCACCACCCTCACTGTAAAGAACTTAAATCCAGTCTAAATCTCCCCTCTTTTAGTTTGAAACCATTTCCCCATGTCCTAACACAACAGATCCTGCTAAGGAGTGTCCCCTTCTCTCTTACAGCCCCCCTTTAGATATTTATTTTTGCATATGCATATTTTATTCTTTCTTACAGATTTCTCCTTTATTCTGCTCCAACTACATCCTCTGGCCTGGGTCCTTCTTGTAGTCACTATATTTCCCTTCCCTTCCCCTCCCTTTCTTTCCCTTCCCTTCCCTTCATCCCCATACACCCTATGGAAGCAGCACATCATTTCCACAGGGCTCCCAATGAGAGGGAAACCCTGAGGGCTCTTCCTCACTCCTATTGCTTCATTTTTCAGCCCTGCACCTCAGAGAGAGGAAGCAGTCCTGTTTTCCTTATTAATCAGAAATCTCTGGCATTGACCACAAGAAAAGCATCCAAGAACATTGAACTTTTTGGTTCAAAGCACTTCATCATAATAGAGCTACCAGCATGCAGAGTTGATTTAGTTTTGCAATTTTCTGTGGAAATACCTTCCAAGAGCTCTCCTCGGCCTCCAGAAACGCTTTGCTACACTCACAGCAGCAGCAGGAATACCCCCAGCAACGCAGCTGCATTTCTGATAGCAAACAAATTCCTCAAAAGCATCAGCTGAGCCACAGCCCTGCCCTGCCCTGAGCCTGGAACATGCAACGCTAAGGGAGGGGGGGGTGAAAAAATGGCATTTCCATCCGAATTGAAACAACTGTTGCTGAAAGCAGCATTCTGGAACAAAACCACTTAGCAAATTGTGTGTTCTTCGTTGGGCACATCTGAGCTCCTCGCTCACCAAGACCTGGAAGCAGCGGTGGAGCAGCGGTGAGGATGCTCGCAGATGAGAGCTTATGAATGGAGGGCTTCACAGAATCACAGAATGGCCTGGGTTGGAAGGGACCTCAAGGATCATCAAGCTCCAACCCCCATGCCACAGGCAGGGCCACCAACCTCCACATTTCATACCAGACCAGGCTGTCCAGGGCCCCATCCAACCTGGCCTTCAACACCTCCAGGGATGGACGGGGCATCCACAGCCTCTCTGAGCAGCTGTTCCAGCACCTCACCACTCTCTCTGGAAAGAACTTCCCCCTCACATCCAACCTCAATCTTCCCTCCCTCAACTTCAAACCATTTCCCCTTGTCCTGCTGTTATCTACCCTTTCCAAGAGTTGACTCCCCTCCTGTTTGTAAGCTCCCTTTAGGTACTGGAAGGCTGCAATGAGGTCACCCCGCAGCCTTCTCTTCTCCAGGTTGAACAAGCCCAGCTCCCTCAGCCTGTCTTCATAAGGGAGGTGCTGCAGCCCCCTGATCATCTTTGTGGCCTCCTCTGGACCCTCTCCAACAGTTCCCTGTCTTTCTTGTACTGGGGGCTCCAGACCTGGACGCAGCACTCCAGATGGGGCCTCATGAGAGCAGAGTAGAGAGGGACAATCACCTCCCTGTCCCTGCTGGCCACCCCTCTGCTGATGCAGCCCAAGATCCCATTTGCTTTCTGAACTGCAGAGCACACTGCTGGCTCATGTTAAGTTTTTCGTCCATCAGGACCCCCAGGTCCTTCTCTGCAGGGCTGCTCTCAAGGACTGCTCCTCCCAGTCTGTATCAATGCCTTGGATTCTTCCAGCCCAAGTGAAAACCTTGCACTTTGCTGTGCTGAACCTCATTAGGTTCACTCAGGCCCACCTTTCAGTTCACCCTCCCTCAGTGATGGGGCTTCAGTTCACCTCACCCATTTTTTTCCAGAAAAGAGCCTCCAAGCATATTAAGTAACAGAGCTTCCATTTCCCTGGGAGGCATTACTTGGCCTTTTAATAAAACCTGAGCACCACCACCTCCTCCCCATCTTTGTTGGGACTGTAACTAAATTCCAGCTCTTCCTTTGGTGATTCTTTCTCTCTCTAGCACTGCAGAAGAGCAAAGTGGTGCAAAAGGGCTCTCCAGCACCACTCAATACCAACACAAAAGCAAACTCCTCATTGGTAAGGAAAGAAATGAGAGCTGAGCTGGAGCAGGGTATGTGTGCAGCTACCGAGTCTCCACCGTGATGGAATCATATCACAGAACCATGATTGAGTTGGAAACGTCCTTAAAGATCACAGAACCACGGAATCACAGCATGGTTGGGTTGGAAGGGTCCTCAGAACCCCCTGCTCCCCACCAGCTCAGGCTGCTCAGGGCCTCATCCATGGCCGTGACCACCTCCAGGGATGGGGCACCCAGAGCAATATGGGCCACCTGTGCCTCACCACCCTCTGTGTGAAGGGAAACATCAGCCCCGCTCCCACAGCCCATGGACAGAACGTTTTGAGGTTATAGCCACCCTACACCCATCCAATACTTAAGAGCTTAATGAGGAGAAGAGGTCAGATGCACAATTAGCATCCACGTGGACGACACTTGGACACATTTCCCGAGGCACAGAGCCTGAAGCCAACCTTAATCTTCCTAAAACTAAGGAAGATATATGTATTACTTGATCACTCTCAAGGCAAACACCTTGGGAAATGAGGTCCTCCCACAGCAGGCTGTGCTGGAAGGGCTGTGGGCTGAACGAGCTCCGAGCTCCCTTGATTTCACCAAAGTTCACTCAAATGAATGTTATTTAGTGATTGCCTTTGGTACTTAATACTGTTTCAACACTGGATCTGACCTGGTAGTGGTGTGAGCTGTAAGCTGAGTGCTCCTCCGAGGTTACGGCCGCGAGACGGAGCGGGGCGGTCAGTCAGGCATTTTTCTGTTGCAGGGTGTACTTCTATGCAATGCAATTTATGAATTGTTTTGCCAGTAGCTTCGAAATATTGTGTATTGCTTTGAATAGAAGTGACAAGGAGGACACGGGGAACAGCATCCCGATGGGGTGGAAACTTCATACTGCACTGCTGCAGCCCACGCTGAGAGTGGGGACAATTAAAGGTATTTCACCCCAATGCACAGCACACATGGAGCAAACAGACTTGAATGCAATGCTCAGAGTCAGTGCTCTGAAAGCACAGCTCCTAAATTCACAGCTGAGCACACCAACCTGCCATGAGTTTTTCAAGGCCAGGCTGGATGTGGCTCCGGGCAGCCTGGTCTGCTGGTTGGCGACCCTGCACACAGCAGGGGGGTTGGAACTGGATGAGCATTGTGGTCCTTTTCAACCCAGGCCATTCTATGATTCTACGAGTTTGCAAAGAGCAGGAGCCCGAGCACCCCTGTTGTCTCAGACACGTTGCAATCTCTGCTTCTAAATCCACATTCCCAAAATATCTGGGGTTCCTGCATAAAAACAAACAGGAGGCCACAACACCTGCCAAAGAAGCACATTTTGCATTAGCATCACAGCCTCGTTTTTCCCGGTCCACTCCCCTGAATTTGCCTTTGGAAGCGCCCGGCAGTCGATGTTTTAAATTCAGCCACATCAGCCTTGATTTACTGCAGCAGTGAATTGCTATGTATTAAAAAAGAAGGGAACTCTGTCGTAATTCAAGTTGCCATCCCTTTTCAGTTTAAGAGTCTTTAATTTCATTACCTCGTTCTCACTGGCTGGGACAGAAGGAAAAGCAGAACCGAGCAGCATTCTCTTTCTTTATGTTTTTCTACTGCTTTTCAGCCCATTCATCCTCACACCATCACGCAAAGGGCCACGATCACTCCTGGTTCTGCAGGGCCTCAGCAACTGATATCATCCTACAGTGCTCTCCCCTTCTGTTCTGCATTACAATTCAAAGCTCGGTCTCTGCACGGACAACTTGTTTGTGGCAATTCCACATGCTGTTAAGTAAACTGAGTAGATAACTCGGTTAGAGAGGAGGTTCAGGCAGGGCTTGTGCTGGCAAAGAAAAATCCTTCAGTTCCAGGAAGGCTGGAGAGAAACCCGTGGATGGAACCCAATATCAGCGTGCTCGGCTCCGAGTTGACCCAGCGTGATGGTTTGCATGGTGCTCCATCCAACACTGAAGAGCTTAATGTAGAAAAGAGGCAGGATGCAGAATTAGCATCCATGTGAGGATGGATGACTGAGGCACAGAGGCAATGTGGCATTCTAACTGACACACAAACACGTTTCCCATGGACATCAACCCCCTGTGTGGTCCATGAGCTGCTGGAGGACGGGTCTGAACGTCACCAGCTCCAACGTGCTTTGTGGCTGTAGCTCAGCTCCTGGCTTTGTGGCTGCTTTCAAGTGAACCCCTCAGAGGGGTTGTGGATGCCTCATTTCTGGAGACACTCAGGTCAGGCTGGATGGGGCTGTGAGCACCTGATGGAGCTGTGGGTGTCCCCATTCACTGCAGGACAGTTGGACCAGATGGCCCTTAAGGGTCTCTTCCAACACAAACCATTCTGTGATTCGATGATTCTATGGTGTGACATAGAATCATAGAATCATAGAATGGCCTGGGTTGAAAAGGACCACAATGATCATCTGGTTTCAACCCCCCTGCTATGTGCAGGGTTGCCAGCCACCAGACCAGGCTGCCCAGAGCCACATCCAGCCTGGCCTTGAATGCCTCCAGGGATGGGGCATCCACAACCTCCTTGGGCTTCAGCCCCACCTAACTCAGGCTCTTTCCACCTGCACAGTCTAACAAAGCATTTCAAAACACATCGTGAAGTTGTTTATGAAAAGTAATCTCGTTACAATGGCCTCTTCTGCCAAACCCACGTTGCTATGATTTCATACCCAACATTTTTTGTCCGTACAGATGTCTTAAATTTTCTTCCGAGTTTATTTATTGATCACAAAACACTGATAGGATGTCCTGGAGATAACTCCAGACTAAAAGCAATTAACCCAGAGTTGAACTTCAGCTCCAAAAGAATGGGCACATAACCGTGTGTCCGACTGGGTGCGACATTTTTGCAGCCATTCATGATATTGCTTCAAGTATTGGCCTTCCAATACTTGAAGGGAGCCTATAAACAGGAGGGGGAACGGCTGTTTATGAGGGTGGACACTGATAGGACAAGGGGGAATGGTTTTAAACTGAGACAGGGGAGGTTTAGGTTGGATATTAGGAGGAAGTTTTTCACTTGTAGGGTGGTGAAGCACTGGAACAGGTTGCCCAAGGAGGTTGTGGATGCCCCATCCCTGGAGGCATTCAAGGCCAGGGGAGTTGAAACTAGATGATCATTGTGGTCCTTTTCAACCCAGGCCATTCTATGATACCCTGTGGTTAAATAATGAATGGGGATTGCTCCTCAGCAGCCCTTTGCTTTGATAAGCCATCGAAGTGGAAGTGCCATCGTAAGACGCAACCGAAGACATCGGGGCTGACCCCGCATATCACCTGCTTTGAGGACCCAGGTCCTCCACGTGACAGCTCCCATTGTCACCTTCACCTCTCCCCATCCAAATCCTCTGAAACATAAATTGCTTTCGTGGAAGAAATGGAAACTTGATCATTAAGATGAGATAACTGAGCAAACCCACAGCCGGGGATGGGGACCGCTCGACCCAAAGCTGACAGCAATTCTGTTAGGAGGGAAAACTGCCATTTAATCGATGGCACGTGCAACCTATTACACTGCTGTTGGCCATAAGCTCCCAGACTTAGCAAGCAGCCCTTACACAGGCACAGGTTGGGCTGCTGCTGGGAAGGAATACTGATACGACATGATCTGCTAAGCCTTTAAATCCAGGGTGACATTTCAGGTGACCAGTGAAGGGTGGAAGTGCTTAATTTAGGACACTTTCCAGTACAATCGCAGCAATGGGTGATCTAATAGATAAGTTACACTCACCAGCATACTTGTGGAGCTATTTTTTTTTCTTCCTCTTCTGCTATCTGTCAGGACAAAGGGGCCTTTATGATGTTTTTAGCAAGCCTGTTTATTTTGTACATATTATGGCTGATCTGCTGTTGAAATATCATCCATTTCCCTCCCCAGAGAGGTACCCAAAGGAGCAGCAAGTAATCAACCTTAAACAAAAAGACCATCTAAATATACAAAAAGAGGAGAACAATAGCAGCATTAATTATAAAACAGGCAGGCTGCCTTCCAAGGGGAATTCATATGCACTGCATTTGTTTATGCACAATTTATTTCTCTTTCTGGGGTTGAGTAGAGCTCCGTGAGAGGCGCATTATTGCATGGGGAGGATCAGGAAGAGAGAGAGGTGCCCAACAAACTGTACCCAACAGCAGCCAAGAGCAGCAGGAGGACCAAAGCCGCAGAAGGAGGTGGGTTTTTCTTCCTGTTGGATTGTTTCAAGCACCAAATAACAAAGGCATGCCTGGGTCCCACAAGAAAAGGGGAACTTGCTAAAATCTTATTTATCACTCTCACAGGACCAGCTTGACTCCTCTCCTGCTGCTGGCCCAGCAGCCTTGGAAAAATCCCTGGATTATGCTGCAGCTGATGCTGCAATGGGAGCTGAGGGCTGAGCAACTTGCACACCCACCCCAGTGCTTTAATCATCCCCAAACAAACCAGTAAAGGGGGATTTTTCTTTTAATTCATCCAAAGAGGAGACAGCTGAAGGCAGCACTTGTGCTTTAACAAGGTGTTACAGCACTCTGCAACTGCTGTGATTCCTGCCAAGGAGTGCTGGTCCCCATGGAGAGCATAGGGTGCAAATGCAGAGAGCAAGGAGGTGGCACTTTGTTCCTCCTTAACACAACAAGATAGGGAGAAAAGCAGATTCCTGGAGACACGTGGAGTCATCCTGCATCGTCCTCAGCTGAGGTAATGCATTCAGTTTTGGAGCCCGTGATGCACGAGGGATGGAGATCAACTGGAGAGCATTCAGGAGACGGCAGAGGGAATGATCAGATGTAGAAAACACAGCACGTGAGGATTTGGCACTGATCGGCCTCATGGAGGAGAGGAAGGGAGACAACAGCTGTTGCAAATGCAAAGATCAGCTGTACAGACACAGAGGATAAGTAGACCCACTCTGCTGAGGACCAGGGAACAACACACCCAAATTAAAACAGAGGACACTGGTGCACAATGGAAGAATCATAGAACGGTCAGTTTGGAAGAGACCTTAAAGATCATACAACACCTGGTATGGGCTGGCTGCCCCCTACCAGAACAGGCTGCTGACAGTACCCTCCCTACCCACTGTCACCCCTCTGCTGTTGCAGCCCTTTGTACTGTTGACCTTCTGGGCTGTAAGAGAACGCTGCTGGATCGTGTCCAGCTTCTCATCCATCAGGGTCCCCAGGTCCTTCTTTGCAGGGCTGCTCTCAGAGAGTTCTTCCAGGCTGTACACACATCTGGGATCACCCTGACCCAAATGCAGCACTTTGCCCTTGGCCTTGTTGAACCTCATGAGGTTCACATGGCCCTACTTTTCAAGACTGTCCAGGTCTCTCTGGATGGTGTCCCCTCCTTCTGTTGTATCAACTGCACCACTTGGCTTGGTGCCATCAGCAAACTGCTGAGGGTGCACTTGACTTGACCCCATCATCTATATATATAATTGATCAGGATGCTACAGAGCACCGGTCCCAAGATGGATGCCTGAGGGACACCACTTGTCACCAGCCTCCCCCTGAACACAGAGCCATTGACAACAACCCTCTGGCTATGACCATCCAATCAACTCTTCATCCACCGAACAGTCCACCCTTCAAATCCATATCTCTCCATATCTCTTAGAGATAAGGATGCGGTGTGGGATTATGTCACAGGCCTTGCACAAGTCCAGATAGATGACGTCAGTTTCCCTTCCTGTTGTCCATTGAAGCCATCGCTCTATCACAGGAGGCCACCAGATTGGTCAGGCATGATCTGCCCTTGGTGAAGCAGTGCTCAACCTCATGAGGTTCATATGGGCCAATTCTTTGAGCCTGTCCAGGTCCATCTGGACGGCCCTTCCTTCTATTGTGTCAACCATGACGAGGTGACAAAGATTCTTCAAATCTTCTTTTCTTCAAGAAACAAGGATGCATGTTTGCTCTGTCACTCAGGGTTTACACAGCAGTTTTGGTGTGGGGACCTGCAGGGTGACCCCTATGAGAAGAGCCCAGAGCTGCCCCATGTTGTATAAGGCCGTCGGCGGCCTTGGCACCGCTCCCCTCCTGAACGCGCAACGCTTCAGGCTTGTTTCAACTCCAAATGACCTCACCTGCTTCTTTCTTTCTTTCTTTCTTTCTTTCTTTCTTTTTTTTCTTTTCTTTTCCCTTTTGTCTATCTGGAGTAAATTTCTGTCAACAAAGCTGAAAGGCCAAGTAGAGTTCATGGTAACAATTCACATTTCTTAGCAGGTTGCCCAGAACTAAACCTTAACCTTAAACAAGGAGCGTTCCTGGGATTACACAGTAGCTTCAAGAAACGGAGAAAAATAAATCCACCACCTTCCTAGCATAGAAACTAATAGCACATCACTGCCTGCTGGACTGATTTCTGCAAGCCACAGCCATAACTCAGCAAGCCTGGAGCACCTCATCTGTCAGATATTTATGTGGTGCTTAATTGCATGAACAAAAGACGTAGAGCATCTTCTGCTGGTTGCCGGCCAGTGTAAAATGAGTGCAAAGTCACGCTCCTTGAATTGCAGCCTCCACTGCTAATCTTACACAACCTGCAAAGGGATTAGCCCTTTTCCATGGCCAGTCGGAGTCGCAGCAAGTTGTTTGCCGTCCCGCTGTCCGCATTCATGCCTTACATGGAAGATTTCTGTCTTTAGTGATGCCAGTAAGGGGAGGTTAAATTGATTTTAGAAAGCATGGTAAAGCCAAATGTTATCCTCTGCAAACAGCGAGGCAGTCCTGATCCTGTTACCTGTAACCGTAAGTCACAAAACCCCATTGAGATAGGAAATTATTAATCTGCGGTTGCACAATGGCTGGCATTAAGGTAGGCTCAAAGCTCCTTTCAAAACCAGTAATAAATGGCCAACAGAAACGCACTCGCTTCCTGGTGGCCACACACTGGCAGCTCCGCTCCGCGCCCGCCCCGTCGCCTTTGACAGGCTGACATGACAGGCCCTACAATATCTGTTTGCCTCCTTTCAAGGGCTTTCTTTTGACAAGCGATGGTGAATAGTGAGCAAAACGGCCGTTGGAAGGCTCACGGCAGGCTCGAGCCCGTGGCTATTGTCGTGCGCTGCCACATTGTGCTGTGTTTCTTCTCCTTTTTCCCAGCGAAGGGAGATGGAGCAGCACGAGGCCATTCCTAAGGCAGAGGGTATTAATGCAGGCACAGAGCAAATCCAGCAAAGGATGGGTGCAGGATGCCAAGCAAGCTGCTGCAGCTCAGTGACCTCTGCTAAGCCACCACCTAATAATGGGTAGGACTGAACAGTCTTAGAGGTCTTTTCCAACCTTAATGATTCTATGATGAATGCTAATTGATCTGAGCCATCCACAGCTGGACAGGCTGCTCTTCCACCTCATCTTTGCTGGTGCAATTGGCTTTTGGGGCACAACTTGGCTGGATGTGGCTCTGGGCAGCCTGGTTTGGAGGTTGGCAACCCTGCCCATGGCAAGGGGGTTGAAACTAGATGATCTTTGAAGTCCTTTTCAAACCAAGACATCCTATGATTCTATGAACTTCAGCTGCAGAGATAGAATAAGGCTCTCAGACACCTGACAACCTTCCTGCTGTCTGGATGGCTTGCTGTCTGGATAGCACTGGTTTTGAGGGAAAAATGAATTACACGTAGTAACGCAGAGGATTATTAATACAGTAACATATGGGAGGCGAGCACATGTGAAGCCAAACTTTTATATAGTCTAAACAGCTGTAATGCTCCGAAGTTATAAATCATCCAAAAATGGAATAAAAACATTCAGTATATATCCATATATATTTGTATATTTCAAAAAGAACAAAAAATCACCTGTGCTCAATTACGCAATGGACTCCGTCAAGGAATGCCACTGAGAGCACAACCTCCAGGCTGGATGTGGCTCTGGGCAGCCTGGTCTGCTGGTTGGCGACCCTGCATATAGCAAGGAGGTTGAAACTAGATGATCACTGTGGTCCTTTTCAACCCAGGCCATCCTATGTTCTACGATTCTGTGAAAATAACCCTTTCATGGCACATCAGATCTGCCATCATTCCTTATACGTTGCCAGCATCATAGAATGGCTTGGGTTGGAATGGACCTAAAGGACCATCACCCACTATCTGGCAGGTTGTATTTGTGTTCTGAGATATCAAGAAGGAAAATTGGTAAACAGTGCTCTTTAGTGGAAACAGTGGGGGTTGAAACGTTGACTCAGAGCTCTGCTATAAGAGTTACAAATCTCAAAGAGCAGAGTATGATAAATGCTCCTGCAAATCTCTGAACTGGTATCGCACAGCAGTGAACACGCTGTCATCCATTCCTCATGAAAAGCATGCATCCTGAGGCTGAGTTTTCCTCTCCCTTTAAGTCAGAGGGTTTCGACCTCTTTTTTATCCACCCTTTTACGAGGGTGGATAGTGATAGGACAAGGGGGAATGGTTTTAAACTGAGACAGGGGAGGTTTAGGTTGGATATTAGTAGGAAGTTTTTCATCCAGAGGGTGGTGACGCACTGGAACAGGTTGCCCAAGGAGGCTGTGGATGCCCCATCCCTGGAGGCATTCAAGGCCAGGCTGGATGTGGCTCTGGGCAGCCTGGTCTGCTGGTTGGCGACCCTGCACATAGCAGGGGGTTGGAACCAGATGATCATTGTGGTCCTTTTCAACCCAGGCCATTCTATGATTCTATGATCTGCCAAGCTCTAAAAATTCATCAGAGAGAGAAGCAGACTCCTGAATAATTAACTGAAGCTTACTGGCGATAGATTTATCTCTCTTGGCTACCTTTAATGGACCCCTTAGAAGCAGTTCAAAGACGAAAACCCACAGCTTTAGGATACAAAATCTCCAGGACGAGCACCATTGCCTTTGTGCAAGCTCAGCTTGGTGACCCAGCGCTCACTCGCTCCCACCAATGAGAAATTCAGCCCTGCAACAACCGAGAGCTTATCAGGAGCATTGCCTGCTATTAAGACAGTGCTGTTCATCCAAAGACTGAAAAGCATTTTGAAACATGGCAATTTTTCGGCTCGCAATGTGTTCTTTCTTTCTTTCTTTCTTTCAGGTGGAAACTGAGACGGGGATTTGGCTGAAGATCGCTATGCGAGTTGTTGTTCAGAACGCGCCATTCACGAGCACAATTGCACAGAGAAAAGAGTGGCTGAGCTTATTTTCTGAAGAGGAGGCTAAGAAACTTCCATTATTATCTATCTCCTCACCAACCCAGGACTCACCAGAAATGACATAACCGGCCGCCGGCTCAGATTTCTGCCCACGTTATTCCATTACCTCTCCCATCCCATTAGTATCAAAACGCTTTGCAAACACCGAGCCGGTGGGCCTGAACGTCCCTGAGAGCTGTTCCCATTCCTAGGGGCATTTCTGCCCCCAGAAAATTGCACCCAGGAGATCCTGGCCCCCTGTTCTCCCTGAGCATCTCTCGCCTCCCATGGCTGCCGGTGCCGAGGGCAGCGCGGCTGTAATTGACATCATGTGCTCATTGGGTTTGCTAAGTTAGAGTGCACACATGGCAGAAAACCTATCTGGAAAAACGAAATGATTAAAAACAAAACAATACAAAAAATCACGTTTTCCTTCCCAGCTCAGGAGCAGAAGTACAACCCAGTGTACGTACATTGTTAGACACAGTTTAAATATAGCATCTAACTATGAAAACATGAATAATTGCGGTGCTTAAAACGTCTGGCTAATCTTCAGCAGAACTGCAATCAATCAACCGGTGTCAGACTGGGAAGCATTTCTCAGTTTCATACACAAAACCTTCCTTCACATTCAAACTATATCCACTTTCAGCGCTTGGGCTGCCTTCCCCATGTGATATTAATGGAAGCACTCCCGGCATGAAGAGGCACTGGTCGGAACTGATTTTCTAATCTTAAAAAAAGAAACAAAACCAAAAACCTTTTGTTCCCATTCATTGCAGGGGAGTTGGACTGATGGCCCTCAGAGGTCCCTTCAACTCTTAAGGATTCCGTGGTTCTATGATTCTATGAAAGCTGAGCCCCAAAAGGCTGCCAGCAGTTGGTGCCAGCTCCTCCTTGGCTGGAAGCTCAGCATGGAAACCACCTCTGCTCCCACCCAGCTCCTTCAGCAAGCCAACTGCTATTTCCTACCTGGTGCCCATTGTGAATTACCAACCTGTGCCACTGCCTCACCACTCCTATTGTAAAGAACTTTTTCCTTATATGCAGTGTAAGGAACTCCATTTAATCAATCAGAGCTCCCACTGACAAGGGTTCCGTGTAATTACTTATGCTCTGAGCACAGTCATTCACATGAGATCAACTAAAGCTGTATGAACATGACTAGGAGAACCAGTCTTCTCTGGACAGGTTGCCCAGAGAGGTGATGGATGCCCCATCCCTGGAGACATTCAGGTCAGGCTGGATGGGGCTCTGAGCACCCAATGGAGCTGTGGGTGTCCCCGTTCATTGCGGGGGAGCTGGACCTTCCAAGGTCCCTTTCAACTCAAAACATTCTACCATTCTTCCTTCCCAGGAGCTCACTGGAGATCAGGTCTACCTGTTGGAACAGGCTCCATGCCTGGCTGAAGCTCACCAGTTCTTACAGCTTTACAGCTAGGATTATTTTTCCCACTTCAGTATGCTGAAGACAGAAGGGTCCTGTCACCATTTACCAGATTAAACAAGAAAACCTCAGAGCTGGCAGCAGCAGAAGCACTAATTATTCTGGTTGCTGGCATCAGACTGCTACGGAGCCCAGACTTCATCTCAAAATCCCTGCCTGATAAAACTCACTCCTGAGTTCCTGAGCTGTCAAAACCACTCGGTTGGTTTGAACCTGATCTGATCAGATCCCACAGCAATTCAGAGCGGACACGGGTAAGCACAACCCGCTCTGTTATGCATCTCTTACTGCTTCTTTCTCTCCATCTCTCATGGAGAGGCAGACTCCAAGCAGCAAACTACTGACAAGCGAGGTGATGGATGAAACACGAGCCCTCTGAGCTGACATCTCAGAACAAGAACACAGCGTTCATCAAAATTAAACAGTGCTAATATTAATAGCTGGAGATGCACAATGCAAGGTGATGGTATCTGAGCCTATGCAAAACCCTTCAGGATCAGAGAATCACAGAATGGCCTGGGTTAAAAAGGACCACAATGCTCATCTAGTTTCAACTCCCCTGCTATGTGCAGGGTCGCCAACCAGCAAACCAGGCTGCCCAGAGCCACATCCAGCCTGGATATGGATATGGATATAGATACGGATATGGACACGGATATGGATATAGATATGGAAAGTCTCGATTCAATCTGGTGAGGAATAGTTGCATTCTGAATCAGCTGCAGTCTGAGCACAAAGGTGGAGTTAATAGATGTATTGTTAGATACTGGAACACGCAGCTTGCTTAGAGGTGTAAAAACTGCACCTCATTGGAAACACAGCCCCCCTCTCTCAGGTCAACCTCCTTGGCTCCCTCTGCCCCAGCGCCTGCCACCCCCTCCTGTCTTTCCCAGCTCAGCTCTCTGGCTTGGATCATTTCAGCATCAGCGAGCATCTTCCCCACTGCCAGCACTGAGGTAAGAAACTCCCATCTCAAGATGCTTGCTGTCACTTCCATCCCACAGCTCACTACGTGCCGACTGCACTGCCTGCGCACGTGAGCTGCAGCCCAGATGAATTGTCACTTGGGTCATCTCAGGAAATAAAGTGAAATAGGAGATGCCCCCCAAAGCTTTGTGTTTATTGTTATTGTGCTGAGCTGGTTGGAGAGTTATTTGCCAACCCAGCTTGTATATATTCTAGCGTTCTGTCCTTGCTCTTATGACCACCAAAAGAAAATAATTGCATGGCCCCAAATGATGCCTCACTACTTCTCTCTTAACTTTGCACATTTTCAAGCTGTATTAACAGATGGGGGAAGTGTGGTAGCGGTGAGACTGGGAAGAAATGCACTGTGCAGAGCCCACTACTCAGTTTGCACATCTTCACATGCAAGCTGATATCATGATGGGATATCAGCTTCTTTTCTGGTCTGATTTAAACCACTGCTGCAACACTTCGACCACCAAATGCTGGCAGTAGGAAGGAGCCCACCATGCAGAAATAACCCCGGTGGGACTCTGCCATGCTCCAAAAATGGCCACCATGTGCTGCTACAAAGGTGTAGCTGCTCTAACAGTTGATATTCTCAAATAGAAAACCACAAGGCAAGCTTACAAATTAGGATGGGTTACCACCCCAGTGCACAGCAGGGTAACTTCCCCATGGGTGCTGTTGCTTGGCTTTCTCTCCTCTCAGCTAAGTCCCCAATGGGCTCTTGTGGGATGTTGGGCAATGGGAGCTCCAAAGATGAGCTTGGTGCCCATCCTAACAGCTGGAAGACCTTTGAGGTAGGGTTTTTTGGGGGTTTAGGAGATCTCTGGCTTCCCCACCTCCTTCACCTGAACATCCACTGGTTCTCAGAATCACAGAATGGCCTGGGTTGGAAGGGACCTCAAGGATCATGAATCTCCAACCCCTCCACCACAGGCAGGGCCACCAACCTCCACATTTAATACTAGACCAGGCTGCCCAGGGCCCCATCCAACCTGGCCTTCAACACCTCCAGGGACGGGGCATCAAAGGGGGGGGACACCTCCAAACCTGTGAATCTCCTGCTCCAAGAGGACAGCACTGAGGATGCTACACGCTGCTCAAGTTTCTCATCATCCTTCAAAGTGGATGAAGTAAGGAGGCTCTATGGAAGTAAGGAGAAATGCCTCTGGAACACAGTCCTGAATTTGCAGGTAACTCTGGGCTGACATCACCAATTCCCCTGGGTTGTATCCCATCAGCTTGCTGTGCCCCAAAGCCTAACTGCTTTGGAAAAATATAAACTATTAGCAAGTCTCCAAGACACCAATTCTTCGCCAATATTCAAACCAAGATCAGATTCTCCAGGAGGAGGAATATCCTCTCACTTAATTGTCATACAACTTAATATGTGGGACCTCCAGATAGGTGGGCTAAGGGACATCTGCTCTGCTGGGGCACTTTCTCCTGCAACTGCCGTGTGACAGCTCTCCCTGTAGAGGCTTTGCTGTGTACACAACACACAGACAGGTTCTGGAACTTCACAAAGAGCTGCTGGGTAGGGTCTAAGGGTTCCAATTCCCATTTATCACTCCGTGTGGATATTGGTTCCCAAGACACAAGGAGCCAATGCTCCCCGTGTTGTCACTCCAAACCGCCTCCCAGAGAACTTGGGGTTAGTCTTCGAAAGACCTTCAAGCACAACAAACGTGAGGAAATGAAGGCAGAATGGCAGCAAACACGCTGCAATTCTGGTTTGCCCCACCACTGACACTGGGACGCTGAAAGCCATTTGCCCAATTGTCGGGATCAGCAGGCATCTGCAACCAGGGCTGGCAAAAGGACAGCACTGAGGGGACGTGGCGACATGTTGCAGGAAATGTCTCATACACACAGCCTGCTCGTTGGGCACTAATTAGCAGTAGCACCAAGAGTATTGCTCCCTGAGAGCACTGCAGAAGAGCTGGACCTTTGGCTGATGGGTCTGTGGATACAGGGCACGAATGGGGGGAGCACGGGGCTGCCTTGCTCAGGAAAGCTGGTGCAGAGCTGCTCACACCGAATTAGTAAGAAGCCAGCAGCAAAAAAGCTTTGACAGTAAGAGGCATTTGGAAAACTGAGTTTCTGGGTAAATTTCCACCCCGTAAACACTGCGGGAGCTCGATCACAGCTCAGAATTCTTCTGCTTTCTGTTATAACTTATTTCTTGTTCTGCTGCCAGCTTGCATAAGCAAGGCAGCACGGTTCCATCGGCGGAGCAAGGAAGGAGGGATGTGTAGGTACAGATCCTCCAGGAGCCGCTTTGCTGCACAGCAGACATCAGCAGCTTCGCTCCCAGGAGGGCAGAGCCGGGCTCCTGCTCTATGGACCACCAGCCAGCCATCCTCTGAGCACCCCAAAATCCTCCCATAAAGGTTGCAGAAGTATCCTCTGAGCCCAGTGCAAGAAAAGCATACAATAAATTGAAGACATGAGTATTCAGAATGGTGCTGAAAAAGCATCCAAAACTCCTAAACACGGAGCTCAGCAGCCAGCCCATGTTTGCTGATGGGTGCCCTTCCTATCCCACTGAGCTCCAGCGTGAGAAGCACAGCCCTCCCCTTCCCCAGCTGCTCCTGCAAGGCATCCCATGCCAAAACAGAACGTTCCCCAAATTTGCTGGATGAGAGCACGTTAACGTTAACGGGCCGATCTTTCAAAACTCTCCCATTCTCCTCCTAATTTATTGATGAAAGGATTCCTCACTGGTTAGGCAATATCCCCCTGGATGAAAGCCTGGCTACGTTCCTCTTCTTTCTCCCACCCTCTGTAAAATACACTCCTCTCTAATGGCCCCCTGATGAAAAATTCACCGCTCGCCGCCAGTTGTGCTGCTGATGGATCGTGTTGCTTTTTACCTGTTCAGATTAATCAGGTTACAGCTCCTGCCAACAAAGCACGGCCTCACACCTCAACTCTAGGACCCAAATCCACATCCAATATCCAAGTTTGACAAATGTATGGTGATGCTTGAAACCAACCCTGAGGGTCCTGTTGAGTTCAGCCCCGCTGAGTTGGGTTAGAAGCATAGAATCATAGAATGGCCTGGGTTGAAAAGGACCACAATGCTCATCCAGTTTCAACCCCCCCTGCTGGTCTGCCAACCAGCAGACCAGGCTGCCCAGAGCCACATCCAGCCTGGACTTGAATGCCTCCAGGGGTGGGGCATCCACAGCCTCCTTGGGCAACCTGTTCCAATGGGTTACCCATTCTGCCAGATGAAGAGAAACCTTTTTTGCACACATGTAGCATGCAGAAGCCATTTATGCTGGCAGACACGTCTGTGGCTGCAGACAGCAGCATGGCAGTGGGAATTGGGGTGCAGGAGTTGGTTGGGGCACTGCCCAACTGCCCCCACTAAAACCAGCACAGTGCTTCGCCCCCTGATGGGTAAGGCTTTCTGGGGGTTTAATTTGAGTTTATAATGGCCGGGATGGAAATACTTCTAATTACACTGCAAATTCCATACACAGTTAGACTAAGTTTATCACTAGAAGTAACTCACCACAGGACAAGGTTTGTTTATCTTTTGAAGCTCAAACCCAGCTTAGCAGTCCATATTGTGTGGGAGCAAATCCTGACTGAGCCCTCTGAGCGCTTCCACAGCCAACTCAAGTCTTCCACCAACAGAGCTTGGGCCGAGAGTAAATCCACCGACGGAAGATGTTTTACAAGATGGAGAACACCTTTACGTACACAGAAAAGTACATTTCAAGAACCATGGAGATGTGGCACTACGGGACGTGGTCAGTGGGCATGGTGGGATGGGTTGGGGTTGGGCTTGGGGATCTTGGAGCTCCTTCCCAACCTCCATGATTCTGCGTCTCTATGATTTTGGCTGTTCTAAAAGATGGCTCTGCAGCACTGGCTATGACTGCAGATCACACGACCGATGCTGTAGGGTGCTGTGTGTTCTGAATCACTAATTCAAAACAGGGATGTCCTGGTGCTGGGCTGGATGGCGTGAAGGAAATGACCCATCTGCCTCAAATTCCATCTTTTATTTCAGCGACCAGCTTTGCTAAAACCAGAGCTGTTGCTCAACTTCTTATTTCTGGCTTGATCTTCACCCAGCTACCAAATTCTAGTGAAGTGAGGTAAGGTTTCAGCTGTGGGAAACACAGGTAACTTCTGCAGCCAAATTCCTTAGAGGTGCAGTTCCACCAGCTTAATTGTATCGTCACTCATCGTGAATGTCATGGAGATAATTATGGAGATAATTAAACAATTAAAACAAACTTCTGCGAATTGCAGCACTGAGACAAACTGAAGGCATCTGAAAATACAGCTATTTTAACTCATTACACTTCCAACGAAATCTAAAGGCCAATGGAAGCATCATGGGCAACCAGTTTCTATTTTCAGAAACGGTCCAAATTGCAACAAAACCAGCAAGGAAGGAGATGGTAAGAGCTAAGAAACACAATTCAAGCTTTGGATTTTCATCACCAGAAGCTCAGCTCCCATGAAAGAAAACCATGAGCTTCTTCAGGGTTGGTGACCCTGCACCTAGAAGGGGTGTTGAAACTAGATGATCATTGAGGTCCTTTTCAACCCAGACCATTCTATGATGCTGTGATTCAGCAGCTATTGGAGCAATGCTGAACTTGCAGTTCTTTGCTCACAACAGAAAAAAACCAACACACTTCTCAACTTCTCTACATTTATCATGAAATTACAACCTGGTTGTCAAAGACTCACGATGCCATTTTGCCATCATTGCACGTAGCAGTTTCCTTTTTTTCTAAGGGTTACAAACCAACTCACAAACTCATTAAGTAGAAAATGCTCATTTGACGGCTGTGGAAAAACCAAGGGCAGAAGTTGCCTGATATCACCCAGATCAACAGGAAAAGCACTGCCTCGAGCCTCCAACCTCCAAAATTTATCCATGGAAATCCCCCTCCGTCCTTCTTCCATTGATCCTGGATGAAACTCTTACAACATGGCTGAAGATGGATCCTCCAATGCTTTGTTGGTTGGACATCGGCATGTCCTGGGGCTGCTGTGGGTCCCACCTCAGGAATTAAGCCAAAATGTTGATAGTTTGCTGTAAATTGCATCTTCCCTTAATTTGTCCTGAGCTGCCCAGAAGTCATTCATTCTGATGACCAGGATTCCCTGCAGAAGGCGATATTCTCAGCAAAGCAAAGCTCTCCAGCAATGAAAGGAATGCGTGCGGACCGACTGGCGAAAAACTACTGACTTCAAATAAAGGCCCTAACATCTGGCTTAGCTTAGCCTTGAACTATAACCAAACCACAGTCTCCTCATCTCCACTGGCACCGTGCTTGTGAAAAATCACACAGCTATGAGATGACAGTTCGGAGTCGAGGCGGCAGCGAGTAAATATCATTTGATTAGGTGTGAAGTAAAACCGTCTTCGCTGAAACACAATTGATGATACACAGCTCTGACCCCCTGGGAACACTGTCCTATCGGATAACCAGATGGCTTAAGCAAAGGTGTAGGTATTTAACCCTCCTAGAGCAACAGGCAAGCTGAGAGGTGTTGGCAGAACACAGAGAAACAGCAGGGAGGACTACGAGTGTTCTCCGCTGTCAGCCACAAACACAGCAACATGTTCTCTGCTTTGCTACCACTCTTTTTACAGTCTTTTTTGAGTTAATTCCATAGGAAAGAAGTGCGTGAAGCAGCACCTGTAGGTCACCCTAGCATCCATGCCTTTGGAAGCATGTTCGTGATTTGGGTTGTAGCTCCCTGGGCACCAGAGGACAACAAGGGCACCAAGGCCACCAGAAGCATAAGAATGAAGGAGGGTTTCAGGTTGGATATTAGGAAACATTTCTTCCCAGATAGAGTGGTCAGGCACTGGCACAGCCGCCCAGGGAGTGGTGGAGTCACCATCCCTGGAGGTGTTCCAGAACCATGGAGATGTGGCACTTGGGGACGTGGTCAGTGGGCATGGTGGGACGTCATGCAGAGAAGCACTTTGAGGGGTGGGCTGGGGGTCTGTGCTCAGCAAATTCTTCCCCGTGGGCTCTTGGCTGTAGAAAGAAGGGATGAAACCCTCTGGGTATGGCAGAGCTTGCCCTTGGTGTCACAGTGCCTAAAGGCAGGCTGCTTAGAGCAGGGCTGGAGCTTGGCACTAGTGAAAGGTGACAGCTCGACAGCACAGGGAGCTGAAATCCTCTGTGAAACCACCAAGAAGGAGAGCACAAAGCAGCAAGAGCCCAACCTGTCCGACGTGGGAATCACAGAACCATTAAGGTTGGAGAAGACCTCCACAATCCCTAACCCCAACCCATCCCACCATGCCCACTGACCACGTCCCTCAGTGCCACATCTCCATGGTTCTGGAACACCTCCAGGGACGGTGAGCCCACCACTCCCTGGGCAGCTGTGCCAATGTCTGACTGCTCTTTCTGAGAAGAAATATCTCCTAATTTCCAACCTGAACCACACCCATGGTGAGTTCCAGCATCACCGAAGGAAGACAGATTCGAGCCACCCTCAAACACTTGATTTCATCAGAAGATCCCACTGCAGCCCTATCACTTACAAACACACACACACCAAATAAATCATCTTAGCACAACCAACTTCAGAAAGCAAATCTCATTTGTGCACGACTGCAGTCTGTACCAGGGGGCCTTTGTGCATTTTGAGGAGCAGAAGCAGTAGCTGGGTGCACTCGAGTGCTTTGACAAATTCATGCAATGCAGGATGCAGCCGGCTCATTGGTTACAGGGACAGCCACAGACATGTCCAATAACTTGCACAAAACACAGCCCAGACAGACAGCGGAAAATATATGAACAGAAATCCAAATAAAAGGGATGGAACTAACAAGATCTGTGCTGAATTTCAGGGCTCGATCGCTGAGCTCATTGCCACAGCCAGCCTCCAGTCACCATCTGCATGTTTTCCATTTAGGCTGAGCTGACAGGAGCAGGAATGGTGTCTTTTCTACTCTTTGCAAACCACCTATCACACTTCTGGTGAAAGAAAGACTGTTAGTTATTGACCACAAACAGCTGAACCCACCCTCCTCCACCCTAAATTTAACAGCATGTTTTTAAAGAGGAGCTTCAGACCCGGTACGTTTGCACAAAGGACAGTTTCCTTGCCAGAAAGGGAATAAAGACTAATTTATTTTTTTTTTCCCTATTAAAATTTGGCTTTTTCTCAATATTCACCTATTTCAAAGGTTTCCATGGGGGAGATCAGGAAACCGAGGCATGGGGACGCATGGCCATGACCAAGTGCCAGCACACACGGGGAGCAGTGTGCACCCCTATGCCGGTCCCCACCAGCTCCATCCCCGACCCCAGCAGCCTGGATCACATTAGTGGCTTTGGCAGAGCCTCTGGGCCAGCGCTCTGCTCATGTGTGCAGCTCCTGTGGCTCCAACAGTGGGGACTTTCCTTGCACCGTGATTCAGCCTCCAGCCCCGCCAAGCGGGAAGAGCACCCGTATGGGGCTGATGGGGAACTGGTCACGATGGGGAAGAGTTTTGGGAACCTTTGAGGAACAGGTGCCAGGAGATGGGAGGCCCCTGCTTTGGAAATCTCATCATTGCTAATAATGGCAGCAAAACTCAAGTTTTTGGACCTTTGAAACATGCAGAAGTTCAACGTGAAACGCGGCGATGCTCAGCCTGAAACGAAGGCTGCAATGTTTTACCAAATCTTTACACAGACCCTCAAAACAACCTAAAAACCGAAGGGCAGATGAAAGCCATGCCCCAACAAATGGGGTATGAGCAGGACAGAGCAGTAGGAAAGGAGATCTGTGCAGGGAGGAAAGATAAAGAGACAAACCAGCGAATGTGTATATCCACAGGTATAGGGACACACAAAGAAAAGCATTGGAGATGCTGCCAAGAAAAGGGACAACAAACCAGCGCTCCTCACAGGCCCAACCTTCTCATGAAGCACAGTTAAACGTAGTTGTGAGAGCACGCCAAGAATGCAGTTGCTCCACAGGGACCAGATCCTGCCCAAGCCTTTTGCAAACTCCTAGTTGATTTCATCTGAAGAACACCCAACTTGGTTGCCCATTCAAGCTCTCTGTCCTTGAGGAAAGACTTGATGTCTACCATCAATCTTATTCCCCACCACCAAATCCAATCCAGCCTTCCTCAGGATGCTAAAAATGAGAAAATATTCATTAAAAACTGCCTGTCCAACAGCTAAAAGGGAATGGGGTTGCCACATCCATGCTGGGGTCTCACGTGCATTCCACTGCAAGAGGGGAGGTTTCCATTTTGATTCAGTGAGTTCGGAAGGACTTACTTAAGAGAAAACCAAACCATATTATGTAAACTCTGCCAACACCACACAAAAAATAAAAATGAGCTTTCCAACCTTGGAGTCTGATCAGTTTTTATTTGTAGGTTGAGCTCTGGAAACACTTTGTACGTGTCAGTGAAAGTAGCCTTTAAGGACTTGTCCAACTGGGGTTGGACTGGATGATCTCCAGAGGTCCCTTCTGACCCCAGTGATTCCGTGTAATGGGACATCAGGAGTTTCAAAGCTTTAAATTCCAAACTCACCTTCTGCACTAACTCAATGCACTGCTTTGCTCACACCTGGAGCTCGAATGCTGGAATCATAGAATGGCTTGGGTTGGAAGGGACCTCAAAGATCATCCAGCCCCAACCCCACCAGATCAGGTTGCTCAGGGCCCCATTCAATATAGTCTTGAGCACCTCCAGGGATGGGGCATCTACAACCTCTCTGGGCAGCCTATGCCAGGGCCTCATTGCCCTTGCAGTGATAAACTTCCCCCTGGCATCTAAACTGAACAGTGAGTTTAATCCCATGCTCAGAATGTTTGTACAGTCAATCACGAGGCACTGCATTCGTGTGAGGCAAGCACCAAATACTGAAAAACAAGAAACATGAATCTGGCATTATCCAGAGCTGGACATATGTAAAAAAGGTTGGATAAGGATGCATGAAGATGAAGGCAGAGCTTCAGCTCCCACGAAAAGTGGTGTCCCACGCACGCTGCATGGACCCACAGAGCACCAAGGCAATGCCACCACGTCCAACAGGGACTGAAAGGCAGAAAGGGCAGATTCTGAGCAGTGGCCAGGCTGAGGATGCTGGAAAAAACAAGGCAGGGAAGACTTACTGTAGGTGGCCCCAACTCGCAGCTCCCTGCAGACTGCAGAAACCAGAGCAGGCTTTATTCCTTTAAGTCATCCCGCTGGTGAGGAAATTCATTAGAATAATGCGTTTAAAATTCAAACACAGCTCTGAGAACAACACACATGATTATCTGGAGTCATCACCTGAACTGAAACACAGCTGAGGTGTGCCCACCAGGATGGTAGGCATGGTCAGTGGGCATGGTGGTGATGGGTTGAAGGTTGGACTTGATCACCTTAGATGTCTTTTCCAACCTTAATGATTCCATGATTCTAATTAAAAGAATATTGTTTTCACTGTCCATTAAGTCACTCTTATTTCTTGGAAAACCTCTTAACTTCAGATATATTTATTTATACATTTGCACACGTTCCATACTATCTCTTTACTAGAGCAGAACTTTCTCACCATAAGAAAATATATACTAAATGATCACCCTTAGGGAAAAATACACTACTGTATTGTGCTGGAGGGTTCCTCTGCTTTCTGCTTGGAGCATCTCTTAGCAGCAGAAGTGCCGGAAACTTCATCACTATGTGGACATAACATCAGGAACAGCCCATGGGAATGACAGGGCAGCCACACGTTTTGCATCCTTCCTGCAGCCCATCAGAGAAAGCTGAATGGCAGAGGGATCATTCAGTGCCCTAACTGATAGAATCTGCAATTAAGTCTGTGAGCAGCGCTCCTCTTCAAGGCAATGCACCGCCTCACTTGGGGTGCCAGGTGATGCTCACAGAGAGCTTCCCCTGTTTGAGGGGATAAATCAGAGGCAGTAGTTTCCCCAAACTGGGAAATGATGTGTGTATTTTTATTTACTCAACCTGCTCCCCAAACCATATCGAATAATGTACCCCAGAGGCTACACGGCGACTTCAGACCCAAGCCATTGAAAACCGTAATGCCTACGTCCATCAGGGCAAAGCAGAAAGCAGTGTGAACTCAGTCTGACCTTCAAGAAATCCCTTAACCTAAAAATATAAAAGACAAACTGTTTCCACTGCGAGCTGCTATATAAAACCACCCTCAAGAAAAGTGCCGGACTCCTTTCAAACTAACCTCAAACACGAAGCAAATTCCAGCTTGCTATTTTCCTCTGGCATCCCGGAATGTAAATCTCAAGGACAGAACTGGCTGTTCAAATTAGCTCCTACTCCTGCAGAAGCGATTGTTTTCAAACAGTTTCACAAAGCAGTTCTGCATAGGGTTGCATTCCAGGGAGGATTCCCACCCCCCTCCAGATTTTAGACATTAAGAGGGACAGAGCAAGAGCAGGCTGTGTATGGTTGGTTCCAAGTTGCCCCCAAAGAAAGAAAAAAGAATAATAAAAACAAATCTTGGCTGTATAATCACAACAACTTGATGCCGGGACGCCGCTGACCTTTTGGGAATGGATCTTCCTGAGGCCAGCAACAGGTTTAAATGAGAGCAAGTCATTCCATCTGCAGGAAGGCACAGCCTCGGAGGGTTCCTGCTCTGAGTCAGCTGCGGGGACTGGTTCTGCTTAGGGCACACCCCACGAGGCTCCATTCAGGTTCGCTTCATCTTTGAAACAAAAGATTCCTATCTCCCATCGCTGTCATTCCTGATTAGCACATCATTTCCCCATCAGCCATAATGTCAGCAACCAAATTAAGGTATTACATTCTGGAACATTTAAGGTGATTAGATCGGAGCAGTATTTACTCTTCCACTTGGGCAGATGTGACTGCTCTGCACAGGAGGATGGGAGATGCCACTCTCCAAGGCAAGAAGTTCTTCCTCGTGTTCAGACAAAACTCCCTGGGCTCCAGTTTGTGCCCAGTGCCTCTTGTCCTGGTGATGGGCACCACTGAAAAGAGCCTGACCCCATTCCCCTGACCCCCACCCTTCAGACATTGAGGGGACAACTTCCCTTGCCCTGCTGCTCACACCCTGTACAATGCACTCCAGGATCCCATCTGCCCTCTCAGTCACCAGGACATGCTGCTGGCTCATGGTCCCCCTGTGGTCATCTGCAGTCAACCAATGGTCGACCACCGGTCAACCATTGGTCAACTGCTGGCCAACCACTGGTCAACTGCTGGTCAACCATTGGCAAACTGCTGCCCACCAGGAACCCCAGGTCCTTCTCTGCAGAGCTCCTTCCAGCAGCTCAGCCCCCAACCTGTACTGATATATGCATTTATTCCTCCCCAGGTGCAGGACCCCACACTCACCTTGTTGAACCTCATGAAGTTCCTCCATGTGACTCTCACCCTGTCCAGGTCTCGCTGAAGACCTGGTGCATTCTACCCCTTCCTCCAGGTCACTGATGAAGGTGTTGAACAAGATCAGACCCAGTGCCAACCCCTGGGGAACACCACCAGCGACACAAAACTCCCAACCAGTGCCAGTAGCAAAAGCTCTGTCACCTCCATGTCTGATCAGACCAAGTTACAGCTCAGGCTTTGACTAGCCCATGGTCACAGCAGTTAGCCAAAATGCAAGAATCAAGTCACAGAGCTACACTACTCAGCTGAATGAGCTCAGGGTTTGCTCCAGCAAGAGGAATGAAGGCTCCTGGTGATGCACAGCCCGGCAGCCAGCAACAGCAATCCCAACAGATCAGCCATTAAGATGGGTCACAAAGCCAGGCCAGCTAACATCTAGGATTACAGTGTAATTTTCTTTTTGTGTCTCAGAGCTGTTCCACAGCTCTTCAAATTGTGAATATAATCTTACAGCTGAATTTCCAAGCTCTGGTCAGAACAACTCAAACATCTCCTGACAACCCCTTCTCCCCATGGCAGTGCTGTTTCTCATCCGATGTGAGTGGGTATCAGGGAACAAGTATCTGAACCTCCCCACCACTTCTCTGCCAGACCTTTTCACATTTAAAGCCATATGTGGCATGGATGGAGGTGGATGCTTTTCCTATCTGATGGGATCAATGAGGGACTTGAACCCAGGAACAGGAGATAAAACCCCAACAGTGACAGCTCCATAACCCCATGCACCCAGCTCTCCTGCAATACAAAGCAAGAAAGAAGCACTCTGATCCAGAAACCACCCAACATCCCAGAGCAGCACAAGCTCAGCAGGGAGCTAAGAACAGATTAGGAGGCTTAGCTGTCCTACAGCAAGATCCACCAGCTATGGCTATTTGATTTTTTCCTCCTTTCTTTGCAGCAGTGTAACAGGATGATGCAGCTCCCTGAAGCTGACTTTAATAGATCCATTCAAGGAACAGCCTCGCTCTGCAATTATCATGCTTATCCGGTCCAACTAATGTGCTTGTTTACACTATCTGGCAAACTCCAGATCGAGTGTCATTTCATCACCGGGATTCTTTCGCCTAAGCCAAGACCAACAGACCATGGTGGTAATTTAAACACTGAAAGCATGCACAGTATCGATCCACGAGACTTGACGCCAGCTCGCTGTTACACACAAATCCACCCCCAAGGGAACTCCCTTCGGCGGGGCCAGATGGAGAGGGAGAATTTCAATGAATGGAGGAGGAGAAGCCTGCTAGAGAGATGAATATGCATGAGCACACGACCCGAGTGAGGGCTGCGCTTGGTATGGTTTGAAGATACGTGGTCTCAAAAGCCATCAGTAATGCAAAGGGAGGGAGGGGAGAAGACTTCAGGGCTCCTCTGTTGCTTGACCCCAACAGAGCCAGGTGAGATCCCTGTTTTCTGCTTTGTCCCATCAGAAGCTACAGCCACAACAGAGGAAAGTTCACGCCAGTTGGAACCTCAACAGCCCTTTGGGTTGCATTCACCCTGCAAGGCACATCCTACATAAGGGTCTCTGTAGCAGTGTCAAACCTGCAAAGAGGAGCTCAGCCACTTGGCTTCACCTTATCAGAAACCCTTTGGTGAGCCAATTCCACTGGGTGCCCCACACAAACACCCAAGGCCAGGCTGGATGGGGCTCTGAGCACCTGATGGAGCTGTAGTGTCCCTGTTCATTGCAGGGGAGTGGGACCAAAGTCTAAAGCTCTCTTCCAACTCAAACAACTCTATGATTCTATGCTGTATTGCTCTTCTCTCACCCTTGTTTTCTCTCTTCTTTATCGCCCAGGCAGTCCTGAAAGTTCAGGAGGTCTTCCTACTCCAGAAGGAACTCAATCTTTATCAATTAAAGACCATTAGCCTAATTGCTCTCTTCCTCCCTATGCAATGCAGCACACAGAGCTCTGTTAGCGCTCAGCTGGCCTTACTCACCACCTGGGAAGTCACACGTTGCTTTGGATATGTAGTAAACGCAGGAAATAATAAAAGTACTTTAATATTTCATCAAAACTGCACACTGGTGTTCTGATGCTGGTTAAGTCTCTGATGCTTCAGTGAAGTTTGTTGTTTCCAGGACTGAGTTCTCATTTTACTCATAGGCAGGAATGCAAAGCTAAAAAGTCAGATTTGGGTATTTCTGCTTTGCTTGTGTGTCTTTTTAATGCTGGAACACAACCAGCCACAGGCTAGAACAAAACCCATTTCACCTTCCATTCCTTCTCCAAGTACCAGAGCCATCGCTTCCAACCTTGATCTCAACACTACAACAGATGTTGACATAGATGCAACAAACCAACCTCCAGTCACACAGTAGAGCAGCTCACTTCCTAAACAGAGGCATCTGATGTCATTTCAGGCACCTGAGGGCATCCATCAGCTGCCACCCCAGCAAGGCACAAGCCTCTTATGTGCCCATGTCCTGTCTACTTGCATCTTGTAGATGTCTGGGACACCTTTTGGCTTCTAAGACAACGTTAGGCATCCACACTTGGATGCCTGCACCACTCCCTGCCTATTCTAAAGGGAAACTGCACTCAAGCGTTGAGGTACCGATTCAGAGCAAGAGCACAAAACTTCCCACTGCCATCAGATCAACTCTCCTAATAAGAGTTAAACAGGTAAATAACCCATCTAACAGCCACAACTCTGGTGTTATATTTAAAAACAGACGTGACCTGGAATCAATAGGCACGATAGGAATGTAAACTATTATTTCTATCACAGGATGGGGGGAATTTATTAATAGAGAAGTAAATCACACTGTAATGTTCCTTGCTATACAGTGCCACCTTGCTGTCAATTCATCAATAAAAATGACAACTGCCAAGGGCTGATGCTTTTGTACAAGATGTGCAGTGTGTCAGCCTCAAGTAACTGAGCTTCGGGACTGAATCCTTGGCTGAAGAATAATGGCAAAGCCAGCTTCAAACAGAGCCCTGAGACCCCAGCTGTGAACGTATCTGGTGGACTTCCCAACTCTTGCTGATTGCTCCAGGGCTGCTGTCATTCCCACCAATGCGTTGCCTAGAAGCACACACAGGACAAGTTCTTTCAGCCTCTGGACCCTTACACATCAGCCACGTGCCTTTCCCCACAGACCTTATCACATATATTAGCCTCCTAATCAATGTGTGCAGCATGACATAAGTGCTAGCCAACACACGCACTCCTTAAATCAAATGGGAAAATCAATGGGAGAGTCTGACAGCAGCCTGCTCTGAGACTGCTTGTTTAAGGCAATTAATACCTCATTCCTGGATGGTACGGGGTACTGAAGGCTTCTCTACAACTGCCCTGATAGACAAAAGCAACAGAGGTCTTGCCCTGTAAAACTCCCCTAGATGCTCATCACACCATTGGTGGCTTTTTAATCCACATGAGAGCTGGTTGCTCGAGTCACGCAATATCACAGAATCATAGAATCATTAAGGTTGGAAAAGATCTTTGGGATCTCCAAGTCCAACCCCAATCCACCCCACCACGCCAACTGACCACATGCCTCAGTGCCACATCTCCACAGTTCTTGGACACCTCCAAGGACAGCGACTCCCCCACCACTCTTGGGCAGCCCATTCCAGTGCCTGACCACTCTTTTGGAGAAGAATTTTTTTCCTAATGTCCAATCCAATATCATGTTGGGAAGACGTGAGAGATGGGAGCAGAAAGTCCATTGGACAGTTCACAGTGCTTGGCTCTGGATTCTTCTTGGCCAAACTGCCTTCACTTTGGGTCATCGCACCCTAGTGTAGAATCATACAATCATTAAGGTTGGAAAAGAGCTCTAAGATACCCAAGTCCAACCCCAACCCATCCCCACCACGCCCACTGACCATGTCCCTAAATGCCACATCTCCATGGATCTTGGACACCTCCTGGGACGGTGACTCCTTCACCTCCCTGGGCAGCCTGTTCCAATGCATTACCATTCTTTCTGAGAAGAACCCCTTCTTAACATTCAACCTGCCTCCCCCCCACAGGCTCCTATTTCCTGGCTCTGAAACCACCACCCAGTGACACAGCTGCACCTGGGACACCCCAGGGAGAAAAGTTACAGGGATGCAGTGGGATAATGTTTCCCTAAGGCTTCAGAGTGCTTTACCATCAAGCCAGGCCCGGACCAAGCGACGCGCTCTTAACTTTCACAGCAGCAAAAGGAAGGCTCATAAATGAAAGACAAAACCCAAAGCCCTGCACCACACAAGGTGAAGCTAGGATGTCAGGAAAGGCAGCTCATAAAGGCTTCTTTATGGATGGCATTTCCAATCAGGCAGTGAAGCTCTTCCTTCCCAGCCTAAGAGTGACACTTGGGATCGCCCAAGTGGGTTCGGTTTCACTGCTGGGGATCTCGGGGTTAAGGGCAGCCACCTCTGGCCCTCTCTGTTCCCCACCACCCCTACCTCAGCCAGCAGGTTAAAGGTGAAAGCAGGCCCTATAACGCATCGGTATCCATTTCCCTGCTCGGATGTCTCAGCCTCCTGCAAATGAGAGGGCACAGCAGGGAGCAGGTCCTCCTGCCACAGCTGCTGCTGCTTATGGCCCGGAGCAGATGCCTGAAGCAACAGCAACCTGCTGCAGGGCAGGCCCCATGGGCAGAGGGGGCTGGGGGTGCCCAGGAGCAGGCAGGACCTACAGTGGAGTCTTACAGGAACAAAACCCAACTGCAACGAGTTCCCAATCTACTGCAAAGTCCCCTTTGGCTGAGGTTCTTCAGGGACTCCCATCTGAGGGGCTGCACTGTTTGCTACCATATACTTCCATCGCTATATCCTACTGAAAGAAATCCAGGCAGCGTTCTCTGCATATGAGAAGTGCTAACAGAATGTGTTTGCAGTCTTGATTTTCTGTTTGAAGGCTCTGGGGAGCACCCAGGCTCTTTAACTCCTCAGCACGCCAATACATCCTTCCTGGATCAAGAGTGATGGCTTCTGAGCTGGAGCTGGAGCAGCTGAATGGACTGGGATCCGGGTGATTTTAATGTAATTGAACTACAAAAGGGTATGTTTGAAGTACCACTAAGACTAGCTGAAACTCACCAAAGCAAGAAAAATCAGAGTTAAGGCTCTAAATCCACGCTGAGCTCATGCCTTTGTATGTCTTTCCCTTTCCCCATTCCCTTTCTGCAGATCACAGCGAGCAGCAGCCTGGATTTTTCAGCACAAACTTTGAACCATCCTTCTTTTGTGAGTCAGGCATTTAACACTGATTCAAAAATAAATAAATTACTTAATGTGCCCTTTTCAAATACTGTTGGTTTATAGGCATTAAAGAAAACCATACCCTGAGCTTAACAAGCCAGAAAAACAGTGGTTTGGCCAAGCCCCTGGAATGCCCTTCCTGGTCCTCTTGCAATGGGTTAGCCGCTGTCTGGGGGATTTCAGCATGGCTCCCTGGGCAATGCCTACCCAACAATCCATGTCTGAGCACATCTCTGTGGTCATTCACACAAAGATGCACCAGAGTGCAGAAAAAAAATGCCTCTGTTCCTAGAATCATAGAATTATAGAATCATAGAACGGCTTGGGTTGGAAGGGACCTCAAAGATCATCTAGTTCCAACCCCAATGCCACAGACTGGATGCCAGCCACTAAATAATGCACCAGGTCAGGTTGCCCAGAGCCCCATCCGGCTTGGCCTTGAGATGTCTGCAATGGGTTTCCAACACAGAGCACCATTCTGATGCACTGAGGATGATCAGGGCTGCAAAAACCTAAAGTTTGAGCTTTAGGAGGTAGCAACACATCTTACAAACCATTCTTTTTCCTTCTTAGATGTGCCACAACGGTTCCGAGAGAGATTTTAACCAAGGTTCAGATGGTTACCAGATAAGAGACAGCATCTTGCATCCCAGTGATGCTGCCAACTGGGGTTGGCAACCAATTGGGTTTCCTTGACTTTGGAAATGGAACAGGATTTGATTTTGACAAGCGGTGACACAGGAGGAGGTCCCATGTACTGAGGTGAACGCAGGGGCTGAAGCTGAGGCCCTGGACACAACTTGTTTGCAGGTGAAACACGAACTATCATAGAATCATGGAATCACAGAATGGCTTGGGTTGGAAGGGACCTCAAGGATCATCAAGCTCCAAATCCCCTGTGTGTATTACCCCACACAGATAGCTTTTGAGAGGAAACTCAGCATGATGTTGGAACAGCATTGAGGTCCACCATGAATTAACACCAGACTACGGCTTTGAAATTGGTCTCCCCAGGCAATTGGGCATTTAGAAAAACCAGCCTAATTCAGGTCTGTGAGAGTGGAGAGGTGTGACAGGGGGTGAAGGAGATGATATCTCCACTTCTGAGAAATCGGTGCAGCCACGGCTTCTGGATGCCTAGAAAAGCATTTATCCTATTCATGGGTTTTATTCAACAAAATACCACTTCATTGGCAATAACGTGCTCGGCTCCACGTCAGACACATCCAGCTTGCCCCTTCTGGGCTCCACCATTTGTTTAGACTCTTCAGTTCTTCGTGTTTGCACAAGACCCAGCAAAACGGGCAGATCTTAGTTGGCCTGTAGGCACTGCCATAATGAACATGATTAATAATGGCTGATGCGTTATCCAAAAGATACCAATCAGTGGAGGGAATTCGGAGAGGAGCAGCAAAAGTAATTAACAGCCCAGAGATACAATCTTAACAGCAAAAACCTATATTTAAGGGTAACGATAAAACCAGCTCAAACCCATCATTGCCAAGTAATTAAGAATGAAGGCTGCAACTGGAACATGCGTCTTCACACCCCGATTCCTTACTGCACAAGAACAAGATGACATTTGCAATGAAGGATTAATAGAATCCAATATTTTGCTTGACATCGCTCAGAAGGGCACGCATGGGACGGCCCTCAACAGCCAGCACAGACCTTTTCTTCTACCTAAGGGCTGGTAAAAGTTGCAAAGGACACTGAATACGACCAGAAATCAAAAAGTAGAAGAGTGCTTCTCAAAAATCAGTGTACAGTGATGGAGATATGCCTGCCCAGAGCCGTGCAGTGCGTGCTGGTGAACCAGCCGACGTTCGGGCGAGGCGGTGGGCACGGCCGCCTGCAGAACAACTTGGAGGTGGAAAAAAGCAATTGTCAAGGAAGTAGATGAGATGAAACCAGTGAGTCACCTTTTCATCTCTGCCTTACTGCATCCAATGATTAAAGCTCAGCTCCTCTGTCTGCAACTCCTCCTATGACAGAAACCTGTGCTTCAAAGACACAAGCAAGTACATGCGGAGCAGAGACATCTCGCTGAGATACTTAACTTAATTGATCCTCCCTATAATACGATTTTCAACTTCTCTTGCATCTCCTGGCAAAACAAGTGGAGAAAAATAAACCAAACCAGTTTGACACCTAACGAACCCCTCCACGCCGCTGCACACTCATAGGACTGGCAGTCCCTATCTCAGCAGGCACAGGAACCTTGGCTCCAGCGTTCATCCAACGTCTTGTTTTCGCACTGCTCTTCAGTTATCTTTACAGGGCAGGGAAGCCTTTAATTGCAAAGTATAAAAACAAGTTAAAAAAAAAAGCAACAGCCCACAGCTTCCTGCCTGGTGGGAACAAACCCACACGCTGGGCTGGGTGCTGCCTCGAAACTCTTGGAGGGGTTGGCTCCATCTTCCTGCCAATGAGTTGTCTTAGAGCAGAGAGGTGGCCACCGCCTCGTTGGGTCATTTCAAGGCATACATACCTATTAGGTCTTGGCCCTTCAGACCAGATTTACAAGGGCTTCCACTCAGCCACCATGCTTGGAGCTGGATACTGAAGCCCCAAGTTTCCATGCCTTTAAAGCAGCCAACAACCACATCAAATGGAGTCTCAAGAACTCCATTTACCATCTGATGGTTGAAGCTAAGCTGGATATCCCAAATACCAGCATTACCATATCTCTCAATGTAACCTTCACTACTGCATCCTTGCAACAGAGTGGGCAACTCTTTCAAAACACTTTGAATCAAGAAGTCCAGACTTCCCCTTGGTCTCCCTCAAACCCGAGCTATGAATCTCTGAAGTCTAAAGGATGAGCTCACATTCCAGCTTTTCTCCAGTATCTTGGCTCATATCCTCCCAAAAATCTGTAGGGTCGTTGTACCTTTGAAGCTCGCTAACCAAATACAGCCATAATGGGCAAGATGATTCCTAAGACATTGGGAGAAATCTAGATAGAAGCAAAGAAAGAACAAACACACATTTTGTAAGGCTGAACACTCCTGCCTAAACTTTTATAATACGTCTCCTAAATGGAAAAAAAAAACCTCCAAGAAATATGTGAACAATGCAGAAAAGAGAGAAAATTTGTATGAGGGGAAGATGAATGGGGCACGTAACAGGGACACAAGGCAATTGTGTTCTTGAGGGGAACGCTCTTCTATCAAGCATCTCTATCAGAGGTAATAGGGAAAAATTAATGCATCGGAGGGAGACCTCTCATTACGCAGCTGGCCGACATCCAACACAAACCCACAGTAACCACAACCGGCTTTCAAACGCAGTAAAAAGAGCACATAAAATGTTTGCTATTTGACAAGCGGTGAGCAGAACAGCTGTTACACACCCAAACCAGTGTTTGCCTATCTTACCTCACTGCTGGGGTTTGTAAAGCTGATGCTCAAGATTCATAAGCACCGTCCCGTTGCAACCAAGAAGAGAAACAAAAATGATGGAGCAGAAGAGCGGAACCCCCCAGCCCTCATCCCTCACATGTGGGTCTCTGAGAGAAGAGCTCCAAATATGCAGAAAGTTTGCACTTCCAGTGGATATTCAACACACAGATGTACAATCCGCTGGACAGAAGGAGAGGCCTCGAGAAAGGAGCTCTAATCCAGCTAAGACGTTCCCTCGCCAGAGCCCAGAGTGAAATTCTTCGAGCGCTGGAGACAGATTTTCCTTGGCGGGCGGCCACAAGTGTCGATCTGGCTTCTAGGAGAGATCAGCATGGCTGGGGATTGCAGCGACTTCACAGACAAATATAAAACCTTCCTCTTCAACCAACTTGCTTATAATAAACCCATGGAAATGAAAAGCTAAAACACTTCCAGCTGGCCAGAAGCTGCGGCGAGAACAGGGAACTCATTGCACGTGCAGTGCAATGGGCTGATGTGGAGTAACCTGGAGCTCACCAGTGGCACTTGGGCATGCCGTGCTAATGGGACCCAAGTGCATAAGTCACTTCTGAAAGATTTAATAGCTCCGCTTTCCATTACAGGGATCTGTATTTGAGAATCAGATCCAATCACTGCATTCTTCTTCCATTTTACATTTTATTGTGCTAGTAAATAATTTTTGTTTTAAAGCAACTTAATCTCAAGATACCTTGAATTTTTTTCTCGTATCTCCAATTGCTTCTTAGTAGCTCAAGGTTAACAGTACTGAAATATAGAGAGAAAGAAGGGAGGAATCTCTTTAATTGTCTCACTGTGTGTGTGTTCTTTCCAGATATTTTAATTACCTACACAGCAAGGCTACCTTGCTCATGCAGAACCATGCTGATTGACAGGATTGCTCGAAGATGGGTATAGATTTACCTAGAACACAAACCTGAAATTATTTTCAACCTTTTCAAAAGCTTGTATGGATTTCAGGCTGGAAACACCCCTTAACCAGCTATGCAGGAGTTCCTTCAGCCAGAAACACAACCAATTTTAGGTGGGAACGTCTCCGTAGGATGACAATCATAGAATGGTTTGGGTTGCAAGGGACCTTAAAGACCATCTAGTTCCAACCCCCTGCCATGGGCAAGGCTGTCATTTTTCTATTATGTCAGCACTGTGCTAACATTCAGTGGCATCAAAGAGAAAGAACGCCATGCCTAAAGAGAACAAATTAAAAGCAAAGCAAACAGAAACGTAAAGACCTCTCTTTGCTGCACCTCCATCCACCTGCTCACCCTCCAGCTCCCATCTCCCAGCTGGAGAAGTGGCCCAACCAGATGTTCCAAGGTGGTGGAAGAGTGGGACCTGTGACAGTACTGGAGCAGTGGATGGAGCTTCATGCAGATACCCAAAGCTTGGTGAAACGTTATGTGCCACGGGGTCAGGGCAGTAGTATGGTAGAGGCAGCTGGGAACCATCTCAGACCCTCCTGCCGTCACTACTCTCAGTAAAGCAGCGGTAAGCGGACTCAGCTCTACTTGCAGCAATGAGGTTGTCCATAATTGCTACAATCCTTGGCACCAACAAGCACTGCTGTTATCCAGCAGAACATCTAGGGCTGCCTGTTCTCACCTGGCACTCAGCAGGCCAGAGCTCCTCCCCTGCGCCTTGCAACATTCAGAAAAGCCACAATTTTCAAATGCGAGAAAAAGGTGGGACTGCCTTCCTGAACAAAGAAGAAAATGTTCTGTACAAAGGAGAACATTTGACAGAGGAAGAAGAATGGTAGAGGGCTACTGTTCAGCCTCTCCCTTGCTTGAGCTGAATTCATTTGGCTGCGTTCTGCACTTATGAGCCGTACAAACACTTCGCATATCCCAGCCTGCTGCTAATGCACTGGCTCAGAGCAGCTCAACCTCACAGAGCACTTTTACGGCGTCTCATTCTTCAGAAAACCACAGCTTTCCTCTTCAAAAACCCCACATTCATGTCTTCGTGCTTGGAAAAGAACCAAAGCCTCCACATTTCCTTATATCCGGGAGGTTGCAAGCGCGTTGCGTACTGCAGTCAATAAAGTGCCAAGAAGCTAATGAAGATAAAAGTGTCAACACGCGGCCGCGATAACACGCACCTTTTCTGCAGAGCTATTTTGAACGCTCTGCAAACAAATTTGGTCCTTACTCACAGGCTGGAGTCCGAAGGGCACCCACACGGTATCCCGACGCTATTAAAGTTATCGCTGCCTTGCAAAAGTGTCACTGGGGTGATGGATTGCTCTGCACCTCAATTGGATTCAGAGAAGCTCTCAAACCCTTACGGGTTAAAAGCGGCTCCGGCGTGGCTCAGAGTCACAGTGGTGAGGAGATCATCGATACAAGGGATTATGCAGATTTAAGAAATACCCTCGGCACCCGAAAGTTTTCAGAATGCAAACTACGTCAACTCTGAAAACAAGAGGCACTGCATCATGATGGCAGGAGGGACAAAGCCAGGGGGGTTTAACAGACAAAAAAAGATTGTTTTAATAGGAGAGAAGCATCAGTCATTGAGTCTTACTTCATTCAGACTTTCTATCCAACCCATCCATCTTCAGTGCCAAGAGATGACAGGACCACCTCACTTTTTCCCCCCGGCCTAGTGGATCCATAATGCCCGTTTCCAGCCCTAACAAATGACTCACTGCGATGGCCCCTTTCCCCAAACTGGCTTGCCAAGCCCTACGAATGTCTCGGTACCTGCTATGGTCAAGTTGGCTCTTTGGGCCCCTGGAGAGGTGGGCACCGATGGTGGATCCCAACCATCTTCTCCAGCAGCCACTTGATCACTCATGGCCAAGTGACACTCATGGGCCACTTGTGACATCAGTGGCACAGAGGACCAGAGAGGGGGAGCAGGACCAAGGGCAGACGCACCACGCACACCCTTCCCACACCAACTGGAATGCAAATCGCTCGCCAAACGCTTCTCCAGGCATTATCTGCAAACAAAAATGCTCAAAGCAGGCGGTCTCTGCATCAGTGCCCTCTCTGTTCGCAGCACCTGCTCCGCGCCAGCCACGCCGGTATCATTCTGCCAAGGCCACAGAAGCCAATGGGAGCACAATGGCCCCGCCAGACAGGGTCAGGGTTCGCTCTCCCTCTCCCCGTCCCACCAGCTCCCTTCACCTCCGCCATCTCCAGGAGCATGGAGCGAGGAGGTGGTTTGGGGCACGGGGAGGCGGGGGAGCGGCCGGGGGGAATATAGGTCTCTGGCGTAGATCACCAACGCCGTTTCCCCTCCTCTCCCTTTCCTTAAGACCTGATGGTCTTCAGTCACACATCTTAAAAGAAAAACAAAAAACAAAAACACAAAGACTTACTTGTCTCAAGTCGATGAAGGCCAACTGCAGCGTGTCCCCTTGGAACCCAGGCACTGGGCCGGATCTGGCAAACTCTGTGGGAAAGAAAAGAGGATAAAAAGCGCCTTTAACTAACCATGGACAGGGAGATTGGCAGACGGATGACAGGGAAGACAAGAGAGGCTGGGGGAGAGGAGGACCGCGCTTCTAAGGAGTCATGTCTCCCTCCCTTCAGCCTCTTTGTTCGCCCTTCAAAATTCGTGTCATCAAAACACCATTAATTCCACCGTCCTGACAGCAAGGAAACTGTACTAATTCGACCTGAAATTTATTCCCATGAGCCGTACTGGGCTTCAGAGTATTTGTTTTGTGAATGGACAAACAACTCGCGGAGAAGAAAGGGGGGGATGGGGGTGGAAAAGTTTTTCCTCTCGACACAATAAAATCTTCAGCTCTGAAACTCTTTTCAGTTCCGAAAGCTATTTATATTTTAGGGCACTGAAGGAATTTTCTAATTTCACGCCTGTCACCAGGCTCCATAAGCATTCATCAAAAAAATATGCCCGGCCGCATCATTAATTATTCGGCAGCAGATTATTTGCATTATCTGCTATGGTGCACTATTGCCAGCATACAGCCACCCCAAATGGGAAGAATCGCGGCCATTATGTGGCATATTTCTTTATTTTGGATGAAGACATCTGACAACTGAAAAACGTTGGCTTCGAAAGCGAAGAGAATATTTTCAAGGCCACATTTACCTCCTTCCAATGTAATCTGGCCAAAATTTCATACTTAAGTCATTTATTTGTCTTCCAATTCATTATTTAAACCAAGTCTAAAGCCACCAAGGGGGACTTTAACAAATTCATGTTAGAGGACCTTAGTTCTTCCATGCCATTTAACAGCTTTTCCTTGGTAGCGCTCATGAAGCCAATGACTGCACACATTCAAGTGTGTCTTTTGAAGATGTGTCCAAGGTTGATTTTGCCCAACTTCCCTTAGTTTTCGCCCTCTTTAGCTACAGAAATAATGGCTTTATCTCTGCTCTCCATGCAACTTTTCATCACCAAGGGGACCTAACTTGTGAAGCCACAACTCGACGCCATGAAAGGCTCAAGAGGGAGTTTCCACTATAGGCTGAGTTTTGCTGCTCCTGGAGACACGGAAGATTCGACATACTGGAATGGAGAGCTTTCAGGAAACGAAACAGAGCGTGATGGCAGAAAAGAAGGGAAAAATACACAATAACAATATAATGTACTTTTATGTTATATAATGCCAGCGTCCACCATTGCTCAACTATTCTTGTCTTCTCCATTCAGGAATCTACAAACGCTCCTGCAGTTCCATAAAATGAAGGAACGGGGAAGGCTGGGCAATGAGAAAGGAGGATTTTCCCTTCTGTCTCCATGACTGCACAAAGGTACCCGTGGACAAAGCCTTTCCCTAAACCCTGTGCAGAGTCATTTTGTGCCAGGAAGTCTTCTCCTTGAATACCTCTCCTCCCAAAAGTCATCTCACTTTCAAGCAAATGCCTCAAAAGAAGGAGAACAAATCTCCACAGACCTCCTGTAGCAGCTTAGTCATACGGCTTTAACGAGAACAGACTAATGAATTAGCAGGGATTCAGACCTGCTCCTTAACTGCCTTATTTCTGGAAACCAGAAAAGGGTCACTTGTTGGCCTTCTGGCATCACCTTCCATTAAAATCTCAGCATGGAGAACATCCTTCAGTACAGATAGCAGCACCTCCAGGGCACTGCGGCCACCTCCAGACATTCACAGCTTTGCTTGTTAATACATTTGGCCATCAGAAGGGCTCTACAACTGAAACGATGGCTCATCTTTGCAGTGTTCACTGAGACGCAGAAAGTAAAAGCATGACTCAAAGGCAGAAGAACCCACCCACAGCTGTGCCCATGGCCTTCTGTCACTTTTGCACGGGACAGGAGTGGACAGAGAATAGTCCAAAGTGAATTCTTGCTTAACCCTCCAGAACTATTTTAATTAATTCTAACTGCATACGTACGTTTGCTATAAAGCTTGAGCATAGCTTGCCTGAACCAGCACGCACACGCGAGGCAAGACCGAGACAAGCTTTCTGACTCTGCTCTGCAAGGGATAAATCATCTTTACACATTTGCTGTACACCCCACTGTCTCATCTGGAAAAATTATCCCCAAAGCCACATCAATCCTATAACACCCCTGCTCTGCAGAAGCATGTACCTGAGAAGCTAGAAGCATTTAGATATGGGAAACAGCCTTTGAGCTTCCTCTTGAGAGGTGAATCTATGCCGGGCTTCTCTGTACCACTAATGTCTCTAGGTTGAAATACCCAACAAGCTGGCTCAGCATTACATCCTACACTCTACAGATGGGGTCACTTCATGTTACCAATTACATCTGAAGCAACACTGGAAAAGAGAAACCCTGAAAGGACTGTGCTGAAAAGAATTTCCTATTTTAGACTGAAGGGTTTTGCAGCTGCTGGGAATCTATTTCGAAGTACACATGGAGTTTAAGACCCTCCTACAAGCATGAATTTCAAATACTCACGAGAAAATGCCTTCAAATTGATCTCAAATGTTTTCAAAGACTTGTGAACTTGCCACTATTGTCATCTACTCGTGAGCAACGTGAGATGGATTTTATCCCACGCCACAGCCAGCAGCTCACCTTCAGCAGTCTCCTACTGAGCATCCCTGTGGGAGTTAACACTGGGAGTTATGGAGTAATATCACCCTTTAACAATACATGCTATAACAACAGTAGCACATGGAACGTGCTCTTTATTAACCAACATTTGCTTCAACAGCCATCCTCATAAAAAGAACAGACTGGAGTCTCTATGGCATTAACAATGCACTTGACATCCACGGAGTGAAATGACACATCAGATCACATTGCTTGTGTTACAGAAGAAATTAGATCAAGACCACGGCTTATACGCTAGAAGAAAGCTGCTCCAGCAATGGGCTGTAAGGAGCCAGAAGAGGAATGAATGCAACGCTTCACCCCATGGCTGCTACAAAAACAGCGGTACCTCCTGTAATCATAGGTCACACTTTACATACCAATGCCACAAACTTATTTTGGAAGGAGAAATAAACAATGTCTTAAAGAAAAAAAAAGAAACAAAGAAGAGAACAGAGCTTTAGAGGAGAGACACAGCCAGTTCTTCTTGGTTTTAATCTCTTCAACCAGATTTCAGGATAATTTTCTCGGAACGACCAAGCACAGTGCTGGCCTCGGTACTGTCGGATTCATTTATTGTACTTTCTCCACTACCAAGGCAAGTGGCAAACATAGCAAGCCACCTACAGTACAGCCCCTTGAGCAGAAAATCACAAGAGAATAGAGCAGATCAGTATGCGCCTGTTTGTACAAAGCATTTAGCCAGGCTAAAGGTTTGAGAGACTTGTGTTCAGGCCAAAAAAGTAATGTCTTTGCAAGGTCTACAGGCTTGGGCCACCCAGGGCAGGTCACAGAGGGACTCTAACCTCTCTTCCAAAACATTTCACCAATGAAAGAATCAAGGAACAGGAACCGTTAAGCCCTTTACAATGAACAAAGAATAAAGAGTTCAAACACACACAAGAAAAGAGACATCCACTGGAAATTAATTATACAGAATTGGAGGAATCTCTTTTTGTATACTGTACGCATAGGGACAGAGCCTTACACATATTGTGCGGTTAAAGTAAACACAGCTGTCTACTTTACTCCTTAAAAAGATCATCTTGAGGGTGAGATTCTCCCTAAATTACTTTACGCTGCCAGAATTTATGATGCCAGACCTGCAGGATCGAGGTTACACCAACTCCTGTTGAGGGGAACCAGGAATATCCGCTTGTGGTTGCACCTCATTTGAACAAGCTTTTGTGCTAGGGGGAATAATCACGTCCACATCCCCTAATGAACAATCTAGGTCTTAAAACCATCGTCTGTAGATAAACTCTTTGAAGACCATCTTAGAAAAGTCAAGCAACAGGACTTCTTGCTCCTCACCCAGAGGCACAAAATGACACCCAGGGATTCTCAAGCTGAAGAACAAATGTTTGCATGGACTGGAGATGCTCACAAGGCACAAAGGACAACAGGGACAGGCATGAGTTTAGGTAAGGGGAAGGAGAGAATGTCCTGCTTGCAGAGGTCATATTATTCTCTTCCCAACTTCTGTTGAGCTTATGAGAGCTTTATACCTCCACCCACATCACAGGATCATAGCATCATAGGATATCCCAAGTTGGAAGGGATCCATGAGGATCATCTAGTCCAACTTCTGGCTCCACACAAGACCATCCAAAAATCAGACCACGTATCTGAGAATGTTGTCCAGATGCTCAGGCAAATGATCAAAGCTCAGGGCCACCTCTGGAATCCCAGAGGGCTGCAGGGAGAGGGAAGAGTCATCCAAAATCTACCCAACAGCATCAGGCGACATCGCAAGACTTTACCACCATCATCTGCTCTCTGAAGGAGCAATGACGAGCCCGGAGCTCCACCAGTGCATAGAGATGTAGTCCAGGGGCTGCTCAGTGTGCAAGAACATTGGGATCTGCTAACCTGTAGGACAGGTATTCAGAATCTATAAAGGTTCCCAAACCCAAAACCCAAGACTTTCAGTGGATGTCTCTTATCAGATGGGAAGTTCTCTACCCCACTAAAATACGAATACTAGGAGAAGTGGAATCAAGTATCAGTGGTGTGTGTGCCATGCTGGGTGGGGAAAGAAAGCAGGTGCAGAGCTGGGGGATGGCGGTCCCAGTGAGTTCCAAAAACTGCCCAAACTCAAGCAATTACCATGGATTGCTCTTGAAACTGAAGAGCTATCCTTGCTAAATGCCAAGAAGAAGGTAGGAGACCAGGTAGTTAAAGCTTCCTCTCTCTTTGTTATAGCGGAACAAAACTGATAACATCTGATTTAGCTCAGACCGCAGGGAGGTAAAACCCAGCTGCACTGTGTAAACAGCTTTCTGAAATCTTTGTTAGTTTCTTTCCATATATTTTAAACAATTCATTAAAACACAGCATAAAGGTAACTCCACTGAGAGGCCCATTACTTTTCATTTGCCAGGAAAAGGAATGAAAACGAATGGTGAGGATTATGAGGGACCTGAGTCATTCTTTCAAAGTCTAATTTAAATAGGTGAGGACAGGAGCATTTTCTCTTCCTAATGTTGCAAAGGACTGCAAAGATGGGAAAATATCAGAGAACATCCTGGTAGCAAAGGAGAAGATGGGAAGGTGTTGGAGATGAAGGATATCCGAAATGTTGGAGCAGACAGCGTTGGAAACAAGAGGACAGAAGAGATTTGGAGGACACCATGAAACGAGCAACAAGTTTACAAGGGAGATGGAAAACCCTTCCAGTGGACATTGGAAGAGAAGCTCAGTGATGGGGAGCCGTGCGCTTCCCACCCACGCACGCTTACAGCACTGACCCACCAGGCATTGCTTCCCTTGCCAATGCAAGTGCAGAATCCTAAAAGGAGGGCATTTCTCCCCAGAAATGCAGTGCTCACCCCCAGCAAACCAACGCACGATGCACTTAGGACTACCAGAGGAGCAGGCAGCTGTGCTATGGGTTTGCAGGGGGAGGGCTGCCCACGGCACCGAGTGGACGATGGGATTTCCGCGTGAGAAAGTTCCTGGGGCCAGATAAGGCAGCCAAGAATGAGGTGGTAAACAACTGCCCGGGGACCCGTATAGGCACACGTTGGCGTGCTCTCATGTTGGGTTCAGTGCTCCTCAAGCTGGCTGCCACGTCTGCGTTCCTTATTGACTGCACCCATGAGCGGGCTAAGGAGAACGCGGAGTTGAATGAAATTTTAAATATAATTTTACGGCGCTTTTAATTTCTTGTAAAACACCAGTTAAAAGGCTTTGGAGATCGTGGAACTGCTTATTTTATGACCTAAATATTGTAAAAACAATCTGCCTCAATCGCCGCTGGAATCAGTTAGAGATGTGAAATGCTTTTATACGAGTGAGAGCAGCCGCCTTCCCTTTCCCTTCTTCTATCCCAACCTCCAAATTGGGTTGTTACCTCAGATTCCCACTACCTCGGAGGTGAAGGAGATGGAGAAGACCAACACCAGCACCAGGAGGTCCCAAAAAGAGCAGAGCACGGAACCAGGCAAAAAGGAATGGAGCAATCACAAAAAGCACTGCGGAATCTTGGGTTGTGGACCTGTGCTGGAAGACAGCAAACCCATTTTAAAGAGCAAACATCTGCTCTGAAAAAAGAATCCCCTCTTCTATTTCCAGGTCAGCAGGAGTATTTGTGTTGCTTTGCTTTTTTTTCACTCCCTCCAGAGTTGTTTTCTTCTCCCTCTTTTCATGTTGGCTCCCCTGGGCTGGTGCCAGAACTCACTCCTAAATTGAGACATAATTAGACGTGTCCTACTGTGTCTTTCTGGACAACTCATTTAACCTCTACGTCTTACTTCACTCTAGGATTAAACAAGAGGTGAGAGAATCTCCCTCGGCTGCATAAGAAGAGCTACAGAAAGCCAAGCAATAACAAAGAGTTATAAGTAATAGCAAAACTTCACATCTTGGTTTGCTCCTCTCTGCTTCAGCCCGAGGCTTGCTTGTGCAGCCATTCCCTTCCATTACACTGAAAAAAGATCAATTCTAAATAAGAAACTATAACATGAACCTAAGAGTCTGGGGAATTAATTTACCAGTGTCTTGGCTCAAGCTTAAACCATTATCCTTTTCACCTCTACAACTACTACACATTGTGTATTCAACCATATTTTCTTGTAATGTGTATTATATCTACTCCAATATAGAGCATGTTAGCTGCACCTCCTTCAAACCATGCTTAATTCACTAGGTTTCCACTGATTTGTCTCATCACTCTCCTCACTAGATTACACTTTGTCATCTGTTTTACTCAGCGCTGGGGGCTTCCAGGGAGGAGATGCTGTTAGTGACCCAAGTTACCGACGGGGTGGAAAACTGCAGGGTCATGAGTCTGTTTGCAGCCAAAAGAAAAAGAAGGAAACGATTACTAATGACAAATGCTTCCTATTATTCTCAGCGCCACAGACTGTCCCTGTGCGGACACAGATTGAGAACACAGCTGCTACCAGTGGAGCTGATGGGACACAAATTAGACAGCCAGAATTCAGAGCTGAAGGCACTTCTGAAAGAAAAATAAGGTGTTGCTTGCATTGTGACATACGATACAGCTGCAAACTATGGATATGATTCATTAAACGCTGATCCTTCCCCCAGGTTCATCTGCATACACTGCTGTGAATTAGCAGAAGAGATGACCAGCCATTAAAGAATATCCTCTACCAAACCCACACAGTCTAACAGGTGATCCTGCAACACAGTTTAATCTCTCAGTAGTTAGTTGATGGGTGCATCCAAACTGAAGCTGAACTGAAGTTGTGGCTCTGGGCAGCCTGGTCTGGTGGTTGGCGACCCTGCACATCACAGGGGGGTTGAAACTAGATGATCACTGTGGTCCTTTTCAACCCAGGCCATTCTGTGATATGATTCTATGATATGAAGCATAATCAGCAACACTTCTGCAAAGGGCAGGAGAAAATAGACTGTATAGTCTGACAGCATTAAGTGCCAAATGAGGACGACCACAACGCATTTCACTGAATGAATGGAGTTAACCAAAAATAGGAATGGCAGCTCCCAGCTATTTAGGTTACAACACCATCCCCCAATGAGGACAGGGACTATCTTGCTGTGGGGCTTAACAGGAATCACATCGGGGCAAAGAGCATTTCAGAAGACCCTGCAATGAAGAGGTTTGTGATGATATAAAGTACAAACACTCCAACCTCCTAATCAACCAAGAAAGCCAAAAAGGTGAGAATTTGGAATACAATTCCCCCCAAAATCTTCATCCAATGAGCTCTACCAAGCTGAGTGTTTTCCATAGCCACTGGCCTTGTTATATGCTCACAAGCAACCACAGAACATAATCACAGGCTCACAGAATGGTTTGAGTTGGAAGGGACCCTTAAAGGCCATCTGATCCCACTCCCAGCAATGAATGGGGACACCCACAGCTCCAACAGTGCTCAGAGCCCCTCCAGTCCGACCTTGGGTGTCTCTCTGGGGCACCACCACCTCTCCGGGCAACCTGTGCCAGTGCCTCACCTTATTGCATATCCAGTCTAAATCTCCCCTCTTCTACTCCGAAACCATTTCTCCTTGTCCTATCACAATGGACAGATCTCCTGTCAGGTCTCCCCAGACCCTTCTCTCCAGATTTTGAACACCAAGCAGCTAAAACCTGGCAGACAGCCATGTATCTGAGCTAGGTTTGGCCAATGTTCTCCAAGAAAGGGCACTGCACTGCTGCAGCACCAGAATGACCACCCCTGGTGAGATGGCCATGCAGCACCAACATGTGCTTCAGTGCAAGGCAGCGGCTCCAAGAGATGAACGTGCCCAACTCTGTCCCAGGACACCACGGCCATCTCTCACCTCTCTCGTTCATGGTTACCTGAACCAGATATTATATATGGTTATTTGTTCAGCATGGAGAAGAGAAGGCTGAGGGGTGACCTCATTGCAGCCTTTCAGTACCTAAAGGGAGCCTATAAACAGGAGGGGAGTCAACTCTAAGAAAGGGTAGATAACAGCAGGACAAGGAGAAATGGCTTCAAGCTGAAGGAGGGAAGATTTAGGTTGAATATCAGGGAGAAGTTCTTTACAGAGAGAGTGGTGAGGTGCTGGAACAGCTGCCCAGAGTGGCTGTGGATGCCCTCATCCCTGGAGGTGTTAAAGGCCAGGTTGGATGGGGCCCTGGGCAGCCTGGGCTGGTATTAAATATGGAGGTTGGTGGCCCTGCATGCAGCAGGGTGTTGGAATTTGATGATCCCTGAGGTCCCTTCCAACCCAAGCCATTCTATGATTCTATGATACCAATCTGTCCAAACATGCAACTTTTCAAACCCTGTTTGTGCTTTCACCTTCCACCAACACCCCTGCAAGAGCAAGTGCCATCACTGGAATGCACAACGTCCAGCCTCCCCAATACAAAGGTGCTGGGTGACATTGCAGGGGGTTGGTTGGATGCTGAGGCTGAAGAACTGCAAGGCAGCTCTGCTGCCACCAACAAATAAAGTTGTCTGTGGGTATGGACTCATCCCCTTTCCCCTTTCTGAGCTTCAATTAGCATCTAAAAACAGACTCACAAGGGAGGGAGGTTCCTGTGCAGAAGTGTACTGGCCCTGCCTTGGATTAAGTTATAAAAATAGGACGAAGCAAGGTGTTCTGTCAGTTCTGTTCTATATTTTGTTAACACCTACAGACAGCAGGATAATAAGCAACTTGAGAGAAATCTTAGGATTTCAGAGCTTATTCAGATGTTAGCTAGGTGGACTAAAATGAGCAGGGTTGACTGCAAGCCACAATGGTGGCCCTTACCATGCTCACATGCACACCTCTAAATAGATGTAACAGTTGCTTATAATGCCCCTCTTTCCCATAGCAGTGACTCTGCAAAAAGGGGATGCTTTGAGAAAGGATTCCCTGCAGCAGAAAGAGGAGACAAACAGCTTCAGGAGATGACCAGAACTTCTTAAGAACAGTTATTGTTTTCTGACACAGTTATAAGTGAACTGATTTTTGTGAGCCCTCCTTGATGTTTTACCCACTCTAATTCCTCATAGTTTTAAAACACTCTGTTTCAAAAAGCAGGGAAGATCTGGAAAGCATCAGTGAAGCGTTTTAGGAAGAAAAGGAACAGCAAAGCCTTGATCTCTTTGAATCTGCTGAGCTGCTTCTGTCCTGAAGATATTGCCAGATGTCCTCTCAGACAGCACCAGCGAGCTCTGCCAGTCCCAACCACTTGGCACCGCTCACAGCACTGCCCTGGCTCGGGTCCTGGCATACAAATGGGCAAAGCAAAGCATGGAAAACGGGATGGTAATGCATCTTACGTTCACATTCCTCCACGTCCAGGTTGAACTGCTGCAAGGCGCCCAGCGTCAGCTGCCGCACTTCGGCTTCCAGCAGCAGCTGCATCAGTGAGGTGGACAGGTGTTTGCATGCTGACATGCAGGCGGTCTGTGCCACCTTCCCCTGCAAAACAAAAGGGAGATGTATTAAGGCCTACGAGCATGCATTTACAGCTCTAAGCAGCTCTCACCATCACATCCTACAGTGGACAACAGGCCCTGCTTCATTTGACATCCTGCATAGACTGCATGAGGTAACCTGGCTGATAGGTTAAAACTGTGGGAGCGGTGACAACTCAGAACTGCAGCCTACAGCTCAAATTGCATCTACCTATGTTGCACAATTAGAATTTCAGAAACCCATTCCAACAGCAGAGGCACTCAACTCAAAGAGAGATCTTTCAGTCTTTACTGCACGGCAGTAGGGAACACTTTGCTCCTTCACCAGGTTGGGTCATCCAAGGTGCCAGCAGAAATGACTTGGGTCTGTGGAGCAAGGGACACAAGCAGGCTCCTCAGTGTGCACACTGCAGAGCTGGAGGCACACCAAGGTGACCACAAACCCACGCTGATGCTCTTCTGCCCACTTCCAGTGCTGTGTGGCACCTTCCAGATGCAGATGGGGAACGAGGAGAAGGAAATGACACAGTGAGGAGGTGCTGAAGCTGTGTTGGCATGGATAGGATTGGGGTGCGGTGGTTTCACCCCGATGGGCAGCTCAGCTCTACCACAATGCTCCCTCACTGCCCCTCCTCACAGGAAGAGGGGGAGAAAATAGGAAGGAAAAGGGTGCAAAGGTCAAGACAAGAACAAGGAGATATCTGACCAGCTATTGTTATAGGCAAAACAACAGAGCCAACGTAGGGAGATTAAGGTAATTTATTGCCTGTTAGTACAGATTAGAGCAGTGAGAACTAAAAGTCACCTGCAGGCACCTTCTCCCATCCACCCTCTCCCTGAGTTAGGGAATGGCAGTGGTCAGCCCATAACACTCCTTTTTCTGCTACTCCTTCATGGTCACTCACTGCCCCTGCTTCATGAGGGATCCCTCCCCAAACAGATCCCACGTAGGCTGCCCACAACTCTTAAAGAACTGCTCCAAGACAGCTCCATTCCACGGGGCCCATCCTTCATGAACTGCTCCAGCACAGTCCCCATGGATGGCCCCAGCCTGGGCCCAGCTCCTGCAGGATCCCTCCATGGGCTGCAGCCTCCTCCAAGCCACATCCACTGCTGCACCATGGCTACACATGGAGATCTGCTCGGAGCAGAGCCCATGGGCTGCAGGGGGACAGTCTGCTCCTCCATCAGCCCCTATTGGGCTGTAACGAGCTCCTGCTCTGTGCCTGGAGCACCTCATGCCCTCCTTCTGCACATGCCTGTTCCACAGAGAAGGTGACCATCAACACTTGGCTCCTCCAATACACCCCTACTTTGTGGTGAGACCTACAGGGCCAACAGGTTGGGTCAGCCTGGAGAAGAGGAGAAATCAGGAGAGATCTCATCGCTCTCTACAACACCCTCAAAGGAGGTGGTAGCGAGGTGGGGGTCGGCCTCAGCTCCCACGTAATGGGGATAGGATGAGAGGTGAAGGCCTCAAGTTGAGTTCTTCTACAGGTTCCTGAACTTCCCGAGACACCAGGAGGAGACAGAGGTGGAAAAGTCCTTTCTGTGAGCAACACGGATTTCCCCACCCACCAAATTGCAACCAAACCTTTGTGACAAGCTTCCAAAACAGGCGGCAGACTTTAGTTCAACCTACTTGAATTTCTCCCCTCATTTACAGATCCTCAAAAGACTTCCCTCATTGCTCGGGTCCAGAAGTTGTGGCAGGATCTAGGTAACAGGCTTCCATATGCAGTGCGGGTGTAGAATATGCATTAAACCCATACAAATGTGCAGAACTTCTGGCATGGAAAAACAGACTTACAGAAGCTCTTTGGCCAACGCTGCATAGAACCATCCATAGCTCCATGTCTGCAACCCCCACGACAGCACGTCTGGTGCTGGAGCTGCCATGCAAACAGCCATGCTTCAGCTGGAGATTATGTTTTCAAACGCACACAAAAGGATTTAACACGCTCTCCTGGAAACTAGGAGTGGCTTAGGAGACTTTTACAAGCACTGTACAAATTGTACTCGAACTGGGATTAAAGTGGGGGCGGATCACAAGTTTCATTACCGCAGCACGGACAGATGAGCCAATTTTTGATACATGAACTGGGAAGTGCTCTTGCCAGCTTCACCAAGTAGGTTTGGATGCACGGGCAACATCCATCTTCAGCAGCAAGAAAACTTCATTTGTCATTAATAAGAAAGCAGAGCCACGCTCGGAGGGCAGGGCACTCCATCTCCATTGTTTACTGCCGTTCCCAGGCTCCGGCAGCCTCCATTACTCACCTCAGAACAAACACCTTTACTAAAATTAAGATGAAACATGGCAACCATAAAGTTTAGCACAGCCACGGGTTTTTGCTTTCCATCATTTCCTCGCTCCGTTTGACACACTGGGTTATTTACAGTGCTGCTCGGGCTCATTCCTCAGCCCCGTACTGCAGTGGAAGCAAGCTGCTATCCGACCACCATTTTTCTTCATTACTTCCAACAGACACTTGAGTCGTTGCTATGCTCGAGGTGTTTTGATGTGTTGTTGAGCAGAAGGCTCGGTCCTGGCCCATCCTCTATGATCCTCACACATCATCCTCTCCACTTGCAGTTCCGTAGCTCTTCCCCAGCCAACTTGAGATTCCTTGTGATACACAACTCAAACCCAGAGTGGACTTTTCCTCTTCATCACCCACTCTGCTTGGAAGAGCACCCAGAAGTCCATGAGTTAGGGACAAGGGTTGCAACCCCAGGGCAGCTGAGACACAAACCTCCATGGACGAAGTCAAAAGGAAAACCCATAAGAAGGTTTTCAGCCTCATTGAGAAAAACCATAGTGGAACACCCTCCTTGTGCACCAAGCAAAGGTCGGATCAGCAGCACGGAGGTACCTAAAGGGTTACCTGTGCCTACAAACACACCTGCTCTGCTGCATGCATTCCTCCAGCCAGCCAAGCTTGCCCAAAGAGAGAGTGAATGACAAGCGACACTGGGAGGGTGCAAAGAACAGCAAAGAGTAGAAATGAAATGTCAAGTTAATAAGCCAGACGCAAGGGAGACAGGAGGGAAAAGGCAATTTAATCGTCATGCCTTGACAGCACAACAGCTCCGCAGAGCCTTCGTGGCAGAAGCAGAGCATACAAACCATACAAGCATACAAACTCGAAATCACTGGATGAAAGATAAAAGCATACACGGGTACTTCTCCTGCCATGTAAGCATTAATCCATTCTTCCTTCTATTTATGAGCTGAGGGCCTGGAGAAGCCATGGGGCTTTAAATCACTGTGATAAAGGCCCAGTTAGGGACAGGAGGTCCTCCACCATGGGGCACAGCTGCCTGGCACACCGAGGTCTAAAACCTTTCCAGAATTTATGCTCCCTCAGCCCTATAAATACAGATACAGACAGTGACAAAGACACCACTTACAGCAGCTCCCTGTAAGATCAGCAACTGCACACAAACATCAATTCTATAATATTTTCCCAGAAACCAACTGCAATACCTGCTTGATAAGCAGTTGTTGCTGGTAGGAGAAAAATCAAATGAGGACAATGATAGATTGCTCCTAACAAGGTGTTCTATTTCTCTTTCCTCTTCCAGTTCCTGCTGTAGGTTCCCAGGATGGCGGCAGTGATCCAAGCCTGTGATTGACATGTTTTCCTCCATACCTCCAGAATCATTACCAGCCCCACCCTAAGCAGTGCCAGGACATGTGCCTTGGCTTGGAGGTGTCAGGGGTGTCCATCACAGATGCTGCTCCTACAGAACCCTGCAATCCCACTGTGGTTCAGAGGAACCAGAGAGGCATGGAGATACGGCACTGAGGGACATGCTTAGTGGGCACCCTGGGGATGGGTTGACAACTGGACTTGATGATCTTAGAGGGCTCTTCCAATCTTAAGGATTCTGTGCAGTCTCCTCCTTGGGGACCTCCAAAAGGCATTGGATGTGGGCCCAGGCACAACTGGGAGTCCCTGCTGGGGCTGGGCTGGACCAGAAGGACACCGATGGATATCCAGCCTCAGCCAGGATGGGATCACACAGAATCACACAGAATGGCCCGGGTTGGAAGGGACCTCAAGGATCATCAAGCTCCAACCCCCCTGCCAGGCAGGGCCACCAACCTCCACATTTAATACCAGACCAGGCTGCCCAGGGCCCCATCCAACCTGGCCTTCAACACCTCCAGGGATGGACAGGGCATCCACAGCCTCTCTGGGCAGCTGTTCCAGCACCTCACCACTCTCTCTGTAAAGAACTTCCCCCTGACATTCAACCTAAATCTTCCCTCCCTCAACTTAAAACCATTTCCATTTCCCCTTGTCCTGATCCTGTGAACTGCCTGCAGAGACGAGGGTAAAACTAACACTTTGAAGTCACCAATAGCTCATTTACCAACATGACAGAAAACGGAGGAGCTTCAAGTCACAAGAAAACCTCTATGGCATCAGTTGTTTACTCACGACCTTTGCAAACCTCACAAAAGCTGTACTGGATTTGCATGGAGCAGAACTGGGTGGTGCGTGAGTATATGCAGGGCTCAGCTGCTGAGACACCCAAGCATATGCCCAAGCACCTTTGCCCATCTCAAACATGGCCAGCAAAATAGCAGTTCTCCTCCTGAGCATACCACAACAGCCATGGGTTTGTTTGTAGACCTGAACTGGTCTGTAAGTGCTTTTTTCCCCATGTAGGACTCCCTCTGTCCATTGCCCTCGGTGCAACCCCCTTGCAGCTGGGGTCTGCAGCTGGGGTTTCCATCACAAGCAGGTTGAATGTTAGGAAGAATTTCTTCTCCAAAAGAGTGGTCGTGCACTGGCACAGCTGCCCAGGGAGTGGTGGGGTCACCATCCCTGGAGGTGTCCCAGAACCGTGGAGGTGTGGCACTGAGGTCAGTGGGCATGGTGCGATGGGTTGGGGTTGGACTTGGGGATCTCAGAGGTCCTTTCCAACCTTAATGATTGCATGATTATGTGACATCTCTCAAGGTGGTGCTGCCCATTTGGTGCCCCCAGAGATGCACAAAGGCGTGACACCCCATGAATACCAATGAGTATCCAATAAATGAAACAGCAGAGCCAAACCTCCCGATGCTGTCCCCAAGACGCAAGCCATAGGTGCCACACATCAGCACGAGCAGCACTCCTTGGACCAAACCCCACCGAGTCAATCACGCTGCAGGAAACCAGCCATGAAATCATCTCATTTCAGCTGCATTTCATCCTAGGGCAGCAGATTAAGCCCTTCGGGTTCCCAGGAGGCAGGAGAAGGTCAGCGCGGAGCCGGCGTTGCTCACGGTAGCGTATTTGTTTGAAAATAGCAAATATGTTAACAATTAGGGAAGGGAAAAGCTGAAAGGCCGCCTTGTTAATTAAGGAACTTGCTATCAAAGGACTCATTAAAAGCTACTGAAACGGAATGGTTGTTAAAATAAATACCCATTAATCTTAGCGTGCAATCAGGAATCGGTTGCCGCTACCCACCTCGTTGCAGGGCTGGGGGCTGCCAGCTTGCACCAACTGCTGCAGGCTCCAGGGAGACCCACGGGGACCCATCCTGCATCACCTCCACCTCCAAAGGACCACCGCTGCCTCCCACTGCCCCTTATCCCCATCGCAGCGCAGGCAAAGAGCGAACAAAAGTCCCATTGTGGCACAGCTAACGCTTCCGTCAGCTCACCGAAGGACTAATGGGATATTGCCACGAGAAACAAAGCCTGACAGGTTTCAAGCAGTCCCAGGGTTTGCAATTGTGGTGGTGTTTTATTTTTACACCAGCAGAATTTTGTTTTCATCTGCCACAAGCACCGAGACTGCTTTGATGCACGACACTTAGGCATGCAAATCCACGTGCTTACAGACAATGGAAAAATGAGCCAAATAAATATGGAACTCCTCAGCTTTACATGTCCACTCTGTCATAAACAACACGACTCGTAGAATCCTCAGAGTTGGAAGGGACCTCTGAAGGCCATCTAGTCCAACTCCCCTGCAATGAACAGGGACAGCATAGCTAGATCAGGTTGCCCAGGGCCTGATCCAGCCTGGCCTTGAAAGTCTCCATGGATGGGGATATAAATTACTTCATCATAGTTGTGAGTCAAGAATACTGGTTCAGACAAGAAAATAAGGCACTGTGGAAATCCCAGAGCCTGCAATGTAAAACTGCTTCACAGCATCTTGTTCCCTTCCTTAGTTCATGAGCATCAACCAGCAGACCATAAGCTGGACTCATCCCAATCACCTCAACACAATGGTTTGGCAACGTAAAACCTCTATGAAATGATGGCAGAAAGGTGAGGTCCCTTTTCCTGGTACTCATACTATCTGTTCTTGTATCCTGCCCACAAATAGGTGCAAATGAAACAGCTGCCATCATACAGCTCCTCATTGCAGTGAATGCACTGAGAGCAGGAGGATGGAATCAGGGCTATTTGGGTCTTCCTTCTGTAGAAGTGAACTGAGTTATCTCACAAATCTTCGCCACTTTTGTGGGCAAAGTGGGAGAAATCAGGACATTTTTGAGGGCAATATCAGGAAATCAGCTCTGCTGTCTTTGACCTTGATTTGCCAGGGTCTCCAACACCACCCTCATTCATTCTTCTGCATTTTAAACTGAGACAGGGGAGGCTTAGGTTGGATATGAGGAGGAAGTTTTTCACCCAGAGGGTGGTGACGCACTGGAACAGGTTGCCCAAGGAGGCTGTGGATGCCCCATCCCTGCAGGCATTCAAGGCCAGGCTGGATGTGGCTCTGGGCAGCCTGGTCTGTCCCTGCACATAGCAGGGGGGTTGAAACTAGATCAGCATTATGATCCTTTTCAAACCAGGCCATTCTATGACGATGATTCTATGTCCAACATGCTCAAAAATCCATCCCTAAGAAGATCAGCTTCAAACCAGGCATCCAGAGAGCCACTCATTGTCTACAGCAGCTCAGCGCCTGCAGTGAACAGCAGAGCTCAAACCCGCAACATCCCAAATCCCACCAACACGAATGGTGCCCCAAGCTGCAAAGTGCACAGCTGGAGGTTGCATGGCCTTGGAATCTGCCAAGGAAAAGAAGCAGAAAGCTTCCAACCTGCAAGAGAAAGTTGGCAATGAGCAACGCTGTGCAGTGCTGTCAGGAAAGGGACAGTCCCAGACTTGGACCCAATCAGGTCCTTCACATTGTTTGGGGGAGCTAAAATTACAGGTTTTTTGGTGCTCAAATATACGAAAGGAGAAGCATACATCCTTCTCTAAAGAAGGCATTTTGGATCCAAAGCACAACTGGAACCTCTGTGCCTCCAGCCTACCCCACAAAGCCCCACTCCATCCTACTCACCCGTATGGGAGAAGCTGTATTGCCATCAGCAAACCACCAGATTTAAGCGGACTGACACCACTGAGGCACTGCCATACACTGTTCTGATGAAAAAATGGGGATTTCTGTCTTATCAAGACTCCAACCATCTCTATCATCTAACAACCACCATCAAGAGCCAGCTCTCCACCACGGAATCTCAGATGCCACCTATGAGCAGCAACAGCCTGCGGGCACAGACCATAGTGAAACTGCCACCACACAAAAATAAACCAGACAGCCAGTTATGCTGACCACTGCAGTCTGATGCAAAACCCCTCAAATCCCAATAAAAGAGAAAAAAAAGATAGGAGTTTGGCTCTGCTACGGATGGCCAAGGCCAACAGCTGGAGGTTGTTCTGGATGAAGCTGGAGGGAGCATCAACACCAAATGGTGTTTAATTTGGGCAGGGCAAGGTTGTTCCTGCATGGCCATGGAAGGGAGCAGCCCACCACATACTGCATGCATTTGCTTACAGGGAGGAGCGAATATCTTCAACAGCAGAAGCACAGCTCAAGGGTTTTGTATCCATGAGTAATCATGGGAAATGCAAATATGGGAAACAGCAAATCATAGAATCATAGAATGGCTTGGGTTGGAAGGGACCTCAACAATCATGAAGCTCCAACCCCCATGCCACAGGCAGGGCCACCAACCTCCACATTTAATACTAGACCAGGCTGCCCAGGGCCCCATCCAACCTGGCCTTCAACACCTCCAGGGATGGACGGGGCATCCACAGCCTCTCTGGGCAGCTGTTCCAGCACCTCACCACTCTCTCTGGAAAGAGCTTCCCCCCGATATCCAGCCTAAATCTTCCCTCCCTCAACTTCAAACCATTTCCCCTTGTCCTGCTGTTATCTACCCTCTCAAAAAGTTGACTCCCCTCCTGTTTATAGGCTCCCTTTAGGTCCTGGAAGGCTGCAATGAGGTCACCCCGCAGCCTTCTCTTCTCCAGGATGAACAAGCCCAGCTCCCTCAGCCTGTCTTTGTAGGAGAGGTGCTCCAGCACTCTGACCATCAAAAGCAAAGCTCCAGCACAACCCAGAAAGTATGGGCAGAGCACACTGCAACAGCTAAACCCAGTTCTCCTTTCCCAGAAGGTATCTCTATGCCATGGCAGAAGGGAACCCTTTGGCTATGCCACATGGTGGGGATTGGTGACACATTGGAACAGGTTGCCAAAAGAGGTTGTGGATGCCCCATCCCTGGAGGCATTCAAGGCCAGGCTGGATGTGGCTCTGGGCAGCCTGGTCTGCTGGTTGGCGACCCTGCACATAGCAGGGGGGTTGAAACCAGATGAGCATTGTGGTCCTTTTCAACCCAGGCCATTCTATGATTCTATGGGCTGATGGTTGGATGCGATCATCTCAACAGTTCTTTCCCCTGAATGATTCCACGCTCCTCAGCTCTCCACCATGGAAAAACACAACGTCCAAACAACACAGGTACCTCTAAGAAGGAACAAAGCTCACAAACAACCCGTGTTTAATGAGGCTCTGTTCACGCACCCAGGAGCAGCCGTCATTCCTCCTGGAGCTCTTAGCGCCGTGCAGCCCTCGCCGCGCTCCTCCCCGGTCCCTATGTCCATGGGGTGAGGCTTCCCAAAATGCCTGACACAAACCAGAGCCCTAGCCCAACAATTATCAGAGAGCAAAAACTGGAACGAACGAGAAAAAATAAATGACATATTTCTTCCTCCCTCTTTTGTGGCTTTTATTTTCTTTTGTATTCGCTTTGGGAATAACATTCTTTCCATTGGGAAGAGTCTGATTTTCCATTAAATACAAAGCAGCTGCCATTTTGGAAACAAAAAGCTGATTAAATGCAGATTTTTTTATTTTTTTTTTAATTTTGTCCCTAATGTATGAAGAGTTTGAACCACGCTCATCTCTGCTGATTTATCGGGGCAAGGCATCTGCCAATGACAGCAGCAGGAAGGCTTAAAAAGAGAGAGTGCACAGAACCAATTCATCTGCACTGTGCACTGCTAGCAGTTGGGTTATAATTAAAAGGGGAAGGATCTCGAGGCTGGAAGATCAGCAGGCTGTGCTCAGCCTCATGCAGAGCCCATGCTTTGCTCCTACAGACCCTAGAGCTCAACAGACGCCCGCTTACTGCGGTGCCCATTGAGGGCTCGATGCGTTCTCCATGATGTTCAGCTCTGCCTGCTGGAAATGGAACTCGGACAAGACTTCAGCCCCAGATGTTGAGCAGATTGGAAAAAAAGATGAGCTCAAAAGATAAAAAACCACTCTATTTTCAATGCAGTTCAGTAAGTTTCTGCTTCTGAACCGGGCAATCAGAACTGATTACTGATTACCGCACAAGAAGCATGTGGAACTTCCACTGTTCTTACAGTTTTCCAAGAACTAAATCTTACACGAAGTTCCCATTTCACGTGTAAGAACACAATTTCTGGTTGAGAAACAGAGAGGAGGAAGTTGGATATTAAGAACAGTTTCTTCTCAGAAAGTGGCAATGCATTGGAACAGGCTGCCCAGGGAGTGGTGGGGTCACTGTCCCTGGAGGCATTTAAGAACCATGGAGATGTGGCACTGAGGGACAGGGTCAGTGGGCATGGTGGGATGGGTTGGGGTTGGACTTGGGGATCTGAGAGGTCTTTTACAACCTGAATGACTCTACAGTTCTATGAAAGCTGCAGAACTTAATGACACCTTGTTGGTTTTTTTTCATTTGCACATCAGGTTCTCCCTATTCACTGTAATTCATGAAAGACCACAAAGAAAGACCACGGCAACCACGAGGAAATCCAAGAAGAACCTCATCTTTAAATGTTTTGCTTCCTTTCTCTTGCTATGTAGGCTGCAAGGTGCCTGGAAAACACACAGCTCTGTGGTGGCACCCAATGACAGTCATCAAACTCCACGTCCACATCCGCAACCACTTCCTTCCCACCATTCTGCTCCAGCACTTGACCGTGTGTTAATGGTTGGACTTGATGATCTTAGAGGTCTTTCCCAACCTTAAGGACTCAATGATTCTGCTGCAGATACGGCATTCATCAGCATTCCCCTGCGTGCTCCCAACGTCAAAGTCTTGCAAGTCTTCAGGTTGCCGGTGTACGAAACCAGAGGAAAGCATGTAATGGCAAAGTCTATTGTTTCACTTAAATTTGAGCCCAAAAGGGGGGAAAAAAACCCATGCTTTAACATCTGATAGGGCTGCTGGAAGCTCTGTGCTGGGCTCTGGTGCAGGAAGCAGCGGGCGTGTTTGAATTCCTGACGCTGAGGATGGTTTTTTGACTGCCAAATTCCCTGTACCACACATCTGATTCTTTGTGCGTGCAAAAGCGAGCATAAAATAGCTTTATAAATCTAAGTCTGTAAAATGAAATCAAAGCTGAACATGCCAAGGTGACTACACAAAGGGAAGCAAAACCCAGGTAAGCGCGCACACCCTGGTTTAAAGGATTTATGGGACTGGGCATTTTAGCTTCAATTAATTTTCAGAGCGCTGAAAGCACACAAGAAACCATGTAATTACAAGATACCTTGGCTTACCTGGATCCTACTTAACTAGCACTCGTGGGTTAAGCAGAGGTCAGGCTTCCCCAGCCAACAAAGCTAACTCCACCATATTTGAATGCTTTGCTCCTTGTGTTAATGCAACCAGGAGTTCTCGTTCCGACCCGTTCCTTTTGGCCGGTATTTGGGATCTCGGGGACGGCTGAAGAGTGGCACACAGCCCCAGAGCATCAGGAACAGCCCAGACCCCACAGACACACGAGCACCGCACCAGGCATGATCCCATCTTTGACCACGGCAAACTCATCGTGCCCAACCTTGAGCGCAAACTGGATTGAGTAACCTTAAGAGAGAGCAAGATCTTAAGCAGAGGAAGCACCCAGACAGGATTTTATAGAGGCTGCTCACAGCCCTGCCCATGCCTGTGACCCAGGCAACTCACAATTTGGGGTCTTTTTCTTTATCTACAACATGGAGAAACCTCTAGGATCAGCCACAACTGCTTCCCACCGGACGCTTTAAAAGCAGCTACAATTGCTCCTTTGTGCTGCTATTCCGTGCAATCAGATTTTTATTTTTCATTCTCTCCGACAGATTAGTGATTTATTTCCACCAATTAATACAAACAACCAAGTGAACAAAAAATTAGAGGGGTTAAAAGCAAAATTAGAATGTGTTGCAGTTAAGAACAAAACCAACTAAGAGCAGGCTAGCAAAGTCCCACCGTATAAAGGGATTACTCCATCCCTGACCCTTTCCAGGGGACCTCCAGGTATTACTTTTCATTGATTTACCTTAATGAAACTAATGCACCCCTCTCCATAGGAAGCTGACTCCATAGCTGTCTAGGCACTGGATTCAATTAAAGAAATAAATACATCTGGCTTCTAAATTGTTATAAGTCTCAAAAGCCAGAGGCAATGCTCCTTTTTGCTTCCATCCCTCTCGGGGTACACCCCAAGCCCCTGCACAGGGTGGGCTGAGCACAAGCGGACACTCAGATCTCCCCTGCAAATCGGTGGCTGGCGGTTGGGGGACCGCCACCAAGTGTGACACATCCCTGCCTGGAGGGCCAGGATTGCTGTAGGATGGCTCCTTCTTTCCAGAAGCCGGCATTGATTTGAGGCCTTGCTGTTGACTCCGAAACCCCTGAGTGCCCACACGAGGGCTCAGGGCTCAGCTATGCTCAGTTTCCAGGCAAAGGGGTGCATGCACCCAACAGCACCGCACAACGCTGATCCGGCCGGGCAGCCCCATGGGCAGCATGAACACAGAGCAGAGCTACAGGCATAGAAGCAGAAGCTCAGAGCCGGGCAGAGGCACGCAACGGCATCGAGAAGCACGAGGTGTGCTTGGTTTTGCACGTGGCTTGGCTGCAGACATCAGAATAGAAGCAAGAAAGCAGCTCGTGAGCAATTCGGGATCTATCCGCTGAGATGCTTTTGCTTTTCTCCCAGCACACGCAACAAGCAGAAATGACAACACTTAGAGGCATGCGTTGAACCAGAAGGAAGGTCCTGAAGGTCTGCTTTGCTAATTGCCCTAGTCCCAATTGGGCGACAGCAAACACCAAGAGAGCACGCTACTCTCTACTGATAGAGCCAGAGGGCTTAGCACTAAGGCCAGGAGGGAGAGCCCCATTGGGAATGCAGCCTGACAGCTCCAAAGGATGCGTGCTGATCAGAGCACGGGGAGAACACAGGGATATATGCAAAGATCTTTTTTCTTTCAGGTTGAGGTTGAAAATCTCACCCTGCTTTCCCAAATAACGGGTGTTGCCTCTAAGTCCCTCCATGTTTAGGGATGCATGGGGCGTAACAGGAGGCAGTTAAATGCGATGTGCTCTAAGAGCAATAATTTGGCAACGCTGCTGCAAGGAAACCCTCTCCCATTGATTCTACAGATTGATCTCAAGCTGACAGAAAACCCATGCCTGTGCCGGCAGCAGTGGAAGGGACAGGCTTCCACCCAAAGTTAGTTAATATTTTCCTTTCCTCTCTTTCAAGAGCAATGACCTTTCCTGGTTCAAGTCACCCTCTGGCACTGGAGGTGCGAGCGGAGCGGACGGCACGACGCGCAGCCGTGTACTCACCGACATGGTAGAGTGGGCATCTACATCCCCCTACAGAGGACAACACAGGGAGTTTGAGTCAAGGGCAGAAGAGAGCAAAGCAACAGCAAGCAAGGCAGAGAGGTACACGTCAGTCATCACCCGTGGATGCTACAACCCATCGCTGCTCCTCCCCAACCGAGGCACGGGCTGTGGGATGCTGTGGCTGCTCAGTGAATGAGAAGAGCAAAATATGGCACTAAGGAGGAAGAGGAACAAATGAGCCAAGTCCCACCAGAGCAGCTTTGTTGCTGGCCCCGATATTGAATGAGCTGTGCCACCTGGGGCAAGCCAACAGCCACGTGCCTCAGCTTTCCCACCTACAAAATGGAAGGGATGGATGTCTGACCCCAGCAAGAGGCAGCAGGGATTTGCACAGAGACATCTACAAAACTCACCCACCTCTTGCAAAGGCAAGGAGATGTTATCGATGCACAGAGTGGATTTGTGTAAATCTAAGGAACCTGGTTTCGGCGCTCATATGATGGTTTCATGATGGTTACTGGGTAAAATAAATGACCGTCATAAAATCATAGAATGGCTTGGATTGGAAGGGACCTCAAGGATCACCAAGCTCCAATCTCCCTGCTGCAGGCAGGGCAGCCAACCTCCATATCTAATACTAGACCATCCCTCCCAAGTTGGTCAAGACTGTGGCTGGGACAAAGCTCAGGCTTGTGGTGCATTTATGCACCACACACTGCCTTCTAACATTATTATGGAGAGACTCAACTTCTAAAGGCAAAACGCAGGTAACTGTTCTCTTTAAAAAGAAAATAAACACTTCTAAAGCTCTTTCTACCAAAGAGCTGCTGGGGCCAGCGTTACGTATTTCCAACTGGGAAGAGATGCCAATCTGGTGAATAAGGCAAAATGTTCCATGCGGAGCGTCCACGGCGTCTGTGCAGTTCCAGCTGAAATCTGTGCCTGCCATCTGGCAAAAATAAGCACAAGGGGGGAGGGAAGAGAAATCCCTCCAGTGAGCTGAACTGCCCAGGACGGCGGAGGTTGGAGTTTGTTCGATCGCTGAAAGATTGCTTCCCCTTCCTGGGTCACCGTCACCTCTTGACCTGCCCTGATTACCTTCCAAAGGAGGTTATCGAGATACAAGACTAACAGAGGATTAAAGGAAACTTAAAATAAAAACAAAACACACCCCTTCCCCCCACTCTGCTCCCCTCCCCCAGGAAAACATCCTTGCTTTGTTAACCTGACAGTTCACTGTAGGTGTTGACACAACCCTCCATCTCTGAAAAGCTTAATGTCAACAAATCAGTGTGTTTGGAGTAGCCCTGTCAATGCGATTTACATTAACTTGTCTAACAAGAAATAAAAACAACAATCAGCCATCAAAGACAAAAGGCTTTTTCAGTCATTCTTTTAAAAGTATGATGCTGGAAATGTTCATTTTGGAGGCCATGGCCTTTTCCTTGCTAAAAAACAGCAAGCCTTTTTTTCCCCCCCCCCCCTTCTTTTTATTTTTTTAAAGGAAAAAGAGGAAAAAAAAAAGAAGAAAGAAGTATTTTCTTTTAAAGGAGGCCCGAGCATCCCATATTAATAAGCAGAGCAGCAGCAGTAACCAACCCTCACTGGTTAACACAGGAAGAGGGCAGCCTGGAAGCCAAATGTTAATTAGGCTTTTATTTCCACCAGCATGTTATTTGCTTTGAGACATTTTGGGCACTTAGCGGAGCATTTTCGAATTGTGGCTATAAACCACCATGAAAATTTCATGCAGCACTGGTATGCACCAAAGCCCCGTTAACTTCACCATGAACTTTTCACCCCCAAAGCGTGCTGCGTCCCCAGCCTCACCATCCCAAAGCAGAACTGCAAAAAAGCAGAGGTTCTGGGGGCTCCCAGCTCCCAAGACAAAGCATCCTCCACCACCTTTAGGAGTAGCAACCACCATTGGCACGGGAAGTGGTGGGAGCTCTGATGCACTAAAGGAAAAATCAGGAATTGCAATCTCTGCTTAAACACTTGGAATTGCAATTCTTGACTGACCACTTGGAATCGCAATCTCTACTTCAACTCTTGGAGTTGCAATCCCCACTTGACCACCTGGAGTTGCAACTCCTGCTTCAACACTTGGTACTGCAATTCTTGATTGCCCACTTGAAATTGCAATCCCTACTTCAACACTTAGGAGGTCCAATCCCTACTTGACCACCCACAGTTGCAATTCTTGACTGAACATTTGGAACTGCAATTCCTGCTTCAACATTTGGAACTGCAATTCTCGACTCAACACTTGGAATTGCAATCCCTACTTCAACACTTGGGATTTACAGTTCTTGACTGAACACTTGGAACTGCAATCCCTGCTTGACCACCTGGAGTTGCAATCCCCACTTGACCACTTGGAACTGCAACCCCCTACTTCAACACTTGGAATTGTAATCCCTACTTCAACACTTGGAACTGCAACCCCCTACTTCAACATTTGGAACTGTAATCCCTACTTCAACACTTGGAATTGTAATCCTTACTTCAACACTTGGAACTGTAATCCCTACTTCAACACTTGGAACTGCAATCCCTACTGGACCACCTGGAATTGCAATTCTTGACTGAACATTCAGAACTGCAATCCCTACTTCAACACTTGGAATTGCAGTCCCTACTTGGACACTTGCAATTGCAATCCCCACTTGAGGAGCAGAGTCTCTGCGCCATCCCACCAGCCAGGATCAACTTTATCAGCAGCATTAATTCTTCCCCAAGAAATTCGGCCTTGTTCCATCCCCAAACAGGAGCACAGAGCCAAAGCTGGGATGGAGCTGCCCTTTCACTCCTCTCCTCTCCCCGCAGCACTCTGTGACCCCCGAGGCCATCCCCTCTGCCTGCTGTGCTCCAAGCCTTGACCCCAGCGAGGTTTCCTGCCCACGAGCAGCCCTGTGCAACACAATGGGATTACTCACACACAGCACATGAAGCAACCGCCTGCATTTTTGCAGGATCAGGGCTTTCAGTTCCGTTCTATTACAGGACAGCTCTTTTTGTTGCTGTGATTTCAGCACAGTAACCGCCGGCGTGCCCAGGCTGAGTTGCTTTGATCAGCAGGTGAGGGTTTTTTGCTGTAATTGCTGTCGTGACAAAGGGCCGGCGAGCAGCTCGTCTCCTGCTCCTTACTCATCCCCCTGCCTGCCACTCTTCTCCTGCTAAAAACCAACTGCAAGCTCAAACACCCACGGAGAGCTCCTCACGTGTGCTCACCGTGTAAACCCAATGGGCACAAAGCTCTGCAGGAAGAGGCGCTGCAAAAGCAGAGAGGACACGGGAACAGAAGGGTGGGCGCAGAGCTGGGGCTACACACAGGAACCAAAGGATGCCCTACTTTCCCTTTCCTTGTGGCTACTGGTGTGTGGACATCCAACATCTGCAAACTCATTTCAGCATCTCCTCCTAGGTGACAACCCCGGTGTATTTGGGGCTGGATGCAGACCAGCAGCATGGAAAAGGCTCCACCTTGCTGCTAGCAGCTCCACAATACTCAGTGCCGACCTGTGCTTTTGGGAGATGCTTCCTTTCCCTCTCGAGGCCCTCTCACCCTTTCCTTTCACAAAGGAAGCACATCCCGTCCCCGCGGTGCTTTCACAAACATCACCTTCATTTTTCTGCGCTGCTTTGGACAGATGGGGGCTTTCCCACACCTCACCTCCTACAAATCATTCAGAAAGTCACCGAAATTATTCAGTGTTTCTAAATCACTGGCTGGGAAGAGGTCCTTGAGAAGCAATCAGCTGAGCCATCAAAGGAGCTGGTGCCCTTCCGACAGCCTTCAGCTCTTCCTGACTCATCCTCACCGGCGATGCCTGCAAGGAACTGACAGCAGCAGACAGGGAATTGGTCTCCACAACACTCCTCTGAAGGAAGAAACTCCAACACGTAAAAGAACCATGGAATCACAGAATGGCTTGGGTTGAAAGGGACCTCAAGGATCAGCTCCAACCCCAACTGTGGGCAGGGAGACCTCTCTCTCCTATCCACCATTTAACTCGGGTCTCCCAGTTTCACAATCTGCAGCTCTGTGACACTTTACTGCCCTATCCATGGGGCTGGTGGGAGGCTCAGTGCTGGGCACTGCTTTGAAGGCAGCAGCTGAGCATCTCCCACCCAGCTCCTGCAGCACGGCAAGCACCCACCAGCTGCTGCTTCTCAGTCCTTCCAGACCAACTAGCTGCCTTCCCCATCTCCAAAGCCATCCTGATTAATTCAAAAAGGAAACATTAATATTTCAGGAAGATAAATCACTCCAGGTCTGTCTCATAAATCATCGTGGGCATCTCTCCCCATCCTCCTCTCTCCTGGTGGCCACGCTTCACGCTCCGGTGCAGAGCGGACCCCCCTCACTCTGTGCAGGAGGAACAAAGGGGATTTCTGCCCTTGATGGAGGGAGAGATGGAGCAAGAGACAGCAGATGTGTGGTTGAGCAGCAAGGTATGCTGCAATGCTTTCTGAGAACTTCAGTATTAATTAATCCAGGAGCTGGACTCAGTGATCCTTAAGGGTCCTTGGGGTACTCCCAATACAAACACACCCATCTCTTTAAGGTACAGATGTGTTAAAAACATCAATAAGAGTCCAAAGTGAAGCAGAGAAGAGGGCTGAGCAAATCCTCGTTTCTGGTACCCCTTTCCTACCCACTAAGACAGCAGGCAAACCCCTGCTGCATGAACTCAATTAGTCATGTAAGGACTCCCAGTGTCATCAAATGGGTTGGGTTGGAAGGGACCTTCTTTAAGTCCATCCAGCCCCGATCCTTGCCCTGGACAGGGCCACCTTGCCCCAGACCTGCTGCCCAAAGCTCCTCTCACTTTCATTGGTTGGACTTGATGATCTTGGAGGTCTTTTCCAACCCTAATGAATCTACGATTTCTCTTTTGGTGGCCAAAGACTTAGAATCATCATAGAACGGTATGAGTTGGAAGGGACCCTAAAAAGCCATCTGGTCCCACTCCCAGCAACGAGCAGGGACACCCACAGCTCCATCAGTGCTCACAGCCCCGTCCAGCATGAGCCATGCAGGAGGTTGTAAAGCACTGCTGAAGTGCTGAGGCTGCAACACCTCCTAAAGCAGTTCTGGAGTGCTGGAACACCCTTTCCAGCAGTGCAATCCCTGGGCACAAACAAGCAGAATGAAGCTCAGGAAGCTGCCATCGAGCATTATTAACCTTCCCTTCCTGTTTCTATCCAAGCTAGTGAGAGGTGTCCACAGTGTGGGCTGCTATTTTACAATCCTGGACACACGCTATCAACAAAATAGGTAGCAGTCCAGTAAAGAATAAATATCTGAAGTTGCTTTTGGGACAAACACAGAGTTCAGTGGATTTACTGCTTCCAGATACCTGCTGATTGAACAGACTCGTAAGTATATATCCAGACAGCCCAGAACCAACCTTGTTTAAAAGAAAAGAAAAAAGAAAAAGCTGTCTGAGCAAAAACTGAAACTCCCTGATGATTCCATTTCTCCTATTCGAGTGGACACTGCTCAGCCAACTGCAAAAAAAAACAACATAAAAGACATTTCTGATCGCAATAGCAGCATAAACACAGGCGTATTTTGGACAGCAGAGAAAGGAAAGAAACACATGCTGCCTCACAACGCAGAGCCATATTTTGATGTAAGGCACCCAGTGACTTGACAAACATTTGGAAATGGATCTGCAGTTTGAATAATACACGCCCTTATACTGAGATCTCTCAAAGATCATTCTTGGATGTCTGTTAAGATGAAGGCTAACATGGCATAGGTGGCCAGTGAGTTATGATCTTGCTTCTGCTGGTGGACTGGGATATTTCCCTCTTTCCCATAGACATGCAAATTCTTGGGGGGACTCTCACTTCTGCTAACACGTGCAATAGCTTACTTTAGAAAGAGATTTGTTACTTCACAACACTTGATCCGCTGTCAAACAGGGCCAGTGTATGGCCCCATTTCCATCACACTCTATAAAGCTTGAGCAACCACTCGTTTCAACAGCACCATCAGCTGCCTGTGCACTTTCCAGCCTGAAAAAGAAGGAAAATGGGGAGGCCCCTTACCGGGAGGTGTGTGAACACAGCAAATGTGCTGCGTAGGAAGCCAATGAGATCCACAAGGTAATCACTGGCCCTGCTGCCAGGTTCCAGAGCCATCCAGTCGTAGTCTGCCAGCTGCAGGAACTGGTCGATCTTCTGGTTCAGGTTAGTGTAAATCTCTTCCTCGGCAGCATGGCGGGCGTCCTGTCCAACGAGATCATGTTATATGGGATGGAGAGTCCACACCACGAGGTGTTCCATAAGGAACAGGATGCTAGATGGAATAAAACTTCAGCCTTAACAGCACAAGGCAATGTGTCTGTAGGCAACTGCAGGGTTGCAATGGGCTCAGGTTAGCTCATCCTGGCAGGTCAGCTCTAGGCACGATCAAGCTGGTGTCTGACTGCTGAAACCCAGGGAGAAGGAGGACAAATACAGTGTGGGATGGGAGGAGGAGAGAGGGGAGAAGAACATTCCATGTGGAAAAAGGCTGAGTGTGTCACTCAGAGGGTGGTGACACACTGGAACAGGTTGCCCAAGGAAGCTGTGGATGCCCCATCCCTGAAGGCATTCAAGGCCAGGTTGGATGTGGCTCTGGGCAGCCTGGTCTGCTGGTTGACAACCCTGCACATAGCAGGGGGGTTGAAACTGGATGAGCATTGTGGTCCTTTTCAACCCAGGCCATTCTATGAGATTCACCAAACTGTGGGTGTAGGAGGGCTACAAAGTGGCAGAGGGGCTCAGAGCCTTCCTGCCAGGGCAGGGAGGAGAAAATTCATCCTTTGGCCTAATGGGAAGATGGTGTCTGATGGGAAAAGGAAGGGATTTCCTTGGGGTCACAGGGCCTGCTGGGTTATCCCAAGGGAAACCTCACCAAACCAATTCCCTACCATTGCTGGAGTCCTTGGCAATGCTCCCTTCTGCCCTGTGGCCAAAGGGCACAATTCAGACACTCCCCAATTGAACCAGCTGTGGTCTTAAAACTTCATGGGAAGAATCTGGGGAGGATGCTCCTGGGTTATGATTTAAAGATTGGGAATCCCAGTACTTTCTTTCAGCCCTGATTTTTAGCATTTCCACTCTCCTTTTAGCATTTCACAACACTAAAAGGAACAGAAAGATACAGAAACTTAAGTTCTCAAAATCTATTTTCCTCTTGGGTGAAAGAAGAGAGCCTGCATTCATGGCCAGCTGCATGCAGCTCTGTATGGTGATCAAACAGCAAAATGAAAGCTCATGGAAGAAAAAATTAAAGTCAGGCTTTTGTTTAAAAGCTGCTTAATTCCTTAGATAATGAGCACTGCAGTCACAGCCTGTAAATTAGGGCTACAAAGGCTCTTGGTCTAGACGAGAGTAGTGCATACAGCTGCTCTGAAACAAACCTCATCTGATGGCTTCAGATCCAGGCCATGATAAAATCACCTTTCAACCCAAACATGGACAGAGCTCCCCAGAGATGTCATTTACCTTGAAAGTGGTGGTCCCGTAAAGTTTTGTGGTGTGGACAGTTTCTGGAAGTACGTTGGTGATGTTGGTTATGAATTCCTCGAGGAACTTGCACGATTTCTCCAAGTGGGTCGTATTTATGATAATCTGTACCAGCTGCAAAGGCAAAGGGAAGGTAATCAGAAAAGGTATTCACGAAAGGTATTCAGGAAAGGTATTCAGGAAAGGTGTTCTTCACCCAGAGGGTGGCGACGCACTGGAACAGGTTGCCCAAAGAGGTTGTGGATCACAGAATCACAGAATGGCCCAGGTTGGAAGGGACCTCAAGGATCATCAGCTCCAACCCCCATGCCACAGGCAGGGCCACCAACGTCCACATTTCATACCAGACCAGGCTGCCCAGGGCCCCATCCAGCCTGGCCTTCAACACCTCCAGGGATGGACGGGGCATCCACAGCCTCTCTGGGCAGCTGTTCCAGCACCTCACCACTCTCTCTGAAAGAGCTTCCCCCTCACATCCAACCTAAATCTTCCCTCCCTCAATTTAAACCATTTCCCCTTGTCCTGCTGTTATCTACCCTTTAAGAAAGTTGACTCCCCTCCTGTTTATAGGCTCCCTTTAGGTACTGAAAGGCTGCAATGAGGTCACCCCGCAGCCTTCTCTTCTCCAGGCTAAATAAGCCCAGCTCCCTCAGCCTGTCTCCGTAGGGGAGGTGCTGCAGCCCTCTGATCATCTCTGTGGCCTCCTCTGGACCCTCTCCAACAGCTCTTTGTCGTGTACTGGAGGCTCCAGACCTGGACACAGCACTGCAGATGGGGCCTCACAAGGGCAGAGCAGAGAGGGACAATCACCTCCCTGTCCCTGCTGGACACCCCTCTTCTGATGCAGCCCAGGATTCCATTTGCTTTCTGAGCTGCAGAGCACACTGCTGGCTCATGTTCAGTTTTTCGTCCATCAGGACCCCCAGGTCCTTTTCCGCAGGGCTGCTCTCAAGGACTGCTCCTTCCAGTCTGTAATGGATGCTGTCAGTCAGCACTCATTCCAGCAACAGGCTTACAAAGAAGCACCATGTCAGACCACAGGTATTCTGGCTGCTAATGAGCCCTAACGAACCTGCACCTTGAGTCTGATGGATACCCCATCCCTGGGTGCATTCAAGGCCAGGCTGGATGTGGCTCTGGGCAGCCTGGTCTGCTGGTTGGTGACCCTGCACGTAGCAGTGGGGTTGAAACCAGATGATCATTGTGGCCCTTTTCAACGCAGGCCAATGTATGATTCAGAAAAGGCATTCAGAAAGTTGCTTCTGAAACCAGGGAGGTGCTGGGTTGATGGGTGCCACTTTCTGAGAACTTCTGGCAGGAGAAGCTGATGCTGTACAAACACACCGAGCTTCACTCCACACTCAAAGGCTCTCCTCCTTTCACAGCAGCAGAGTTACATAAAAGATAATTTTTTTGGAAGAAACAACAAAAATAAAAGCATTTCCCATGACAGCCACTAATACCACTGAAGATCTTCTTCTAATGACTTTCCTATGCTCAGCTGTCAGTCAGCACTCATTCCAGCAACAGGCTTACAAAGAAGCGCCATGTCAGACCACAGTATTCTGGCTGCTAATGAACCCTAACGAACCTGCACCTTGAGTGACACTTCACAGCAGCACTCTGAGGCACCCGACAAAGGAACCAAGGGCTTTGCTTCTCCAGGGGAGGTGTGGGTGAGCAGCTATCTCCCTGGTTATCATACCCACCATTACCTGCTATTTTCTTCGTGCTGCTTTCTCAGCTCCCTTTGCGTGGCATCAGATCGAGACATTAAAGGCAGTGACAAAGACTGCTGAAGTCAATCAATGCCAATGTTTATAATCCAGAGCAAAGCAATCCCTGCTTCGCCTTCAGCATGGCTGCCTTGGAAGCCAAACACACCACTAATTCCTTAAGCAGGTACCTTTCTTCTGTGCAGACCGCCGTGAATATGTTCAAGGTGCAAGGTAAGCTGTAAGAAAACCTTTCCAAATAACATCTAGCTCTGATATGGTGCCAAAACACTCCTCATGCAGACACAGAAGGCATTACAATGCTCCAGACTGACATCACTTAATTGCAGGAGCATGGTGTGGTAGTCTGCAGTTACCTCTTCTAAAGAAACTATTTAGAAACACAAATCATTTGCTTCTGAATGAGATGGAAACAGGCAGCGCCCTGCCAGGCACAGCATTGTTTCTTTTTCTCTTTTTGCTTCTTTGATCCTTTTATGTTTAAGCACCAACTTGAGCGTTGCAGACACATAAATATTGAAGTAAAGCTTGCAGAGATGGCGGCGCCCAACTCGTGTTGGTGCCAGATCACATACAAACAGGCAATGGCCACAGGCTGGGAGGCTCAGTTTGGATGTTGGGAACAAAGAGAGATCTTACAGACTGCCCACAGAAGCTGTGGGACCCGTGCTTTGGGAACATTGAGTCAGGTAGAGAAAGCAAAGCTGAGGAGACCCAGATTGAGCAATGAGGTCCCTTCCAGGCAATGCTTGCTTTTAAGGAATTGAATTGTGGTCCATTTGAATGCCTCCTGCTTTGCACTTGGTCCCCAGAAAGCATTACACAGCAACCAGGAGGGCTTCTCAGTTCTGAATTTGTTGGATTAATCCAGTTCTCAATTTCTGCCTTCTGACAAGCGCTCATTTGTTTGCCTTTCCCTCTGTCAGCTCTTATGTCACAATGTGATGCATTTCCCTACAGTTTCAAGCTAATTAAATATTAGATATTTCCAACTGTGTGAAATTCCTCCTGAACTTCTCATCACAACACATTGGTCCAGACCTGTAGGCTTGAATGCAAAAGCTGCATCTTAACTTTATGTACCTCTGACTTCACAGATTGGACAGTGGTCCTGGCATCTTTGGTAGCACGGGCCTCTGTACCCTGCTGGATCTCCATAGAGTCATAGAATGGCTTGGGTTGGAAGGGACCCCAAGGATCATCAAGCTCCAACCCCCCGCCGCATGTAAGGCCACCAACCTCCATATCTAATACAGGACCTCCTTCCTTTCCCTTCCATCTGTTCAATTAATTCATTCAATGAAAAACAATTAAAAAGGATATCAGACTGGTAAGGTTGGAACATGGCCTTGAATATCACCTTATCCACTGCCTGGAAGAAGATATTGGAGCGTCTAGAAACAGATGGCATTCCTTTGAGTAAAAATTAAGCCTGAGAAGGATGGATAGTGATAGGACAAGGGGGAATGGTTTTAAACTGAGACAGGGGAGGTTTAGGTTGGATATCAGGAGGAAGTTTTTCACTCAGAGGGTGGTGACGCACTGGAACAGGTTGCCCAAGGAGGCTGTGGATGCCCCATCCCTGCAGGCATTCAAGGCCAGGCTGGATGTGGCTCTGGGCAGCCTGGTCTGATGGTTGGAGACCCTGCACATAGCAGGGGGATTGAAACCAGATGATCATTGTGGTCCTTTTCAACCCAGGCCATTCTATGATTCTGTGATTCTATGAAATGATAGTTATGTGATATACTTAAATATCTTTTGCAGTCACTTTTGACATCAGGTCAATGCTTTCACGTGACATGGGACTCTTCCAGGTGCCCTCCAATCCAATGCTCCATGCAGTCACATCTACGTTTTGCTTTTCTGAAGGGGGAAGGATTTCACAGAAACACAGAATGGCCTGGGTTGAAAAGGATCACAATGATCATTGGCTTCCAACCCCCCTGCTATGTGCAGGGTCGCCAACCAGCAGACCAGGCTGCCCAGAGCCACATCCAGCCTGGCCTTGAATGCCTCCAGGGATGGGGCATCCACAGCCTCCTTGAGCAACCTGTTCCAGATTTCAGAAGCTCAGAGGAAAATTGGACCAATAGGTCAACGGTTATGCAAAGAAAAGAAGCAGGGGGGCAGGAAGATGCCCAAAGTGAGCAGCCAAAGGACTGCTGCTGGGGGGATGGACAGTGCAAGGGATGGTGCTGCGTTCCTCAGCATGGAGGGAGCCCTGGGAGGAGCAGAACGGAAGAGGAATTTGCCCCCAAGGAGCAGAGAGATTCCAGACTGTGAGGTAAAGGTATGAGGAAGCATCGTGTGTAAAGGCAGACTGACATAAATGCACTGAACTCCCCCAAATTCACCCACACGGGGTATTTTTGAGTGTCCAGAGAACACTACACATTCCTACAACGCAGTTAATTAAAGAGCTGCAGCTGTACTAATACCTGCCCGTTTCATAACAGCACACAGAGGCCCAACTAAGGCATTCTAACTGGTTTGGGTACCACACATGTTCCCAAAGAGTCGTGACTTACAAGCCTTGAACTTTGTGGAAATCTGACTTTGTGCACAGAAAAGTGTCAATCTTGAAAAGAAAACGCCAGTACAGAGTTCAGACCATATAAATGTGCCTTTAGATGGAGAGCAGCCCTCCATTCTCACCGCTCCCACGCGTCTCTCGTCTGGCATGAAGCCACCCCAGCACTCCTTGAAACCCTCCCACCTGCCTTCAACCCAGCTATACAACTCCCCAAAAACCCGAAAGAGGGGCAGAAAAAAGCACAACCCTTCCATAAGCATAAAGCCTTTCTTCCATTGGAGCTGGTTGCCCAAGGAGGCTGTGGATGCCCCATCCCTGCAGGCATTCAAGGCCAGGCTGGATGTGGCTCTGGGCAGCCTGATCTGCTGGCTGGCGACCCTGCACATAGCAGGGGGGTTGAAACCAGATGATCATTGTGGTCCTTTTCAACCCAGGCCATTCTGTGTTCTATCATTCTTGCTTTGTACAGCAATGCTGCGTGGTTTCCTTATTGTTTCCAACTAAATATTTTACAACAACACTCCAAACCAGCATCTCTACAAGGACCAAACCCCACTTTGGTGCCCTGGAAATTACTCCACATGCAGTCTCACCTCTGTCAGCCCCACATTTTTCCTCTTAATGACGTTCTGTAAGCAGTTGCTCAGCGTCCGGGTCAGCAGCAGGTTTGTAGATTTTCTGATCATATCATCAACTTCTGTGGAGCTGGAAAGGAGAATTTCGAGAGAGATTTGCAAAGTGCTTTATCTCAATGCAAAATAATAATAATAATAAAACTATAACAAAACTAATACACCCTTTCAACTCTTTGGAAGGGTAGATAATAGCAGGACAAGGGGAAATGGTCTTAAGTTGAGGGAGGGAAGATTGAGGTTGGATGTGAGGGGGAAGTTCTTTCCAGAGAGAGTGGTGAGGTGCTGGAACAGCTGCCCAGAGAGGCTGTGGATGCCCCGTCCATCCCTGGAGGTGTTCAAGGCCAGGCTGGATGGGGCCCTGGGCAGCCTGGTCTGGTATTAAATGTGGAGGTTGGTGGCCCTGTATGCGGTGGGGGGGGTTAGAGTCGATGATCCTTGAGGTCCCTTCCAACCCAAGCCATTCTATGATTCTGTGATACATGGAGTTGTTGTCACTCAGACTCTTTCTGTGGCTTACGCCTGATCAGCTGCGTGCTGCCTAGAGCTGCTAACAGAGAAATATCTACATTTCCAAGGCCAACAGTGTTGGCCTTTTTGTGAATGCAAAGAAGGCAAACATGGGCAAACCTACATCCTTATGCCTCTCCTCTTAGAGGGGCCAACCCAGCACAGGGTAAGGCTCACCCACTCCACTCTCACCGATGCATCCAGCGCTGCACAGCACACAGAGCTGCAATTCTGCACATTCAAATCAAATCAAAGACTCAAAAATCGCTTGCTTTTTTTTTTGTAACTCCTTTTTTTTTCAGTAAGTCAGATTCTAACACGTCCGTGGCTGTTGCCAGATGACTGCAACCTCAGCCTTGCTCAAGCTGGGGGGTGGTTTGGCTTTCTGCTTTTGGCTTCAGGGCCGCCGCCGTGCCCCTCCATCAGTGCACGCCAGCAAGGTGCAAGCTCTGCTTCTTGCAGCAAGGCCTGGAAGCCAGCCCCAGAGCCGGGGCCTTTGATCTGTTGTTGGCCCTGCATTAGCCTTGACACGACGGGGTTTTATCTCTGGCAGCGCAGTGACAGGCGGCTGATGGCAAAGAAAATTTCAAACTGCAAGGCTGAGAAACATTAATAACTTTCAGGCTCCTGGTAAATCAACCCCGTGACCTTTTGCTCCTTATCCTGTTTTACCTGACAAATGGGCCAGATTACAAAGCAGGGATCAACAGGGGAAACAAAAGCAAGCCTTGCATTGCCCGCAGCGCTGGTGCACGGCTCAGGGCACTGCTATTGGGGTGCCCAAAGAGAGGGGTCAGGCATTGCCATCCTCTGCCCAGCACACACCTGGGAACTGCTCTGCATGGTTAATGTCAGAACGGGCACACCAAGTCCACCCTGGGCACCTGATGTTGAACAAAGCAAGACTGAATGGTCTCCCAAACCATCTCAATCTTCCTGAGCACCAAGTGGTGCACAAGCATCAGCACAGGTTGGGGGATGAGCTGCTGGGAAGGAGCTCTGAAGAGAAGAATCTCGTTGACCAACAGTAGACCAGCAGTTGACCAATGGTTGACCATGAGCCAGCAGGGTGCTCTGGTGGCCAAGAAGACCTGTGGAACCCTGGGGTGTAGGGCACAGAGTGTGGCCAGCAGGGCAAAGGACATGCTCCTCCCCTCTGCTCTGCCCTGGGGAGGGCCACATCTGGAGCACTGCACCCAGTGCTGGGCTGCCCAGTTCCAAGCAGACTGGGAACTGCTGGGAGAGCCCCACAGAGGCTGATGGGGGCCTGGAGCACCTCCTGATGGGGACAGGCTGAGAGGCCTGGGGCTGTGCACCTGGAGGAGAGAAGGCTGAGAGGGATCTGAGCAGTGCTGATTGATGTCTGAAGGGCAGGGGGCAGGAGGACAGGGCTGGGCTCCATTTGGTGGTGCCCAGTGCCAGGACAAGAGGCACTGGGCACAAACTGGAGCCCAGGGAGTTTCATCTGAATATGAGAACATGAGGAAGAAATGTTTTCTTGACTTGGAGGCTGATAGAGCCCTGGCACAGCTGCCCAGAGAGGTGGGTGAGTCTCCCCCAGAGATATTCAAACCCACCTAGATGCTTTCCTGTGCAACCTGCAGCAGGGAAACGGTCCAGAGGTCCCTTTCAACCCCTACGATTCTGTGAAGCAGCCTTCAGGAACCAGAATTGCACAGAAAGCCCTGAGGTCCCCAGGAGAAGTGGGGAACATTGCTCCCTGTGCGTGCCACAGAGCTGAGCTGCTCTCCTGTCCCAGCCAGCTGAAAGTCGTGTCCTGCTGCAGCTTTCCCAAGGAAGAGCCCAGCTGCACAACTCCCCATACACAGAGCGGCTGCTCACCACACTGAGCTCACCAGCAGCTTTCTCTAATATTCCATGCTGTTGAAAAGTCAGCTTTTCTGGGCTGTGCTCCCGCCGACCCCTGCCCCCTTCCCAGCTGGATGCAAGAACAGAACCAGCAGGTTGGCAGGATCCTGATAATCTAAATGCAATGCCACCAGCCAAAGTCTCAGCGCTGGTCTCTTCTGGGTCATTGCTATTGATCCCTGGGAGTTTCTTTTGCTCCTGCTGAGGGTGGATACACCTCCTGTGCCAAGTTGATCAGGGCCAGCCTATGTCACGTCTCAGATCCCCGGGCTCCTCCTGGCAGGGCTGGGATGTCAGCTCCTTGATGATGCCTTTGGGTTTCAAAAGCATGGAACGGAAAATAGAGGGAAGAGAAACCGGCCACTGAGCTTTTCCTTGTCCTTACACTGTGGCAATGGCTCTCAAAGAAGGTTTTACTTAAAGAAAACCAAAAAGAAAAAGCAAAATATGCACACACGCATCCCAGGCTATCCATCATCCCCCAGGAAGGACCAGATTGTCCCCAGTTCTCTCCACCAGACAATAGCACGGTTAAATATAGCAAGAACAAGAAAACCTGATGCTGCGATGGTCCACAGATGGCAAAAAAGCGACGTGGTGACACAAGGGGACCTCGTGGCACGGGGGAGTTGATTGCTGCTGCCAGCAGAGTGTGGGAACCATGAGCTGGAGAGCCACAAGGGCTGGAGCCACGCTCAGAAAGGGCAAAAATAATGGTGGATGGAGCAAATGGTGGATAGAGTACTGCGTCCAGGCCTGGGGCCCCCAGTACAGGAAGGACATGGAGCTCTTGGAGAGGGTCCAGAGGAGGGCCACTAAGATGATCAGAGGGCTGGAGCACCTCACCTGTGAGGAAAGGTTGAGGGAACTGGGATTGTTTAGCTTGAAGAGAAGGCTCTGGGGAGACCTCATTGCAGCCTTCCAGTACTTTATACTGCAGCGTATAAACAGGAGGGGGAACGGCTGCTTGTGAGGGTGGATAGAGATAGGACAAGGGGGAATGGTTTTAAACTGAGACAGGGGAGGTTTAGGTTAGATATTACGAGGAAGTTTTTCACACAGAGGGTGGTGAAGCAATGGAACAAGTTGCCCAAGGAGGATGTGGATGCCCCATCCCTGAAGGCATACAAGGCCAGGCTGGATGTGGCTCTGGGCAGCCTGGTCTGATGGTTGGAGACCCTGCACATAGCAGGGGGGCTGGAACCAGATGAGCATTGTGGTCCTTTTCAACCCAGGCCATTCTATGATTCTATGAACACATGAAGCTGTGCCACCACACCAGCACTGGGTGCCCTTGGGGAGCTGTAAGGGAAGATGATGAAATCATGGATTCACTAAGCCCAGCACTGGGGGTTCTGGAAGCACAGGAGGCAGAGAGTGGGGCACGGTGATGATGTGGTAGATGGAAAATGAGCACTTTCGGACATTGTGTCCGCTTTTCTCCTCAAAACAACCCAACAATCAACTGGGTTGTGCTGTAAAAGCTTGCTTTATGAATTCAACCAGCAATCTGTCATTAGGGTGTCAATATCCAACAAGCTCAGGGCTGACTGCATGCACAGCCCACGACAGTCACACTGCCAGCCCAATGGGTGTCAGTGCTATTCAGTGGGTGTCCCATCCCTCACTGCAGTGTCACCAAACACTGTGCTGGCTCCAGTGCTGGCCTCACCAGTGGGAATCACAGCGATGTTTCATCCACGAGAGCCTCCATGGCATGAACAAGTCATGCTTCATAATGCACAGCACTTCCATGCAGTGTTTAACTCTTCAAATCACTTCTACCTGAGTTTCTTCTGAACTCAAGTGCTGTTTCCAAAGGCTTCCTGCTATCATTTTGTTAGCTGGCCACGTAAGCTAGAAAATAAGGTTGAAATGATGGTCATGTGTTGGGCAAAGCAGCCAGGTGACCCCTGTGGCTGCACGCCAGCAAAGCACAAAGATGTGTGACGTTGGACTTGATGATCACGAAGGTCTTTTCCAACCTGAGCAATTCTATGATTCCATCTCCCACGAGGTTTGCACACCATGAAAACAAAGCAGGAATGTACCTTGGAAGAAGCCTGATTCTGAGCTGGATGTAACCAGGAGCAGCAGCGCCACAGAGAAGCATCAATGAGGGTTCACCACAAGCACTGGGTGCTATCGTCCCCTGCCCAGCACCTTCAAGCTGAACCAAAGCAGAGCAGAAGCACACCCAAAAAAGGGCTGATCCAGGTGTTCAAGGCGATAATTTATTATTATTAATAATAATTTTATGACCTCAATTATTCACAGCCCTTTAAATAATTGTATCCGAAGTGCTTTCAGGATTGCTGCCTAGGTTGGGAACAAAACAATCCAAGTCCTGGTGGATCAGAGCTGCCACCTCCCACTTCTACCCATTGCTTTCCAAAGATATTCCCTATCTTTAGAATGGGAAATTCCATTGGAATGGGTGGGAGCTTTCCAGTGAATGGATGCTCTTAAAGACATCTCCTCAATGAGCTCACACACATGCTTTTCTTTTTTTCCCAAAGGGAGAAATGCTGAATATATAAAGGAGGTTTTCTTTCTCCTAATCAAATTAATAGAGCCAAACCAAAAGAATTTGCAAGCCCTGGAAATGCTCAGTAAGCTCCACGTTTTCTTCAAATCCTTTAAAAGCAAAACAACTTTCATAAGCATATCAACATAAAGGAGCCTACTCCCGTCCAACAAATACAAGGAGCTGGTTTAAAATAATAATTAGAAAAAATACAAGCTACATTTTCTGCCACGGGCTCTGTTCTTCAGGAAAAGACTGCAGAGCGTTTAAGCAAACTGTCTGGGTTAGTGACAGCTGATGTCCCATATCCCATAGCAGTAGTCATGACCTTCAGGCCCCCCGTGACTGACGGGCTGACCCCAATCACTCCAGGGTGCAAGGTAAATGACAACCAAAGAAGAACAAGAAAGAGAAGAGAAAGAAAACTTGCTGCCGGCTTTGTAGCCAAGCTTCCTAATAAAACCTAATTCAAGCTGTCAGGGTGAAATGAAGAAAGTGTCAACAGGGGTTTTCAGAGAAATATTCCAAATGTTTGGCTAGAATGTCCAAGAGCTCGGCTCCCATCCCCCAGCCCCAAACCACTCCTCAAAAAGGGCTGGAAAATCCAATGTTGAAAGGAATTTTAATAACTTGTCCGGGGGGACCCCGAGGAAGGGCCCCAGGGAACGCTTTTCTTCCACTCCCTGACAAACCCAATCATCTCTGTAATGGTGAAGAGCACAAAGCTTGTGAGGGAAGTGCCAGCCGAGGGGTTCGGTGAAACCAGCATCCGTGTGAAATAGGACCATCCTGCCGGCCTTAGAAACAGAGCCATTTAGTGGTGACCTGCAGGTTAAGAGCCTTGGGAGGCACCAAAGAGAACAACCTGCCACCAGTGAAAGGCTGAGGTTGAACCCGAGGAGGGGGAGCAACATCCTGTGCTTGCAGACCACGTCCTGGGGAAGACGGAGGGAGAGTGGCTCTCAAAATTACCGTCCCTCTCACAAAGGGAAAGAACTGAAAGAACCCGGTGTGGGCACCCCAACATCTGATGAGACCCCAAAACATTGCCTGAGCTTCACATTAGCACAGGGGCCGCCCATGGCCAGGACGTGGAGTTGCCCAGGGAGGTGGAACCCTGTGGACAGTCCCAGATTTTACTGATATGGCACTGAGAACACTAGAAATGAGTAATGAGGGCCAGGTTGGATGGGGCCCTGGGCAGCCTGGTCTAGTATTAAAAGTGGAGGTTGGCAGCCCTGCCTGCAGCAGAGAGGTTGGAGCTTGATGAACCTTGAGGTCCCTTCCAAACCATGCCATTCTATGATTCTATGAGGTCCTTCTGCCCTCCCGATGCTTCTACCAAGGTAAAAGCATTCACTGGGTGCAAAAAGAAAGCAATTTCTGGCTAACAGAGCTGTCTTCCACTCAAGCACACACATGCAAGCCCAGTATCTAGAAGCCTAGAGATGGAGGAAGGATGGTAAACACAAAACACAGAATATTTTTGAGGATTTAACATGCATATACAAATATATCAGGTTATTTATATATGTTCTCCCATGAGAAATAAATATATATATGTAAACCCCTAAACCAGAAGCCAGAACTCAGTACCACGCAGGGAGAAATCAAACCTTGGGTTTTCTGGCCAACACACTCCTTGAGGGACAATGCAGGGAAGCTGCATAGCCATCACCACCAGGCACTGACCCACCTTCCTTAGAAAGACTGGATCCAACCGTCTACCATGACTCAGAAATGTCTCAGAGGGATCGGCTCTCTCCCCTTTTACACACCTAGCATGGCACTGGGCTCTTTTTCCCTACAGAAAGGAGATTTATGGAAGACTTGGCCAGCCAATGCTCCAAGGGGCCCACCAGCCACCTCCATCCTGGACAGAGTACACCCAGGCAGCTGAGTGGCAAGGAAGGCTGAGAGCTCATATTTTAATCAAGTTGAGATATTTCAATACCAACAAAACTTCTTTTTGGGGGGATTGGACTCAATGACCCTTAGAGGTCCCTTCCAACCTCTCACGACCAGGAACGCAATCATCCCCTACCTCAAATGAAGGTCTTCTGAGAACTTCAGACAGGCGTAGATGAATTCCTTAATCTGACTGTAAACTTTAGGCACAAACTCAGAAAAGGGGAACTTCTTTGGAAACGGTTGCTGTAAAGAACAGGAGAGAACTGAAGTCAAAGAGCAGATCTATAAGAGGGAGAATTGCTCTCACAGCCAGCCCAGAGTGACGACTGCTTTCCAGTAACGCGTTCCAAGCAGCCAAATTAATTCTAATATTATCTGAGTCCAGCAATGAAACAACAAGCCAGCATTTATTGTATATTATATAAACATTTCAGCCAAGTGAAAGACCAGATAATCACTTACAAACGGCACATGGGTGCATAGGGGATTTGGAGTCTGAAACAGGCTGGGAGGAGACTTGCAGCTAGAAGGGAACAGGCAGCACAAAGCAATTCTTATTCCCTCTTTCCCAACTCCCTTATTCGTATGAGCAAACCCTATCAGAGGACTCTTTGCTTTTACTTCCCACCACACACAGGCGTTCTGCTTGCTCACATCCCCAGTTACCACACAAGGTGAGCACTTGCTTACAACACAAAAGCCAAGAGGAAACAGATGTCCTCTCCCTCACAACCCAAATTTTCACTGGCTCACTCTCACCCGTAGAACAGACGTGGCTGGGAGGTGCAGAGCAGAGCAGTAAAACCTGGACCCCGTGATACAGACTTAGGGAAGGCCACAGACTTTCTGAAATCTAAACACTTGACTTGGATCAAAAACCCTCCCAGCCATAATTAAGTTCGCCAGGCTTGGAGCTCACTGGCTGCCAGATGTGGAGCACAAGGCCAAGCATGCTTTTAAGGGACACTGCCTAGGTCAAGTCTGGCTACACTGTTAGGTTCTGCATGCACGCACTTTTATAAAAGCTAAGATACACCACTTCTTGTTTTTTGTTGGTTTTATGTCTTTTTTGTTAGCTAGCATTAGATTAAAACAAGTTAAAGTCAATAACGGTTCATACAATGGGAATAAAACCCCAATGGAAGGAGATATTTTCATCTCTCTCCCATTTACTGCAAGAGATACTGAACTGCAATAGCACACTGTGCTCTGAAAGCAAAATGGATGAGGTATTCCTCACCCACGCCAGGAGAAATGCAACACATGGAAAATCTATTTGTCCTTTTCTCCTTTTGTTTTATGTTGTTGGGACCTTCCCATTTGAACTTCTCAATGCCAGCAACAGAGGTGTGGGCTTTCAGTGCACTGGGAGTCACGCCGTGCCGGTTGCCTCGTTTCACATTACCTTTTCAAGTTCTGCATCCTGGAATGGGAACTGTCCAACTATTTTCTTATAAATCTCTTCGTTTGTCACTGGGATGGGACTGTAGTTATCTGAATCAAGTATATTTCTAGAAAAGAAGAAAGCAAGAAAGCTACAACTGGGGGGGCTGCAAGGTCCCTTCCATGCTGTGATTCTATGCTTCTATGATTGCAGGGGGAAGTTCTCTAGGAAGAGAGTGGTGAGGTGCTGGAACAGCTGCCCAGAGAGGGTGCGGATGCCCCATCCCTGGAGGTGTTCAAGGCCAGCTTGGATGGGGCCCTGGGCAACCTGGTTTAGTATTAGACATGGAGGTTGGTGGCCCTGCATGCAGCAGGGGGGTTGGAGCTTGATGATCCTTGAGGTCCCTTTCAACCCAAGCCATTCTATGATTCTATGATTCAAGTAAGACTTTTATTTCTTGGCTAGAAGTACTTCATAAGGCATGTCTCATGAGTTTACTTAAAGAGCTTCTTACCTGAAAACCCCCGACCATTTCTTCAGCAGCGTTTCACTGTACTGATCTTGGATCTCCAACAGCATGTCGAAGAGCTGGTTCACTGGGAAGCCATATCCCTGCCAAGAGTGGAGGAACAGAGCAACTACGTCAGCTAACGAGACATCACTGAGCAGCATCTGTTGTGTTTAGGGAGCCTGCATGCAAACCCTCCCTGCAAACGTGCCTGCTGGCCGACAGACAACAGTCACCTACCTGGAGTGTATCTGCAAAGAGGACGATGAGGTTCTTCAAGTCTAACACCAGGCTTGGGTCCGAGCAATAAGACTGCAAAGAAAGGAGCATTAAAACACGTTTTAAACCACAGCATGCAGGAAAATATTGCCCTCAGCCCTCCTGCCTTATCACTCCAGTGATAATACATAGGCATGCCGTGCAGCCCTAGGATCAGGAGTGTTTATTGTACAGCCCATGCCTTAAGGGCTTGCAGGGCACGGGAAGGCACGCTGATAAGGGTATCTCTCCTGGTAGTGCACAGCTCATGGGGCTCTCTGTGATGAATAAGGATTTCAGTTGCTCTTCAGATACCTGAAGTGTTTCTAAGATTACCCAGGAGCTGCTGGGGAAGTGAGAGGAGATGAAGCAAATCAGTGTGCTGCCACGGCAAGGAGACAGCAGAGCCTCTCATGTAATATTTAGTGTGTTGTGTCTAATGGCAGTGAAGCATTGCAGCGAGGCATCCTTGAGCCCTACGCCAAGGCTGCATTGCTAAGTGGAAGGTTCAGGCTGAGGAAAAACACACTGTGAGCCTTTTAGCAACTTAATGGTCAGAGCTACAGCAGATGTGTGTATTTACTGTGGGTCAGGATGCTGCCTGAGGCTCTGAAGACACTCCTGCACCCCACAACAGCCCTGAGCATCACTCACAGGGACACCCAGCATCACCCACACCAGTCGCACCCTATGTGCACACCAGCAGCAAACCTCAGCCCTGCCGAAATATGTAACATTTCAGACAGGCTCTTACCAAATATAGAATCATATGCTGGAAAAAAGAGACTGAGATATAAAGCTCACTGGAAACTCAAGGGGGAATGGCTCCATTAATCAATGAGAAAGACTGGAAGAGACACGTTTTCCATTTCACTCTCCAAAAAAGAAAGTCAGAAAGAAAGATAATGCCCTGAAGCTATCAGGGATGATAAAAGATGTCCCAGTCTACAGCAAGGAAGAAAATCCAGGCATTACGTTTGGCTGAATGGGAAGAACTGGAACAGCCTCAACCTGTGCAGAAGCCTTCCAGCAAGTCTCACCAGCAACACAGGATGGACAGCACTGCTCTGTAGAGATGACAGAGCTGACCACAGTAACAGCATTAAGAAATTGTGGCAAATGTTGTGATTACTGAAAAATAAACTCCTGACAGCCACTTCCTGCGCTAGGTTGGAACCTTCAACTGATGGTCATGGTGGTAAAGGTGAAAAGCAGTGTGTGTGTACCCATCTGTCCATCGTGGCCAGCACGCTAGCAGGAAACTCCACTCATAAAGAAAACAATCATAGAAAGGCTTGGGTTGGAAGGGACCTCAAGGATCATCAAGCTCCAACCACACTGCTGCAGGCGGGGCCACCAACCTCCATATCTAATACTAGACTAGGCTGCCTAGGGCCACATCCAACCTGGCCTTGAACACCTCCAGGGACAAGAAGTGTGGCTTTATAACACAAGGAGGTGTACATCTCTCTGCCTAGTCCCTTTATGGGGCATGGAAGGAGCACCGTACTGCTCAGGTACCACGCAGTGTTAGATGCACGCCCACAACAACCACCCCATAGCATCCTCCTGTTGCTGGATGGTGCTCCTTCCAGGAGCAGCAGTGGGATTCCAGTGATTCAGCCCCAACAATCTGAAAATGGACTTGGGGAAAGTCATTCAAGATTCTTCTTTTATGGTCAAATGTAGTTTATTTCATCCCATAAACCAACAGGGTGGCTCTTCAGCAAGCTATGAAACATCAAGACAACTCAAGTGCTCCCAGCTGAAACAGTGCAATATTACATCAGGTCATGCATTCTTTCCCCAGTTTTCCAGGACAACCCGACTCCCTCTGCTGGTGCTTTTCAAAAGTGATGAGCCAAGCAATGGAAAACACTGAAGTGCTATTTTCTCCTTTCCAGCCTCCCCAGGTATTGCAAGTTTGGTGCAGGGAAATACAGTGCAATGTGAACCAAACAAGCCACAGAGCTCTTCTGGAGGAGCAGCAGTGTGTTCCCTCTGTTGCTTAAAAAAGAGTGAAGCCAAAACAGAGTAATACTGTGAAAGCCAACATTTCCAGCACGTCAAACCCAACTCAAGCAACAGCTGAGCAATCTGGGGCTTTTACTTACTGAGTGTGTCCTTAGTGCTGCAATGGTTTTTGATAACGCCATCTCCCACAGCTCATCAATATAGGCTCTATTTACCAAGCCCTGCGTTGTATGCAAGATGTGATCTTCGACTACAAAAAACCTGATGGGGAGGAGAAAATGGCACTGTTATCAGAAGTCACAGGTCTCCAGGCAACAAAAGGGATCTGCAAACACTGCGTGCAAGGGACAAGCATCGCACGTGCACAGATCTCCACAGCAAGCCCAGATCTGCAGCATCTGTCCCAATTATTGCTAAGGATAGGTATTTTCTTCACCTATTTTTTAATGTTACAGTGTTTCCTACGATGCCACACCTCATTATAGCAGCGAGCCAAAAGCCAGCTGTTCCCAGTAATGCACCTCTGTGCACACACAAAGGCAGAGCTTTCCCACTCCGTTACTGGAACAAGAACTGCTGATTGAACTCTGCCCCAGCCAGCAGCAATCGCCTCACAATGGGTTAACTGCAGGGAGAACGCTTTAACTGCAGGGAAAACACTCCGGTGCTCTCTACCCAATGCTCTCAGCACCATTTAGAGGCAATCAGTTCACTCCAGTCCTCATTTATCAAACGCATTGGTCCAAAAGCAGCAGCACGATTCAGGGAGCAAGTGTCCCAAAACACCATTTTAAACAGCAACGAGCAAAACCTCTGTTATATTTTGTAAGGAAAATCCAGCCCGGGAGCCTGAAGCTGTGTTAGGTCAGCAGCACACACTGCACTCACCTCCTTCAGCAAGAAAATAATCAAATAATTGTCAAATATTAAAGAATCATTAAGGCAGAGGGCCTATTCGCCTCATCAGCAGGGCAGGTAGGCGGTGTTCCCAGAGCTGGCAGGTTCTTATGGCTGCACACAGCAAAGTTCACCAAGTTTTATCCTGGTTTGTCTCCTTTTGAAGGACAGACACACAAAAAAGAGCAATATTCCCTTCTCTCTCTTCCCTTCTGGGCTCCTCACAAATGCAGAGCGCACACATTTAGCGCCCATATAAAAAGAACACCTACCCTACAATTTGATTGAAGTACTTCCTGTAGCCGTCCAAAGTTTCATGCTGCAACAAAAGGAGAAGTGAGCAGAGGTTGAAATAAAGGAGAGCAAAATGGGAAAGAAAGAAGAGAGCACCCACAAGGCTGGGCTGCTCATCAGGAGGGACCCCAAGCACTGAGCAGGGCACGGCCGTACCATGTTGGAAGGAGGCTGCAGCACCAGCCGGGCTTGTTTTCTTCTCTGTTTCCTGTAGTAGTTCTCAAAGGTTTCTCGGGCACCCTGGAAAGCAGAGAGGATGAAGTCAAGTAAGCAGCTTTTGAGTTAATCATTTAATTGCACATACAGCACACTGCATCAATGACACAAAGCGCTCTTTCCTCCAGCATTCAAGACCAGGCTGGATGTGGCTCTGGGCAGCCTGGTCTGCTGGTTGGCGACCCTGCACATAGCAGGGGGGTTGGAACCAGATGATCATTGTGGTCCTTTTCAACCCAGGCCATTCTATGTTCTATGATACCTGCACAACTCAACCCAAGTACCTCACAAAGACTGATTTTACTCCAAACACTAAGTGGAACAAACCCAAATACAGGTCCAAGTGTACCTGAGTTGGACTAGATGACCTTCCAAAGTTTCCAACTCAAACAATTCTACCATCCTGTGACCCCTCTGTACCCATGTCCCAATATCCTTGGGCAGATGCGGCACACGGTGCTGTGCAACCCTCTCCTTTACCAAACCTTAAGCTGGACAAACATCCAATCTACCTAATGATGGGGACAGTGAAACAACCAGATTTTTAGTGTTGGTGAACATCAAGAGGGGACCAGCAATGCCAGAAGGAGCAGCAGAAATTCTTGCACTGATTCTCAGTGATGCAAAGCCACAAACGTCGGAGAGTGTAAGGAAAAGCTGCTTGGGTGGGTAATACCTATTCTATTAGGCCAGTTCACTAGGAGAAAATAAATGAGTTTTTGAGCTCATTCTCTCCCTTCACTGCCATGCCTCACCCACCGTGGGGTCTGAGCGTCCAGATGAGAGCCATATCCAAATATGCTCCCATAACCCAAGCACATGGGTTCCCCCTCCACGAGCATCACCCACCCACGCCAGGCATGGCACAGGGGTCAAGGTGCTGGTGGTTGAGGCAGCGCCTTTGTAGGGGTTTGGTTTTACCAAAAGCTGTATCTGAGCACCCCACCCAGGCAGGGCAACGCAGCCACGTGGATCCTCAGATGCCGTCTACCTGCTGAGCCCTCCAGGTCCCCCGGGCTATGTAAAACCTCACTGGTTTCTCCCTGCCTGTTTCTCCCTCCCCCGCGCCCGTCCTGTTTTATGTCTGAAATTGGATTATAAACACTTCAGAGAAGGGACAAGGCCTTGCTTTGAACTGGTAGGAGACAAAACCTCATTTGGAATTCACAAAACAAACAAGACGCAACAACAAATATCACCTGCCTGAGAAAGGCACCAGACCCCAACCTCTTCTACCAAGAAAACAAAGAAATGCAAAAGAAAACCTGATGCTAATTTAATGATGCTCAGGTACTCCATCGTTACACAATCAGGCTGCCTCAAAAAGGCCTCAGCTAAAGGGGACTTTGGCAATTTCTGTTTCTTTCTACATGTCTTGTCTTCTACATTTCTTCTACAGGAGTTGGACTCAATGATCCTTATGGGTCCCTTCCAACTCGGGATATTCTATGACTCTGTATCAGAGCTAAAGCCCCGACACTGCTGCTGCTCTCAGTTTGGCCATGCAATAGGAGAACCAGACTGTTCCATATTCCCCCTCGACCACTGCTGGGATCAGATTTTAGGCATCCATTAAACTTTGCTTTGCCTCATTCCTCAAAACCTACACAAGTGGAAGAAGAACCCAATTATCTCCCAGCAACACCGCTGGGATTTGGAGTGAAGCCGCTCGCTAACTCAGTGCAGCCTGCTACCAGTGAGTGATGCAAACTCCTAATTGAAGGCTTTCACCCTTGCCTCATCCCTATTAAATTGCTGTTGGGCCCCACCGAAGGCAGGGGCCCCAAAGGACCAACCCCCGAGAGCAGCTTTACGCAACAGCCCATGGAAGTCAGCAGGTAATTAATTCCCCATTAGCGAATGCACAGAAGCTGCCATCTCCCCAGGCCATGCGGGACCTCGGGGACATCATGGAAGTCTTGAAAGCAGTTCATTTCCCAAAGGCCGGCCTGAAACCAATCAGCTATTTTAAGACCAGATTTTGAACATTTCTAGGACTACGCCGCAGCAATTCGTGCCAGCTGAAACGGCCTTCCCTCCAATTGTGCTTTCTGATGGCACCACCTCCCTGCTCCCCTCATCCTCTTCACACACTTCTTCATGACTGAAAGGCCAAGAGGTGTCCCCTCACCCAGCGCCCTCTCGGGGTCTCCCTCCCATCGCCCCCTGCCCCATCCTCTACCTGCCCACCTCATGGCAGAGCTTCTCCACATGGAGATTCCCCATGCAGCTGCCACCAGGCTGTGGGGACAACATGTGTCCCCCTGGCCCTAAGCTGAAACCACCAACCACATCGCTCAGCTCCACTGAGGACGTACCACCAGACTTCGTGAAAATTGATTGTATTCCTTCTTTTCTGATGGCTTGAGGAGTCATAGAATCATAAAGGTTGGAAAAGACCACTAAGATCATCAAGTCCAACTGCTGACCCATCACCACCATGCCCACTAATTATGGAATCACAGAATCATAGAATGACTTGGGTTGGAAGGGACCTCAAGGATCATCAAGCTCCAATCCCCCTGCCACAGGCAGGGCCACCAGCCTCCACACTGAATACTAGACCAGGCTGCCCAGGGTCCCATCCAACCCGGCCTTGAACACCTCCAGACTAATCATGTCTCATGAAGCAGGGGAACCAATTTTATCATAATATTCTCTGATCACTAAGCTAATTTGGGTTGCACTTTAACTGGAAAAACTTTCCCTTTTCCTCCAGCAAGAGAGACCTGAGCTGGGCTGGAGATCCCATACAAAGGCCTTGCTATAAACCTGCCCCACACCTCGGAGGGCCCCTCCAGCCCCACACAGTGCCTGGAGGCTCTGGACATCAGGTCCTCCTGGTTCCAACCCAACACATGGCTTTAACTTCAGCAGAGAAGGAACAGCAAAGACTTTTGAAAGCATTCCCAAAAATATCTAGGCCATATTCACAATTTAACAGTTTCCCTAAAATTTATGGCCCCGAGACCTGCCAATTTGACCAAAAACATCTCCCTCTCGATGCACTGTTCCCTGTATTTTCCTTCTTGAGCCTTTTTTCAACGGCCCAAGAATTAGAGGCTCTCTCATGAGAGGCTATTCCAAAGAAAAACTTCTCCTCCCCCCCAAAAAAACCTCTCAGCACCATTCACATTTCTCTTATGCACTATTTCATCCCTTTCTCTTAAGTGCATTCCTCCATCGTCCCCCCAGACCATCTCATTGCTCATGCATTATATTCTCTTAAGATCGGGAAGTCTTTCTTCCCCTCGGTGGCAGTTTTAGTTAGACCACCCAGTTTCCCACATTTGACCTACTTAGGACCATACAACTTATCACGTCTTCAGATAATATTATTCCTCTTCTCCAGGCTCTATTTTTAATAACATTTTCCTCTGGGTGAGAAAAATAATAATAATAATAAAACAAAAGAAAGCAAAAACAAACCAACCACACCAAAAATAATAATAATAAAAAAAAAAAGCATCCAGAAAAGACTACAAGATCCCATATTTTATATACTACTCATCTGGAAACACCACGTAGTATTCACACTTCCATCCATTCCAAACAATGCTTTGATAAAAGCTCCTCAACAGAGTGACCCAAACCTACACCCATTAGCTCAGAGCAGCAGAGCTGTGCCCGTCTGTGCCCTACTGCTGCTTTCCACGTCCCTTCAGTGAGAAAAACCCAACTTCTTTTCTTTCTTTTCTCTTAAAAGTGGTTATTACCGTATAAAGACCAGTTGCATCTCTAACACCTTTTCTTCCTAAAGAAAGGTGGAGGTGTTGAAGAAACGTGTAGATGCGGCACCTTGGGACATGGTTTGTGGGCATGGTGGAGGTGGGTTGGACTTGGTGATCTTAGAGGTCCTCTCCAACCTTATAGATTCTATGACTCTATAAAATAACCTCGAATCGTAAGCAGATATCAAGCAGCATGAGGCCCATGGGAAAGGCTATCGCAGGGAGCAGGTCCCAGCCCCAACCTCCCACTGACCTCCACATTCACCATGGAGCTTCAACAGCAGCAAGACACTGCTAAGACGTATCATTAGAGAGGCAGAATCCCTTAAGGGTTTCTTGCAAGCTCAATCCAAAATGTGAGGCAACCAGGGAAGCACGCTGGGGAGAGGAGAATGAGGTACTTTTCTTATTTATCCATTTACTTTTAATCAGAACAGGTTTCCCTCAACTCTCATTGTCTTAATTTAAGCAAGTGGGAAGATTCCAAAGCTCCACTTCCAAACTACACATTAATTCTAATCACTGGTCCAGGAAAAAACCTCAATAATGCCTCATATTTTTAAAATTACCAGGCAGAACTTTCCTTCTCAAATTAGCTTCAGAGTTCACAGAGTTGGCAATGAGAGGCAGATAATTAAGATCGTAGATGAGCACCACATAAGGGAAAACAGAATATAATCACGAGAATGCAAAAACAACAGCTGAAAAAAATACAAAAAGTTTCGTAACTCAGGAGCAGCAGAGAGCTGAGAGCAAATCTAGCTGTGAATTACATGGGAAAAGTGTGCTCTAAAGCTCGTCCTGCTGATGTCCTCAGCAAGCACTGAAAATGACCACTAAAATGGAACTTCTCGGATCCAGAACATATGGATGACAGAATTTTGGGTCATTACATTTCTGCTAACTTGGAGCAGAAACCTACCCCGTGCACCTCATGTCATGGAAGCATACCAGCCATGTACAATTGGGGATTTACCAGCAGAGCCCTTGCCACAATCATTAGCTCATTCCCCCAAAGAAACATCATTACCACGTAAGCAAGGTGGTGTGTGATAACAGACCAAACCTATCTGCTGAGTAGATGCCTCCCTTGATGAACCCCATCTGCCATTAGTTCGCTATCTCTATGCAGACACCAGCTAACCACACATGCAAATCAAGCAGAAATAGCCCCAGTCCACTTGTAACATCCAAGATGAAGCACTGAAGAATGCTTTTGTAGACCCCTACCCATGAACCACACCACTCTTAACACTGTAGCTGTGGTTTAAGCAAGCAAATCAGCAATGACTTTGGTTGTCCTCATTTTGGTGAGTTTAAACCCATGGCACACCCGCATTTAGTAATGTATTTAGTAATGTATTAGCACTTGCTGCTGCTTGACCTGGACTTATGTTAAATTTCTCTCTCACTTTCACTGGTTCTTTGTTCTCCTTTGACTTTGGTCCACAAAAATTCTTAGCCACTAATTTTGGGAATTCTCTCACCTTTAAAAGAGAGAGATACAGCATCCCACAAGAGCATGGTGAGATGTGCCACAAACCAGCAGCTCTGTTCCTATACAACCACCTCAACTATTCCCTGAGAAGCAGATCAGCATTCTACTGTCTATAAAAGTCTGCCTTCAACCAGCTCCTTGCGCACAAGAACTAAATGAGGAGCGGCCAAAATCTAAAACAATGAGTTAAGGTGTCAATATGGATGACATGGGGTAAACACATGTTTGGATGGGGAGGTTATGAGGGTCGGGGTAAATGGGTCATGCTCTACAGGGAGGCCTATTCCAAGTGGAGAGTTATAATCATGGAATCACAGAATCACAGAATGGCCTGGGTTGAAAAGGACCACAATGATCATCTAGTTTCAACCCCCCTGCTATGTGCAGGGTCACCAGCCACCAGACCAGGCTACCCAGAGCCACATCCAGCCTGGCCTTGAATGCCTCCAGGGATGGGGTTCTGGATTCTATCTTGCTTAACATCTTTGTTTCCAGGAGGCAACGGATGTGGCCTCGACTGCTTTCCAGAGGACACCAAACTGGGGAAAAAATCAACATGCTCATGCTCAAGGGTAGTGCCACTGCCCAAGGGGTCCCAGCAGGCTGGAGGAAGGAGCCAACTAGAATGCAATGAATTTCAACAAGGAAAAGGTAGAGCCCTCAAACCTCTTGCAACAACACAGATGAGGACAACTGCTTTAGGAGCACCTCTGTGGATAAAGACAGTAAGTTCTGGTAGACAGCGAGCTGAATGTGGATCAACACTGCATCTCTGTAGCAAAGGCAGCCAAAAGAATCTGGGGATCTAACAGCTGCCTTCCCATATCTACAGTATCTACCAAGGAGATGGAGCCAGGTTGGCTTTTCATGGCAGTGACCAATAGGAGACACAGCGGGTACAAATGAAACAGACATTCTGACTAGTTATGACAAAAAACTTTCCCAGAGAGGTTCTGCAGTCCCCATCCTTGGAGAACTTAAAGACCTGCCAGGATGAGGTCCTGAAATATTAGGTTGGATCTCACAGGTGACTTGCTCTGAGCAAGACTGGACCAGAGACATCCTGAGGGCCCTTCACACCTGGCTGAGCCCATCCTGGGAACAACAGGCTTTACATACAGGCTACTGAGGTTCTGAAGCCTCCAGGTAGTTTCACACGTGGCTTATTTCCAAGCCTAGGCTCCAAAAACATCCTGGTCACCAGCCATTTCCAATGCATCACATCCTGTGAGGAGGATGGGCCAGAACTGGGGCCAAGCTCCCACTTGGGGGGATTTAGCCAATCTCGGTCTCATTCAGGAAATAACAGAATATTCCTTTTCCTCCACGTCACTGAGCAAGGGTGATGCAATCTGTCAGCCCTCACCTGTCTGAAACAGGCCCCCGCAGACAACATTTCATTTTCATTCACGTACAGGTGCTAAACAACACCTGGCATTGCATCAGCACAGAAGAGACCCTCATTCAAACCTGGATCTCCCTTCTTGTAGCCCCCACATCTCACAGGCGTGCACAAAATCAGACCCACACGTATAACCCCTCTCCCCATGGGACTCACAGCAGCCCTCTGGAAATGACCTAAGTTCTAAAATCCTGCAAGCAACCTCCAGAATGCTGAAGATGGGCAGTTTGTTTTAAGGAGAAACAATCCTCTGGCACTTAAAGAACCCATCGGGAGTGTGTGTGCTAGCTGGAAACAAGCTGCAAAAAGATGAGCTCAGAACATGACGTGCCCTAAAGATCCCACAAAACAGGAGAAAAGTGGTAGCCATTAATGAGACACAAAGAAGACCGACTCCCAAGCAGATGCTTAACTTTAAAAGCATAAATCTTCCCCAATGATTTCACATAGACACAGGGATACGCATGCAGGTGCTCCAAACAGAGCCTGAGAGGGCTTTGCTGAACCGGGATCAAAAAGGCTCAGCCTCGTGGAACCACTTGTTTACTGTAAACACCACCTCCAGACCGAAAACAAAAAGATAAAGTGAACCAGAAAACTGCGTGGGGGGAAGAGAGAGCAGCGGTGTGGGGATGGCTGGGCCCCGCGGCTGCCCCACAGCAGGCCGCGCTCAGCCCCATGTGCAAGCAACGCAGACTCACCCCACATCTGACCACTGCCACAAGCATTAGAGCTGCAGAATAACAGAATCATAGCATGGTTGGGTTGGAGGGATCTTCCAGCCCCAACCACTGCTATGGGCTGGATGCCCACAGCAGCACGCTGCCCAGTGCCCCATCCACGGCCTTGGGCACCTCCAGGGATGGGCAGCAGTGCCAGCGCATCACCTCCAACCTACTCACTTCTAACCTAACCCTCCCCTCTTTCAGTCTACAGCCATTCCTCGACTAGTTGCTGGCAGACAGTGTAAAAATTCAGTCAAGCACAAAGCGAATGCCGCGTTCCCAAGGTTTCAGGCCTTGCCCTCAACAAGGCACCCACCAAGCGAGGGAAGGCTCAGGAGCACAGCGGAAGGAAATGCTCCCAGTGCCACGGTGCTGAGCTCCTGGTAGCACAGAAACTCAGCACGAGGTATTCAGGCAGCAGGCATGCAGGTGGGACCTCCTCTTCCCTTAAAGGAAAGCGGACTCCTTCCTCCCCAAAATCAGGCCATCACCCCGCCACTGGGGACAGAGCTCCCCAGCTCTGCCTATAGGAAGCAATGTCTATTTTCCATTTAGGTGAGGGTAAAGCCTTTAATTTCACCCTCCTGGCTGCAGCTGGAGTTCCCTTTTAACTGCTTGGGCAGGGGAGTGAAGACAGTTTTATATGGAAAAAAAAATGCTGAAAAGGCCACTTTAATATGCTTGTATGTGAAAAGGAGAGAGCTTTTCATACCGCACGATAATGAGGGTCAGCGGGATATTACACTTCACCATATGGCTAATTTGCACAGCAGGTCAATGCTCTATTTGCTTTTTCTTTTAAAGACAGCCCTATAGATTAAGCTGCATTAAGACTAAACAAGAAAATAATAATAATAAAGAAATAATGAAGCGTGAGTAGGAGATGCCCTCTAATGTTCAAGCTTGGAAGGGCTGGGGAGGAGGTTTTGTAAAAATAAATTAATCAAAAAGAATAAAAACACATAAAGATGAGTGTGTAGGGACAAGGCAAGATGCAGGTGGCATCACCCTGCAGATAGCACTGACCCAGCACCCACCCATGCCCACTAAGATGGCGACGCATCCCTACTGCCAGCAAAGGGCCATGCTGTCCCTTCGAAGCTTAGAATCCTATTCCTGTGGAGGAATAACCACACACACCAATACAGGCTGGGTGCTGACCTGTGGGAAAGGAGCTCTGCAGAGAAGGACATGGTAGACAAGTGGTTGACCAACAGCTGATCAGTAGTTGACCAACAGTTGACCACAGGGTGACCATGAGCCAGCAGGGTGCTCTGGTGGCCAAGAAGACCTGTGGAACCCTGGGGTGTAGGGCACAGAGTGTGGCCAGCAGGGCAAAGGAGGTGCTCCCCCCTTGCTCTGCCCTGGGAAGGGCAGATCTGGAGCACTGCACCCAGTGCTGGGCTGCCCAGTTCCAAGCAGACTGGGAACTGCTGGGAGAGCCCCAAGGAGGGTGCAGAGCTGATGGGGGTCTGGAGCACCTTCTGATGGGGACAGGCTGAGAGCCTCGGGGCTGTGCACCTGGAGGAGAGAAGGCTGAGAGGGATCTGAGCAGTGTTGATCAATGTCTGAAGGGCAGGGGGCAGGAGGACAGGGCTGGGCTCCATTTGATGGTGCCCAGTGCCAGGACAAGGGGCACTGGGCACAAACTGGAGCCCAGGGAGTTTCATTTGAACATGAGGACATGAGGAAGAAATGTTTTCTTGACTTGGAGGCTGACAGAGCCCTGGCACAGCTGCCCAGAGAGGTGGGAGAGTCTCCTCCAGAGATATTCAAACCCACCTGGATGCTTTCCTGTGCAACCTGCTGTAGGGAACTCCTTTAGGCAGAAGTTGGACTGAGCGATCTCCAGAGGTCCCTCCAACCCCTATGACTCACTAAGTTGTTTTATCATTAGTGGAATGTTCAAGCAACTCTTGAAATACAGAACTTGTTTACTTGCATCAGAAAAGCCCATTTGTCCTGGCGTGTCCCCACTCTGTGCCTGGCCCAGGCGTGACCCGGTGAGGCACTTCCCGTCCTGGAGCCGGCAGCAGCCGCAGCTCCCAAAAAATCTGGTGCCTAAAGATTAGGGAGCCCAACCCGTGCATCTGCAGAGGGCAAACAGTTTGATTAACGAGCCTGGCTTGTGTAATCGCCTCCCGCCCTTCCCTGCTGCAGCACAGTGTTAATTTATTAAATACCTTAACAAAGGGCCTTTATTAGCGGCCTTCACTTGGCGGGCTGCTTACGGAGCGTTGCTAGCTACATCTCATAAAGCTTTAATTGACTGCTGCTTTTCACAACCTCTGACCTGGGAGCGCAAGCAGCCGGCTGTGCTGGCTGAAGGGTGAGCCCTGCGGAGCTCCTGGCCCCAGGGAGCTGGTAGGGATGGGACGTGCTCAGATGAGCCCAAGGGAAGGGAGACCTGCAGATGGGCTCCTCCTGGCTCCCCGCAGCACCTGGAGCCAATTTGAGCTGCCACAGTCGCTTCCCTTTTCCTAATAGGAGGAAAATTCGATGCGGTGAGAAGCGTGAGGTTGTATGGCTTAAGTGATGCAGAGTGGAAAAAGACATTGTCTTCTCAGTTAAAGATCACGGAACTGAGAAGCAGAGGGGGAAGAGAAGCAGATCCCAGCGCACCCCTCATCCCTTGATCCCAAGGAGCTGATGCTGCAGGGCAAAGCAAAACTTGGCACTTCACCCTGCTCCAACACAAAAGCAGCAGAACCTGGGGGCCAGAGGCAGAAATCCAAAGTGCCATTAGAACTCTCAGCTTCAGCCATGAGCAGGGGTTCCCATTTTGTTGGGATGGAAAACTATCACAGAACCATGAAGGCTGGAGAAGAGCTCTGAGATCCCCAAGTCCAACCCCAACCCACTCCACCATGCCCACAACCACGTCCCTCAGTGCCACATGCCCACGGTTCTGGAGCATCTCTAGGGACGGCGGCCCCACCACTCCCTGGGCAGCTGTGCCAGTGCCCGACCATTCTTTCAAAGAATAACTTTTTCCTAATATCCATCACTGTAGCTGCAGAAAACTTGCTGCTGACAACATGAAAAATCAGAGAATTAAAGCCTTGCTTTGAAATCTGAACAGAAAACAACATGAATGCACGGGGAGACTAAAGCTGCCAGCACACAGCCTCCAGTATGGTGCAAGGGGCAGGTAGTTCCTATCTCTGCTTCCCCCAAAATCACAGCTGCTCCTGCTGCTCACTCAGCTCTCAGGATTCTAACCTGGGTCTCAAATATTTGGCCTCCAGCCTCAGAAGCTGGAACAGAGAGAACAGCATAGCTATCATAGAATGGCTTGGGTTGGAAGGGACCCCAAACACCATCAAGTTCCAACCCCCCTGGCACAGGCAGAGCCACCAACCTCCAGATCCGGCACTAGCCCAGGTTGCCCAGGGCTCCATCCAACCTGGTCTTGAACACCTCCAGGGATGGAGCATCCACAGCCTTTCTGGGCAGCCTGTAAGCTATCTAAGCTTTCATCAAAAATAAATAAATAGGCACTGCTAATCGTTCTAACTGCAGAAAAAGAAGGCAAGAAAATGAGGATAAAGTGCATTACAATTGCTCAAATCCAGGAAAGAATTTCCTTTTCTTTCACTTCATACATATTTTTCATACACTGGTATAACCAGGAAAGAAATCAAGTTTAAAACAGCAGAAGCCTCAGTTCTGTGAAGCAGCTCAAAGTATTTTCACCTCCTCCAAATATAAAAGAAACACTCTGAAATCTTAATGTCACCCAAACCTTTGGCACCACTGCAGCTCTGAGGTCTTCCCTGCAGTTCCAAAGCATTGCCCAGGAGCTGCCCACACCCCGAAGTGGAAACCACTCCTTGGATATTAGGAGCAATTTCTTCCCCAGAAGAGTGGTCAGGCACTGGCACAGGGAGTGATGGGGCCATCATCCATGGAGATGCTCCAGAACCATGAAGATGTGGCACTGAGGGACATGGTTACGGGCATGGTGGGATGGGTTGGCCTTGGGGATCTTTCTCTCCCACCAATAGAGCCCATTCCTGCAGGTGACAAAGCATTTGCTCTGTTGGTCTAGAGAGTGCAAAAACCTCATCCCTTCCCAAATGCAAGCCCAGGTCCAGCCACCACCAAAACCCAAAGCCCAGGAGGAAGGATAGGATGCAGGACTGAGGCCACACGCTCAGACTCTACAGTACACTGAAGAAAGAGAGCACATTGATCCCTACACCCATAGAAGATGGTTGCTGCCTTTCAGACAATTCTTACAGCGGAATCACAAGGCGCAGGCCTAGCCTCGTGTTGAGAGCTCACATCACATCTCCCACTGCATCCCGGGTTTCAGGTAACTCTGCAAGGGGAGAAGGGACAGCATCCCCTCTTAGAAGTTTGCTCCCCCGTGAGGAATTTAACCTCTGCAAAGCAAAGGATGACCTTCCAGGAGAGAGGGCATCCTGCATGCGTATGCACGCTCCTAATGTGACAGACAAGCAGCCCCGGTAAATCTTCCAAGATGCAAAATTCCACTTCCATCCCATTTTAATAGGCTGAAATGTCAACCAGAAATGTGTTTTCTTTTCCATTTAATAACAGTAGAAAAATAAAGTATATTTGCAACTGCTCAGTCATCGGTTTGGAGCTGCCGGGTTCATTTAACAAGAGCTTGGCAATGCAAGGCTCTCTGTTTGCGCTGCACACGTACCATTTGTTTTGCTATCCTGCTGAGCCAGGACTGAGCACCACAGCTCTCCCTTAAGCTACACCAAGCAGAAGATGTTGCCCCAGTCTAACACGCCACTTAACATCACATCACCCTAATAAAGAGAGCAGGTCCACACGTATAAACACCAAACACATGGCCACGCTCTTGAAACCGTATTTATCAGATCAATTCTTGATATTAAAAATAGATATGCTCATCCAGAAGGAACGTGCAGAAAGACTCCAATGCTTTAAAATATCCCCCTCGGGGGCCTTTGCTGATCTTAAAAATTTCACATTTTAAGAGCCTCCAAATTTGGAGCTGCTGTGCCTGACAAATGAAGTGAAGCACGGAGCAACGCTGAGCTGTAAAAGGCGAGAAGGACATTAAACTTCTCTGAGATGACAGCTCGAGCTTTCACAGCTCCTTGGAGTTAATGCCGCTCCAAAGGAGCGCAAAGCAACGTGCACAAATGGAGATTTGTTGGGCAGTGTAATCTTCTGCTGAGATTAATAGTCAGAAGTTTATCTCCGAAGGGGTAGCAGCACAACAGGAGATCCAACGCGTGGTCGGACCCAGAAGACCAGCGACAGCGATAACGAGTCAAACAAAACCCATTTCTCTCAGTCTTTAATAGCTCTGGTTGTGTTTTCAGATGACAAAATACATCACCTAACAGTGTACGTTTCTGAGAGCTACGCCGACAGGCAGCCCCATACACAAACACAGCCCTTTGGTCTTCCCAGCATCTAATGGAATATTTCCTGAAACTGCTCCAAGGACTGATAGAAAGAGACCTTCTCTTAGCACTAAATGGCTTTTCTCTATCAGCTTCATTTCTGCTTTCAGACTTCCCAGTCATCTGCATGCACTTCCCATCATGTATATCTGATCCACCTGCTCTCCCCAGCATCCCCGTGGACACAACTGCTCCATACTGGGTCGTAAACCACCGATGAGGTTCCATCTGTTTGGAAGATAATGTCTTTGGGTGCTGCAACTTGCCAAGAGTGGCCCAACTTAGTTATCCAGAATTAGTGCCTCACATCCCAAGAGCCAGCTTGGATGGGGCTCTGGGCAGCCTGAGCTGGTGGGGGGCAGCCCTGCCATTGGGGCTTGGAACTAGATGATCATAGAATGGCCTGGGTTGAAAAGGACCACAATGCTCATCTGGTTTCAACCCCCCTGCTATGTGCAGGGTTGCCAACCAGCAGACCAGGCTGCCCAGAGCCACATCCAGCCTGGCCTTGAATGCCTGCAGGGCTGGGGCATCCACAGCCTCCTTGGGCAGCCTGTTCCAGCGCTTCAGCACCCTCTGAGCGAAAAACTTCCTCCTAATATCCAACCTAAACCTCCCCTGTCTCAGTTTAAAACCATTCCCCCTTGTCCTATCACTGCCCACTCAGGTGAATCTCTGGAGTCCCTTCCAGCCCAAGGCATCCTATCCTATGATTCCACTAGCCCTGCCCGTGAAACCTGAATAAAAGCTGAATATTTTGCAGGGCACATCACAGATGAATATACAATAAAGCTATGTAGGGCTAAGACACACCAACATAAAGGAGCTTCTCCCAGACAAATATTAGCATCCACCCATCAAATAAATCTTTAATTCTGCAGAATTACGGGGCATGGAATCATGTCGGGTGAGCATCCCAAGTGAGCTCATAGTGAGCTCATGCGGTGGGAACTACGCCCCTTTTTGCACCCAGCATCTCTTTCATCCCATCCCTCCTCCCCAAAAGCCAACAAACAACTCTGCCTTGCTGCACCAACAGCTCTGAGGTAGGGGAAGGCAATGGTTGAGCCCCACGCTGGGTAATGCTAGAAAGAAATCACTGCACGCTCAAACAATGGGATATTTGTCAAAGTGCAGCTCCATCACCAGCAATCATCTGTTTTTCATAACTACATTTGACCTAAACTGAATTGACTGAACAAGTAGCCTGTGTTTTCCATTCTGCGTCGCAGCTCCCTTCCCCCCCCCCATCCTTTTTAAGTCATAGTTTCAGAAGTTACAAAGCGATGATGTAGGCAGATATTGCCTCATTATAAATGGCAGTGCCTTAATATTTTCAGGTTGCATTTTTGGCGATCCCCTCTCGGTTCCAGGTGACCTGCAAGGTTAATGCAGGGGGATGTGCCTTCTCCATATGCTTGCTTTCCATTCGCCCTCCCTGCAAAGGAAAGCACAGCCCTACACTTCCAGCTCACAGAGAACTTCTAACCACAAGCTCTTCTTTCAGAATGTATTTAAAATTCATTAAGACTTTATAATGAATGAGCTGCCAGGAAAACAAACAAAACTATTCAGGACATGCCCATAGAGTCTTCCATGCAAGGCCATCAAGCACGACGCCTTTGGGAGGCAAATATCTGCCCGCAGAAGAAAGCTCACCCTGGTCCCGAGGAAGGAAGGAAATGGGTCACAAGCTTTGCAAGGAAGGATGCATCCCCACAACTAATCAGCTCTTGTCAAGTGCTCCCATCAATTAAAAAGAGAAAACAAGAGAAACTCGTGTGAAGAACAGCGCAGAACGAGTCCTTAAGAAAGCGGGTCCAGAGGGAGAGTAAGGAGCCAAGGGAAGAGGAAGGTGGAGGAAGAAGAGGCAAAATGTAATGTGGAGAATGTCATCTGCAAATCTCAGCTGTTCCTCACTGCCTTTTCACCAGCTGGTGCTTTAAGCTCCGTGCCTCCTACCAGAGGGCTAATCACCCCGACAGACAGGATTCTGTGCTGATTACAGACTCTCACAGGGAAAAATAAGTCCCTAAAAATGGAAATTTCCATTAGGAGATGGTGCTGTGCTGCTGGATGATTTGAGCTCAAAGCTCCCTGGGTTTTGCCCTCCCTGAACTCAAGCATGCACTCAGAAGAGCAGAAAAGCCCCCCCGTTCTGCACGTTGTACTCAAGGGAAAGAATGCTGCTCGTTCCTAAGGCTCTTCCACAACATGTTTGGGTTGGAAAATTAAACCTGCATCTTTGTTTTTTCTTCTTTCAGCTCAGAACTTTGGGGAACGGTCGGGGAGGGCAGAAATACAAACAAGAGAAAGCCCAGTAAATTGACCTCCTGTTCCACGTGCCACCGTGGGGAGCAGATTCAGCATTCCATACATCTCCATGATGGGAAGGATGCTGTGTCCAAGCATCTGCTTGCAGGTTTTCCATCCCAATGACCCACGGTTTTCAACTTTTCAAGGCAATGATGTGCACTAAGCAATTCAGACAGGCACACAGGATGCTGTAAGGGCAGTTCCAACCTGCAGCAAACCAGCATGACCGCTGCTCTGAGCGGGTCTCAGCTCTGTCCATCCCGACCAACACATGTGCAGTAATCACAGGTTTGAAGAAAATGGTTCAATCAAGGAGCCAACGTGACCAGGCAATGAAATTGCTGTGTTACACTAATACAGACTGACGTGCAAACACCAGCACTTGGCTCACTCGAGCAGAACAGCAGTTCTCCTTCCTCCTCTCCAGCACCAACCAGACCTGTTGAGTAACCTTGTGCAACATGACCTTGTGCAAAGGATGCCAGCTGCCCCCTGGGATAGGCAAAGTGCTGCCAGCAGGTCCAGGTCCTCCTGCTCTGATGTATCTGGAGTGCCAGATCCAGGCCTGAGCTCCACGGGACATGAGGTGTGGAGCTGCTAGGGAGAGCCCAACGAAGGGCCACTGAGACATTGAGGGATGGGGGAACCTGACTAACAGTGAGAGAGCTGGCACTGCTCAGCCTGCAGGTGAGAAGGCTCAGATGGACCTTACATACGTGCACAAATACCCAACGGGAGGTGGGGAATGACCAATCTGAACAGGACAAGAGGCAATGGGAACAAACTGAAAAGCAGGAATTTCCACTGAACTTAGGAAAAAAAACATTATTATACTGAATCAGAGAATAGTTGAGGTTGGAAGGAACTGCTTGGGGTCATCTAGACCAACCCTCTGCCTCTAGTAGGGTCACTTAGAGCACATTGGCCAGCATCACATCCAGGTGGGCTCTGAGTAGACCCCACAACCCCTCTAAGGCAAACCTTTGAAGGTGCTCAAACAAGTTGCCCAGAGAGGCTCTGGATCTCCATCCTTGGGTATATTTGAGGCCCAGCTGTACACAGCCCTGAGCAACCCCAGTGCAGCCGGATGAGGTGATCTCCAGAGGCCCCCTCCAATCTCATCCTATCATGCTGTGAAAGGAACACAACAGTAATTATCCTATAGGGCAACAACCCATACATACATGGGCACCTGTACAAGTCAGTGTGCACCCATTCAGCTGTAAGCTCTACACACTAAAATGGTAGGAAGCCCCCTACCCAACAGCAGCTGTAGGAAACATGCTCTGTGACATACCTAAGTTATGACAGCAATAAAAAGTTTGGTATTTAGTTCTCTGCATATCCTTTGGTTAACATTACAAGCAAATTATTAAAAGGAACAGGCCCAACTTTTCAGACTGTATTGTTCCTAATGGTTTTCATCCTGAAGGATTCCAAAGCATTTCAACACCACCTGACAGCCATCGCTGAGGCAAGAGGCTTTAGACAAGCTGGAGAGAGTAAGGCAGAAAACAAGATTTAAGGGCAACAGACAAATCCCTGCTCTCATAACAGCTCTGGTGAGTTGCTCAGCATCAGTGAGCAGCAGACATGGAATCATGGAATGGTTTGAGTTGGAAGGGATCTTTAAAGGCCATCTGGTCCCACTCCCTGCAATGAACAGGGACACCCACAGCTCCATCAGGTGCTCAGAGCCCCATCCTGCTTGACCTTGGGTGTCTAATGGGACATCCACTGCCTCCCTGGGCAACCTGTGCCAGTGCCTCACTAAATTAAGTCCCTCTAGCTGTAGGTTTCTCTGTTCATTGCGAAGGAGCTGGACTAGATGTCTCTTGAAGGTCCCTTCCAACTCGAACCATTCCATGACTCTATGAATGCTGCTTTCTGGTCTCCATTGTATAATCACAGAATCACAGAATGGCCCAGGTTGGAAGGGACCTCAAGGATCATCAGCTCCAACCCCCCTGCCACAGGCAGGGCCACCAACCTCCATATTTCATACCAGACCAGGCTGCCCAGGGCCCCATCCAACCTGGCCTTCAACACCTCCAGGGATGGATGGGGCATCCACAGCCTCTCTGGGCAGCTGTTCCAGCACCTCACCACTCTCTCTGAAAAGAACTTCCCCCTCATATCCAACCTAAATCATCTTCCCTCCCCAACTTCAAACCATTTCCCCTCGTCCTGCTGTTATCTACCCTTTCCAAGAGTTGGTTCCTCTCCTGCTTATAGGCTCCCTTTAGGTACTGGAAGGAGCTGAAGCAACTTTTGGGTTCTGAGTGCTTCTCATCTTCCCCCCTCCCAGACGAAGCTCCCGGAATGTGAAGGCAGCATTTGTTCATTGTGAGGGCTCTGCCTTGTTTCCACATTTTCCTGAACAAAGGACTGAAATAGTGGGTATATGCGTCACAAGCCTGTCCTGAACATTGCTCACCCTTTCCTGCACAAATATTTGTAAACAGATTGAGAATTAATGTCCAGCCAACTCAAGACCCTTCATAAAAAAGGGTTTTATTGAAAACAGGATGGCAATCATTTCCCAGATACGCTGCCTATAGGCCTTTAAGATGAGAAACGACGTCAATAGCAGGAAAACAGCAACCTGCAGCTGTGCACCGAGCGAGATGCATAAAACATGGTGGCTTATTTTACAGCCTCCACCCCCACAAACACTCCCTTCTTAGAAAATAATAATAGTTTCTGGTCAGCACATGATAATTCCCTGGGGTTCATTTATGTACAAAACACACAGCTCCGCTAACACGAACAGCTCAACGATCCTCATTGGGATGACCTTTCCCCAGGCCTCTTTTTCTGTAATATTCTATAATATTTTTCTAATATGCTCTGCAGCACAAGGTAAGAAGGGGGACAGTATATTCTCCCAGCGTTGCTTCCATGCACACCTTATCTCTTTTGCTTTCCAGTGATCTGCACACACGGAGTATACTGGCAACACCAGTGAGGGCAGCCCATGAGCAGTACTCACAGCTGGGACTCAGCTCCCCCTCCACTTTTTGGCACTGGGACACAAAATACTGTTGGTTTGGTTTTGCTTCTTTTTCTTCCGGAGCAATAACAAGACATAGGAGGAAAGGTGGAGCGAGCTGGGTTAGTTCCATTTGGAAAGAAGGCGAGGAAGTATCTAATGCAGGATGATAGCAAAGATGCAGCCAGAATCCTCTTAGACAGACAAAATACAAAGAGGGAAATTCATATTAGTAACAGTGGGGAAAAAATACAAAGGTGGTTCAACACCAGAACTGGGACACAGAGAGGTTAGGAAGCATCCAACTCTAGAGATCCTCAACACTCAACAGCAAGTAGCTTGGAGATCCTTGATGTAACCTCAAGCCAGGAGTCTCCTACAGTCTTAATTACTACGAGTCTATTATGGGACTGGAGGATGAGAAGAGTTTTAACAGAAATGCTTCTCAGAGATTCCCCTTTCTGTTCCATTGAGCTCTACCTTAGAAAACTCAACGCTCTCCAGGGACATTCTTGGCAAATTAGTGCACTTCTGCCACTATCACTTGTTATTTTTGAGATACCACCTCTTCTGGACACCACCACACAGTCCTCCAAGGTACCTGAGGCCTGTTCCCAGCACTCCTGGGACCCTTCTAAGCCCCAGCACATGGGGAAACCTTCAGAAAAAGCCTTCCCGTGCTTGCACAATCCAAATGGGTGCCATTTGACTGCAGCGAGGCTTCTGACATGCTCTTCCATGTTATTTTTGTATCTCAGGATGGCCCAATATGGGTGAGTGGTAAGCTGGATGGGCTACTGGGTTGGTGGTCAGGTTCTGAGGGTCATGGCTGGAGTTTGCACCCTAAATGGGAGCTGGTAACAAGTGGAGAACCCCAGTAGGGTCCATCCTGCCTTAGGAGTGTAGAATGGGTTGGATTCGATCACATGGTTCTAAACTCCAAGTTGCTTAACTTCTCCATCTCAGTGACTCAGAGGAGGCAACAGAGAACATTCCCATCCACTCTGCAATCAACACCAAACTGGGGAGCAGAAGTCAACACAGTGAGGAGCGGGGCTGCTATCTGAAGAGGTCTCAGTGTGAGATGGGAACCTGATAAATGCCAAGGCCCATGCATGGGAGGAAGAAGCCCTCACCAGGCACCAATGGGGCTGGGGAGCAGCTCTGGGGGTGAGCACCAAGAGTTGGCAGGTGGAGCTGAGCAACCTGCCCCGACCTCACTGTGAGCAGAAGGTGGACGGGTCCTCCTGATTACCCCCCTACCCCACATAGGAATCCACCCTCCACGACCCCACAAACTGCTGAGCAGACGCAATGCACTTCCCAAGGCCAGGGCTGACAGAGTCAGCTTCTTTCTTTCTTTAGCCACTACGACTGCAAAGGGATTGAAAACGAACTCAGCACTCAGTGTAAACTACCAGTACATTCTCAGCAAATGAAGGCAGAGCTCTGCAAAGCCCTGGGAAAGCAGGGCTGCTGTAACCTCAGGTGACAAGCAGTCTGCATCCGGGCTATTGTAGTAAACGTATGGGGTTTTTTTTTTCCCCTCCTCCTAACATGTCTGTTTTCCAAGCTGAATATTTTAAGAATCAAGGCTGCCTGTGATCATATCTAGCCGGCTTAGAATGAACACTGATTTCTTTGCTGCTTCTTTGATCGAAGCCAAGTGGTTTTCTCATGGGTAATAAGGTCACAGGGTTAAAAGAGCAATATGACAATTACAAAAGTTAAATCTATTGCCACTACAGACAGACACACTACCCAGGGTCCATTAGCACGTAGTACAGAATGGTTATCACAGGTCACTGACACCAGTTCACTCTAATGGCTTTTCCTGTGTCCTTATCAATGCGGTGCACAAAGTGTCTCACCCTCAGCCTTTCCCTATGATCTCAGTGCTGTGTTTATAGCTATCTAACTCCACCAGGCACCAGTGGGTCAGCCAAGTCAGCAGACAGTGAGATACGCCAGGACAAAGCGATGGGACAATCTGCAAAGTGTCTGAGATGAACAAGGAGTTACCAGAGACCTCGAGAAGGAAATTTTTTCCATTCCCCCCCACCCACCCCCAAAAAATAAAGGAGTTTAAACTGTTTAAGTTCCCAAGGACACAGAGGGAAAAACTTTACAACCCTGATCTCCAAAATAGAAGCAAAGCCACAGACTTTCCGTGGTACGGTTCGTATTTCAGTATCAAATAAAAGAAACAACCCTAGAGTTACAGAGAGGGAAAAAAAAGAGAGGGCTGGGGAGTGCTGATTATTTGAGCTGTGGTTCCTATAAGGGACTTTCTCACCCCTTAAAGAAGAACTTGAGCTGTTTTGCACCCTTAGCAAAAGGACAAACGTTTCGGTGCCCATGAGAGGCTGCACTGGGACAGAGGTATGGGAAGGTTCTGGGGTCAGAACACAGCAACCCACCGTAGCCAGAAGCAAATATGAGCCCTGGTTTCTCCTCCCAAGGCTCTGCATGTCAAAGAGAACACAAAACATCATCCCCATCCCTAAAACAGGCAAGCCAGAACTTACCAAGCGAACGCAGCCGAAGCACGCTGCATGTATTTTACTGCAGGAACCTCACAGACCTTTTATATTGAGTATTTTAAATAGATCCGTTTTGCTTTTCAATTTGCTTTACGTTTTCCTACCTCTCCTATAATGCATTTCGTGCATCAAAGCAGCTCAGGGTCAGAGGGGCTCTGGGTAGAAGCAATATAGCTGATAAAAACGTCAGTGGTGAGATATGACAAATTTATAGTAAATACCTGTCAACTGCTATTTATCTAAATTATCCAGCTCTGGGATTCTCCACAAATACTCCATCAGCTGTGAGGCAGCTCCATTTTTACACCCGTATTTACATCAGAATCTGCTCCTTTTCTTTCTTGTTGTCGGTGGGGTTTTTTTTGGACACTTGTTCTTTACCCTAAAATGACCCCTTTGTAGCTCGGATCAAAGAGCTGGGAGCGTCAATACCAGTGTCTTCACCAACATGTGAAGAACCTCAAAGTAATTGGTTACCAATTAGCATAAACCTTTACAAGAGAAAAACACCTCGCTGAGACGAACCCTGAGCGCTACCAGGCAGCAGCACGGGCTGAAGCAGGAGCTCCGGTGACCTGAATCACTTTCATCTGCCCCACAGACAACTGCTTGGGAGCGCCCTGCCTGCAAATTATCCTCCCTTTCTCATCTTTCTTTCTTTCTCTTTTAATTCCTTTCTGCTCTCCGTTCGCTCTTTGCTTTCTGACTCGCTACAGCTTATGGGAAACATGAAACAAAAACTGCTTTTCATTTCATGTTATGTAAAGCAAAGCAATTCCATGTCTTGGCCTTGAAATACAAGGCTCCCAACAGCTGTTCAGATGCTCCAGCAGATAAACCATCTGGCCCAAACCTCACCTTTCCTAATTTATTTTGGATATCGATCAAAGCAACCTGAGCATTACATAGACTTTCGTCAAAGACAACATAAAAGATAAAAACGTCAATGGCGAAATCACCTCACTGAAATCTCCTTGTTTCTTCTTTATATAACAACATTACCATTTTTCAACAAACTTCTCTATTAACTCAAAGAGAAGATGTACCTGATACCAGCAGCCCAGCAGCCTCACCGCCCTTCAGATGAATGTCCTCAAATAGCTCATTGCTCCTCTACCGAAACCAAAGGGGTTTTTGGCGCTCAACCCCGGCTAAAAGCAGAGCCAACCTTGTCCACGGAGCCCACGATGTGCACCCTGACCTTGTTGCCTCCCTCTGTTACTTCTTTATACAGTGTTCCTGGCTTCTGAAGGACCACCATAACCATGGTCTGATTTTTGGGTGGTCCTGTGTGGAGCCAGGAGTTGGGCTCAATGATCCTTACGGGTCTCTTCCAATTTGGGACATTCTATGATTCCACGATCCTTATGGGTCTCTTCCAACTTGGGACATTCTATGATTCCATGATCCTTATGGGTCTCTTTCAACTTGGGACATTCATAGAATGACCCTGGTTGGAAGGGACCTCAAGGATCATCAAGCTCCAACCCCGCCGCTGCATGCAGGGCCACCAATCTCCACATTTAATGCTAAACCAGGCTGCCCAGGGCCCCATCCAAGCTGGCCTTCAACACCTCCAGGGATGGAGCGCCCACAACTTCTCTGGGCAGCTGTTCCAGCATCTCATCACTCTCATAGTAAAGAACTTAGGACATTCTATGGTCCCATGACCCTTATGGGTCTCTTTCAACTTGGGACATTCTATGATCCCACGACCCTTATGGGTCTCTTCTAACTCAGAATACTCTATGATCCTACAGTCCCATTTTACAGCTTTTTCCAGCTGCTTTTGCTTGTTTTTTTGTTTTGTTTTACTCTTCCTAATAAAAGGATGTTGTACGTTTTTCAATACTACCAGGATGCCCACCGAAATACAAAGCTGCTTAATGGTCAGTGACTCACACCAACTTGAAACTTCACCTGTAAAGCCTTATTTCATGCAATTCAACATACATTTGTCACATGAGGAAATCACAGTCCGGGTAAGAACTTGTTGTTTAGGGACAAAACCCTGAAGTCTTACACCACGGTCAAGAAACCAAAGGGCTAATTGCAATCACTACGCACAGCTGAACGAAGCAACGAAGGCTTATCCAGCCAACACAAAGGACACACGCACTCCTGCAATGTTTTCCTCCATCAATCCAAGGATTCAAAGCCTCCCCTACGCCCATGTGTTCCTCAGGACAACGTCTCCAGGGCCATTTCCCACACGACACGGGATCGCCGATGAATGGCCCCATAAAGCATCCCACCGGGGCCCGTCCTGCCGCGCCAAGGCCCAGCTCTCCATTAACCACCGCCTGACCCTTGTTCACTTTCTTTCCCCCTCCTTTGCCCTTCCTGAGAAAGTTCAGCGCTTCCTGGAAAAGTCTCGCTGCCGTTTGATATTGTACTTCGCCTTGGTTGCTGAAGGAAGGATTTACAGGTGCCTGGCCCCGTCTGTAAGACCATGACCGAAGGCTGACCTCGCCTTACAATATGTGAACTTCTGCCCTGCTGATAAGGCTGGCAGATATGAGTAGGATTTTTCAAATAATCCTTTGGGAATTTATAAGCAGCACAGCCATAAAACCGAGGTGACTGGAAGGTCGATTTCACTAAAAATAATAAATATCTCAATGTTTATTCAACGTGGGCCTTTTTAACTGCAGGCCAAGCATTTAGATAACGCTATTGTAAATGACAAATATTAGGATTTTTTGGTAACTATTACATTATGATCCTTCCGTCTGACACTGATGTGATCGTTTCCCTCGACGCTCGCTGGATCTTTGGCATTGTTCAGCTCAAGTTGGGCCTAGAAAGCCAGCTCAGGCTTCGAGCACGGGTCAGAAAAAGGGCAACTTTCTTTTCGGGAGGCTTTCCTAGGGGTGCTCACCTCATTCTGCTCCTATCTCACCAGCACACCTTCTTCAGAGCTCTGCCCTGTTCTCTCCTCTCATTACCATGGCTTTTGGCTGAAATAGGAGAGGGAGGAGAAGGACCGAAGGATCTCAGTGCAGGAGGAGATGACCCAATCTGGAGGGTGGTGATGCACTGGAACAGGTTGCCCAAGGAGGTTGTGGATGCCCCATCAATGCAGGCATTCAAGGCCAGGCTGGATGTGGCTCTGGGCAGCCTCGTCTGCTGGTTGGTGACCCCGCACATAGCAGGGGGGTTGGAACCAGATGATCATTGTGGTCCTTTTCAACCCAGGCCATTCTATGATTAACAGCATGATCTGCTGCACAGCACTGGCCACGATGCCTGGCTTTCCCTCATACGCTTTGGAGAGCTGCACAAACCAATCGCCTTCCAAGGCAATACGCAAAGGAACAAGATGGAGAAACAACAAAAACACCCTGAGCCCCAAGCCTACAACACTGCATAAACGTGAACCTTTCCAATGCACCAAACTGCTACATCCAACAACGAGAATTCCTCATCCTTCCCCTAACAGCATTATGCATAATTACACAGGCATATACCCTTGCATTAACGAAAAAAAACCCTAACCTGTAAGCTACACAAATAGGATTCCTAAGGCTGTTTTCATTATACATAGACTTCACTGAAGTTTCTCCAAATAAAGTGACACTTTGAAAGGCACAAAGCATTTCAGCCCAGTTGTAATCTTCAATTAGCACACTCCCTGCACCGGGCTTCCAGCGCCGGCTCTGAGTGGGAGCCTTTGTCCAAGATAAACAGAGTAACACATTTTGGGTAGGTTAACTTATTCATTCCGCTACAGAATCATGGCCACGGAGCCAAATTACATAATTATTAACAGATGAGGGCACAAAAAGATTTTACATAAATGTTTTTTATGACAATTCTTTTCCTTTTGCAAATTCGTTTGTATGTCTTGCCTGCCTTTCAGAAGTGCCTCAAAAAACAATGCTCCCTCAAACCTGGCTCCGCTGAGGAAGGGGAGGAAAGCTGCTAATAGAGCCCTGCTTTGATGTGCTGCCTGGCTTCCCATTGCCTGGCTGCAGGAGAGAGCCTCGGAGAGCTCAGCAGAAGACATTACCAACATTAAGGGACAGATGCAAATAACAAAGGTTTAGGGGCCGGGAGATTTGTATCCTGCAAGGCTCATACATTGCCAAAGGCGTGTTGGAAATTAAAAGTCAAGGTGCAAACTACAAAGGTCACCTTATCATAGAATGGCTTGGCCAGCAACCAAATGCAAGCACAGAGCACCTGCAGTCCAGCCACATTTTCTAGTGCATGTAAAGGAAAAAAAGCCCAACTGTTGGGAAACTGGACACGGCATGATTGACACTGGGGGTTGGTTGGACAGCAGCAAGCCCAACTCTAGCAAACTTCTCTGAAGTGTGACAAATAAGATCTCTAAAACCATTCCTCCCCTCAACTTCTCAATTTGCAGTGAATAATGAAGTTAGAGTGGTCAGAGGAGAGTTCTTTCAGGATGAATCTGCATCCCAGGTATGAGCACTGGGCCTACAAACCCAAGGACTGAAGCAGTGGGAGAAAATATCCCCGTATGTTTCAGCAGGCTGCCAGCAGCAGGGCTCACTCACCAGCACGGAGTAGATGTGCAGGCAGCGGTACACGGGAGAGAAGTCCACCAGCTCCTGGGCCCCGGGCACCTGGAAGAGAGCAGGAGGTCAGCACGAGGTGCAGGTCCATCCACCCCACTGAGATCAGTGCAGCTCAAAGGGCTGCAAGGCTGAGAGGTGCACTGAGATTTCAGGGCTGCAACAGTCGCAGTGATTACTGACACCTGTCCACATATCTGCACATACAATCCTAAAACCATCACTGAGTATTACTTTTGCTTGAGCTTCCCTCTGAAATCACATTCACCTTTTATCCTTTTGTTAACCAGCTCAGCAGAGATTTAATTTTGACCATAAGCTTAAATAGAACTTTAAGCATCCTTGGCACCCATGCAACACAACAACAACAGCCTTTTTCTATATTTTTAGTTTCATTTCTTTAAAAGCACGAATTCCTCTTTTTCTTTTTGAAAGAATAAGCCACACAGACTCCAGCACCTTTCAACAACAGCAGTGAGCCACTCGCAGGGACAAGGAAGAGCAATTTGGAAGGGTGGGACAGAAGGAGAGAGGGCAAGAAGAAGATCAGAGAGGAAATTTGCATACAAGAAGCTTCTGTCCTTTGGATATGTTGAAGCCAACACAGCATTAAGCTTTTTGGCCGAGGCATAAAGCTAAAGCAACCCTCCTTCTCCCCCAAAATCCAGAGAGGAAGGGAGTGTTCTGTTGACACGCGGTGGAAAAAAACAGGAGAAAGATGAAAGGGACCAATGGACAGGCCTGAGAAACATGTTTATTTTTAATTATGCTTAAGAGGCATTTTGCTAAAAAGGAGGTATGATGGAGCAGGGAGAAGGCTGTGGCTGGATGAGGGCACGCCAATCTCTACCAGTGCTGCCCAAAGCACCTGGGGCGAGCGGGCCTCATCTGCAGCAATGGCTTTGGGTAAGGGAGTGCAGAATGGGTCTGGAAAGGCAAAGTTGGGGATTCTGTTAGAGCATTTCTGGCTGAGGAAGCCTAGAGTGTAAAACCTCCAGAGATGGCTACAAGAAGGCAGAGGAATGCTGGGACACACCGGACCCAATCACCCCAATGACCGCCACCAGCACTGGGAGCTGCATGGGATGGACCCGAGAGCTCCCTGTGCTCTTCTAAGGGAGGGGAGATCTGGCATCTCCTCCCACCACCATCACAGCAGGAGATGTTTTCCTATCAAGTTGAATTCAGGATCAAACGGTTTTGCTCCTCTCGGATTTGGGGCATTAGCTGAACGCAGCCCACAGAGAAATAATTCTGATAAAGATTCATGAAATCGGGTTGTTGCCAAAAATGGAGCTCACTCCTCCAGAGGAATTCTTTCAAAGCAGACTGCAACAGTTTCACAGTCTCTGATCTTCAGTAAAAACTTTTAAGCCCACACACACGCTCACGAAAATACACTGGACGTTCCCGTGGAGTTAATATCTGAGACATCAATAATTCTAATATTGCTAATCCACTTAGAAGGCTCCCAGACACGGCTGCATTCAAAACCTGGAATGCACTCATGAGAAAACGAGCACCCAAACCTTGTGCTGAGATTCTACCTATGAAGTTTGAAGGAGCACCTCGTCCACATCCAGCCCCACAGCAGCAGTGACGACGTGCCACTGGAACCCATTTCAGCCTCTGCAGGCATCCCCATTCATTGCAGGCAGTGGGACCAGATGGCCTTTAAGGTTCCTTCCAATTCAAACCATTCTATGAGTCTATGACCAACGCAGAATCAGGCAGATTCAGCACACGGTGCAGTAAGAGCTGCTTTCCAAGGCAAAGGGAAGGCACGTTTATGGTTTTCCAAACAGAAATCCACCTTCCCAGCTGGAACCTCATGCAACACGAGGGAAACACGGGCATCCTTCAGGCTGAGCACAGCCCCTCTAGCACCTACCATGGAATCATAGAATGGCTGGGGTTGGAAGGGACCTCAAGGGTCATCAAACTCCAACCCCTGCTGCAGGCAGGGCCACCAACCTCCATATCTAATACTAGACCAGGCTGCCCAGGGCCCCATCCAACCTGGCCTTGAACACCTCTAGGGACGGGGCATCCACCTATTTGATTTTCTTCCCCAAAGCTGCATTGCAAGCACTGAAAAACATAAATAAACCTTTGATTTTGGAGACACAGCGCTGCAATGAGAACTAGAAGCCTCCTCAACAGAACTAATTACTCCCCCGACATCTCCACTTCTGCCTAATCTCTTTTTTTTACCCCTTTTAGTTTGTAGAACAAAGAGTTTATTCATTTTGTCCAGAGTTCTCCTGTTCTGCAGACCTCATTCCCAAACCCCGCGTCCGGCACGCTCAGGGTACAGAGCTGTCAGCCTCTGCAAACAGCCCAACCCCTGCTTTCTGCAGGAGCACTTTCAGTTGGGTTCAATGCTGACTGTAGAAAATTTAACCCATTAGAGCCAAGTTTTCGGTGTAAATGCTCATCTGCAGCTGACACGGTCACAAGCCTGTCCCAGAGATGGCTTGGTGGATGCCCCATCCCTACAGACACGGCTGGACACGGCTCTGAGCACCTGATGGAGTTGTAGCTGCTCCTGTTCACTGCAGGGGAGCTGGACCAGATGGTCTTTAAGTGTCCTTTTCAACACCAATTGATTTTACAATGATTCTATGATGCCTCTGATGAGGGATGCTCTGGTCTGGTTTTATACAAATTTGCAATACAATGGCTTGAATCTCAGATCCTTGCTACTTTCCGATGTAAAGACATGACACAAGCATAGAGACATTTGCCCCTGTTTCATTAAGGAAAGAAAAATCCACTTTGAAACACCAGGATTTATGAGCCAGAAATACTGGTTAATGAACTGCCCCTTGGACCCATTAACCCAAGTCCATGGGCTCACCAGATCACAGAATCATAGAATGGCTTGGGTTGGAAGGGACCTCAAGGATCATCAGCTCCAACCCCCCACTGCAGGCAGGGCCACCAACCTCCACATTTCATACCAGACCAGGCTCCCAGGGTCCCATCCAACCTGGCCTTGAACACCTCCAGGGATGGACGGGGCATCCACAGCCTCTCTGGGCAGCTGTTCCAGCACCTCACCACTCTCTCTGGAAAGAACTTCCCCCTCACATCCAACCTCAGTCTTCCCTCCTTCAACTTCAAACCATTTCCCCTTGTCCTGCTGTTATGTACCCTTTCACAGAGTTGACTCCCCTCCTGTTTATAGGCTCCCTTTAGGTACTGGTAGGCTGCAATGAGGTCACCCTGCAGCCTTCTTTTCTCCAGGCTGAACAAGCCCAGCTCCCTCAGCCTGTCTTCATAGAGGAGGTGCTGCAGCCCTCTGATCATCTTTGTAATGAACGCATGCACACACAGTACTGCAGCCACAAGTCCAGCCTATGACATTTAATAATTTTATGACCCCGGCACTCTTCACATGGTACAGACATTGGAAAAGACCTCTAAGCTCACCAGGTCCAATCCATCCCACCCTGCCCACTGACCACATCCCTCAGTGCCACATCTCCAGAGTTCTGGAACACCTCCACAGACGGTGACCCCACCGCTCCCTGGGCAGCTGTGCCAATGCCTGACCAGCATTCAGAATGTGTTCACTATACAAAATAAGCCCCTACTGCTGAAAAAAGCACTGGTTCTGTATACCTTCAACAATCCTCATCTTATCTCTCTCGGTAACAGCAGCATGGGAGCTGCTGGAGGATGCTCAGAGCACTGCAGTACTGGAAGCAGCTGCATCGTCCTGCAGACTGATCTCACTCTGGCTGACACTGGAGACAGCAGGCAGACAGCTTTGTCTGGAAACAAAAGGTTTTCTCTCTGTGTCCAAGATGGGGCTTTTTTTGTGGAATTACTAGTGAGAGCAAACAAAAAGTGGAGGCTGATGGCACCCAACACAGTCATTTATCAGGGAAAGCCGAGAGAGCCTCTCTGGGGTCCCAATTCTAGCTCCCTAAACTTGCCATCAATCTCTTACATTCACCTAGAGAATTACAACACTCCTACAGCCAGGTCAGCCTGAAAGAATGCCAGAAGTATGATGAGTTTTGGCTACACCTCACACCTGCTGATGATGTCCTCAGTAACAAACTCCCTCTCCAAACAGAAAAACGTCCAGAATTTGCTGACTTGTTCTTCAGTGAGAGATGAGGGGCTGTTATTCCTTCCTTACAACCTCCCCTGTCCCACAGAGGAGAACCAGGAGGTCCATTCCCACCCAACCACGTCACAAACGCCTGGCCAGACTTCTGGGGAACAAGAAGAAACGAGGCAGAATGCAGGCAAGCTTTGTCCTGCTGTATTCAACGGGATGGCAAAAGAAAAGTCACTGGAAACGAGAAGAATCTGGATGAGCTTTGTAGTAGAAAGCATCCAGAACACTACAAAGGGAGCAGATGGCACACACAGAGCAGGCCATGGAGCTGCTCAGTATGAAACACTGATCCTCCTCCTACCACTTGACGTACATAAAAACTGAACTCAAGTCATCTCCCAGCTCCCTTTACAGCTGTGCCCACGCTCTTGCTCTCATTATAGTGGGAGCTTCCACAACAGTGAAGCATCTGTCTGGACCACGATGTCTCCAGAGTGCAGAACTCTAATGGAGTGGGGAACCACACCTCACAATGGTCTTCTTGAATGTAGCTGGCACAGCTGCCCATTGCTGCCCAAGAGAGAAAATGATCTGCATAAAAAATACACACAACAGTAGAAGCAAAACTCTTCTGCTCTTCTGTTCCTTTCAAAGCTTTTCCTGTTAATTCTGCTGCCTGGATGAAGGGAGGGAGGAACTGTGAGATCTCTGGAGCAGTTCATCCAGCCTTGACGGATAACTCTGTATCGCAGCCTGCTGAAGGGCTCAGGTATTTCCCAGAGATTCAAAGGATTGTGTTTAGCCCACTTTCTGCAGATTCAGCCAGGGAGCAGGATCAGAAGGTCTCTCTGCCAAACACTTAATCAGAACCACCTCTGAGAATCATCCTGTTTTCAGCTCTGAGTAGGACTGGGTGCAGGAACCCTTCATTCCTCCTTCCCAGATTCACCCACCACTGGCTGTCCTCCAAACAGAAGCCTCAAGCTCTGCCTTAGCAGTACTCTGCCTCTTTGTCACTACACAGAGGAAATAACTGGAAGGAGCTACCAGTTGAAAAGCTGGGATTAAACATCAGCCATGGAAAACAATATTGATGTTGCCCTGTCACTGCCAGAAACCTCACTAAAGAGTTCAGCATTAACAGTGTCTACCTGTACCAGTTTGAGCTGGCATTAAGTGAATTACTGACCCAAGCAGCAGCAGTGCCCTCCCCGCTTCTCACTGTGCTCTTACTGAGTAGGCTGGAGGGGACACGGCTGTGATACCAAACCCAAACTGACCAAAGAGACATTCCATACATCATGCTCAGCAATGAAATATTGGGGAAATTTGTGGATTGTATTGTTTTGCTTCCCCAGAAAATGTCCACTGCTCAGAGACCGGCTGGGCATCCATCTGTTGGTGCGATGTGGGCAGTGAATGAGTCTGCACCAACAACAGGGTTTCTTTTCTCCCTTTGCTTATTAAACCACCTATACAATTGGCCCAAGAGTTCTCTCACTTTTGACCCTTACACCTCATCCAACCTGCTGGAGGTGAGAAGGGGGAGTGGGTGAGCAGCTGGGGGGGTTCTCAGCTGCCGGCTGAAGTCACCCTCAGTTCTAACACATGTACTGATCCCTTAGGTTTAGCAACCCTATTACTAGATGACAGAATCACAGAATGGCTTGGGTTGGAAGGGACCTCAAGAATCATCAAGCTCCAACCTCCCTGCTGCATGCAGGATCACCAACCTCCACGTTTCATACCAGACCAGGCTGCCCAGGGCCCCATCCAACCTGGCCTTCAACACCTCCAGGGATGGACGGGGCATCCACAGCCTCTCTGGGCAGCTGTTCCAGCACCTCACCACTCTCTCTGGAAAGAACTTCCCCCTCACATCCAACCTCAATCTTCCCTCCCTCAACTTCAAACCATTTCCCCTTGTCCTGCTNAGCGCCTTAGTTGTATCCAAAGCTGCTCCCATCATGAATACATTTGCAAGAAACGTTTTATACAACCTGGGAATAAACTTTTGAAAGCAAAACTTGACAACATCCAAATTCTCTGTTGTAATGAACATAAAAGTTGGGATATGGTTATCTGTACTCACAGATTTACAGCAGCATTTCTACTGATGTATGAAATGAGAAATCCCTGCCTCATGCACAAGGGCAATTATACAGACATTGCTATTCAGACAGAAGTGCCACACTCAGGCTTGCTTCACACGTACTGTTCAGCACATAGAAATGTAGAGACATGCAGACACTTTGCCCAGAAGTCTCCGAATGTAGACAAAAATAAGAAGTACCTTTCGAAGACTTTAAAAATGTACTAATTTTAAAGTAAGTTTTTTATATTCCTTCCATTTTTTTTAATGTTCTTTTAAGATATATATACATTGTGCTGACTCAGAGTAAACTTTGAAAAAATAAGTAAATAAATAAATAAGAAAACCAACAACCGAAGAAAAAAAACCCATAAAATAAAACAAAATAGCTCTCTTTCCAGAGAAAAGAAGCCCCGGAGGGCAAGGAGTTTGGAGAAGCGCCGCAGCGGGACCCGCCCGCCCCGTTTCATCACCACGGACAGCGGCCGCTGCCGGGCAGCTCCGGGCAGAGCTCACAGCGCCGGGAACGGGGAGATGCTCCACAACTGGGGAGATGCTCCACAACTGGGGAGATGCTCCACAACTGGGGGTCCTTGCACTGTGCTGCACGAATTGCGGTATTCATCTCCCTTCCTTGGTATTTACACCATCCAGTGGAACACGCGGGGTCTGAGCTGCACTACAGACTTTGTTCCCTGTTAGGAAGCGGTGATCTCGGATGGAGAGGAATGAACCCAACAGAACAAACTTGGGAAAGGCAGCCCTGAGCATGGAACTGTGACACGGATGAGGGAAAGGACCTCGACAGGCTGAGCAGTGGGCAAAGAACCTCACGAGGTTCTACAAAGCCGAGCGCAAGGTCTGCACTGGGGTTGCTGCAAGGTCCGCTATCAGCACAAGCTGGGGAATGTGAGGATGGAGCACAGCCCTGCCAAAAAGGACCTGGGGGTACTGGTGGGTGGGAAGTTGGACATGAGCCAGCAATGTGCCCTCACAGCCCAGAGTGTCAACTGTATCCTGGGCTGCATCCAAAGCAGCGCAGCCAGCAGGGCAGGGAGGTGATCCTGCCCCTATACTCTGTGCTGGTGAGGCCTCACCTGGAGTACTGTGTCCAGATGTGGAATCCTCAGCACAGGAGGGACACAGAACTGTTGGAGTGTGACCAGAAGAGGGCCACAAAAATGATCACGGGGATAGAACACCTCTCCTACCAGGACAGGCTGAGAGCTGGGGCTGGGCAGCCTGGAGAAGAGAGGGCTCCGGGGAGACCTGAGAGCGGCCTTCGGTACCTAAAGGGGCTGTAAGAAGGAAGGGGACAGACTCTGTAGCAGGGTCTGCTGTGATAGGACATGGGGAAACCATTTCAAACAAAAAGAGGGAAGATTTAGACTGGATATAAGGGAAAAGATTTTTGCACTAAAAGCAGTGAGGAGCAGGCACAGGTGACCCAGAGAGGTGGTGCCACTTGGAGACACCCAAGGTCAGGCTGGATGGGGCTCAGAGCACATGATGGAGCTGAGGGTGTCCCTGTGCACTGCCAGGAGTGGGACCAGATGGCCTTTAAAAGTCCCTTCCAACTCAAACCATTCTACAGTTCTACTACGAGAAATCACTGTTAAAGCAATGGCCAGCAACAGAAACACACCAGGAACTACAATTGCATCTACAAAAATTCTGTCCTAGTGAAACTCTTCTCAGCATAAAGCATGCATATGCCACAAGACACACTGCACAGCAGCAGCTCAACATCCCGCGTGCTGTGCAGCAATTTATCTGCTCTGAAAGGCCACAGAGCTGCAGGACTGAAGGCAAGAGCTGCTCTGCTCTCCTACCACGCTAAGCATCTCTGCTGAGCCTGCTAACAAGACAGAAGTGCAAAATGACCCAACTGAGGGAGGCTCCACCATCTGCTCAGCATCTTTATGGCGTGCTGCAATAGGAGCACGAAACACTGAGCAAGGTGTGAGCATCGAGACACAGCTTATCACCCCAAGCTGCCCAGTGCCCTGAGTTTGATGGCATCCAGTTACCTCTTCATCCTCCTCCTCATCTTCAACATCCAGGATACCCGAATCCTGCTCAGACATGGGGCTAGTGTTCTTTACCTCCAAATCTGAGCCTGCGCAGGCTTCTTTCTTGGACTTCTTCCCCCCGCTTATCCTGGGGTGCTGCGATACAATATTGTCCAGGTTTCTTTGCTGCTGTGCCTAGAAAAAAAGCAGATTTCAAGCTTTACGACAGCAGCCTCGGATGTATTTTTTCAGCCAAAAGATGCGATCAGTCATGAAATACGACAAATGAGACAAAATAAAACGCACGCACACTTAATGGAACTTTGAAATGTTATGTTTTTCCAAACCCAGATACTCTAAAGAAACAGAAGATTCATTTCAAAACCATTCCAGGGATTATGCAACAATACAAACAATATTCTGACTCTTCACAAATCAAAATGCCAAACCCATCGTACTGCCATATTGATCTATTTACAGCACAGACGCAGAAATATTAGCCCATAGGCCATGTGGTGACTGTCACAGGCTAAATTAAAGGACCTACTTAACCGTTGGATTTGTTCCTCTTTTCAACTCGTGTCAGCACAAAACATTCCACATCTGGACCCCAGAGGTTCCTGAAAGCATTTTTGTGGTACCCCAGGAGATCTTAATTGCGGCATTGCTGATTTACAGAACGATCTGTGCAAGGTATTCAACCAGGGTGCTCAGCCTGGGAGAAGGCCATGGCTCGCGGAGCAAAGCACGTGGCCTCAGTGCAGCTCCCTCAGCCCTGGGCTCCCTGTGCAGCAGAGAGCAGTGCGTGCAAGTTGCTGCAGAAGCTTTCTTGGCTTCTAAGGGGAAAAATCATTTAGCCCCAATTGCCCAAGAGCTGAAAATAAGCTTCGAGCTAAAGCACAAGGAGGGGCAATGGCAGTGCTGGAGACTTCCAAGGTCAGGCTGCACTTCATGGAGAGCACAAACCTTCAAAATGATTTCCTTGTCAACGCCTACCAAGCATTCACATCCCACAAAAAGAATTTCTGAGTGAGTTTTAGTTCAACAGCCTCTCTCTGCTCAGCTCCCTTTCGAATCCCTCCCTGGGAAGAAACACCCCAGAGACAGATCACTGCTGGAGATCTGAAGAATATTAAAAGCGAGCACAGCGCGGATCTCTCCATCCATACAAAACCCACTGGGCTGCACCGTGCTGCAAGGCAAAGAATCATAGAATCATAGAATGGCCTAGGTTGAAAAGGACCACAATGATCATCTGGTTTCAACCCCCCTGCTATGTGCAGGGTCGCCAACCAGCAGACCAGGCTGCCCAGAGCCACATCCAGCCTGGCCTTGAATGCCTGCAGGGATGGGGCATCCACAGCCTCCTTGGGCAACCTGTTCCAGTGCGTCACCACCCTCTGAGTGAAAAACTTCCTCCTAATATCCAACCTAAACCTCTCAAAGCCCACCTTGCATACGTCTGCACACACAGCCAGCTTCACCATAGCTGCCCAACGGGGCAATGACTGCAAAACTGAACATGTAAGTGACACGGACCGTGGCTGCAGCAGGGCTGGAGCGATGGAACGGAGCGCCGTCCAACAGCCCAATCTTGACCTCTAGTGGCTGGAAAGATGTAGGATCTCTGCAAGTACTGTTAGGAGAGCAGTAAGGGCTAAGCAAGGGGACTACCAAACGGGCTCGTTAGGAAGATCTCTTAAGGGAGGAGTCTCAACAGTAGGGATTTTTCGCAACAAAGCCACAGGACAAGGTCTGTGTTAGCACTGCACAAGACAAATTTTGCTAGCAACGTCAATACTTGAAGCAATTGGGGAAAAGTGGCCTTTTTTGCATTAGAAATCTCTAACTTCACAGGCACTGCTCTATAGAAAGGCATTGCAACATCATATAAAGAGAATTAGGACTTCAAAAAGGGGAGTGAGCGCTTGGTCCTTCTGAAGCCCACACAACAAAGAGGTCCGAGCTCAGCTCTCCTCTCAGATACACCCACTTATGACATAAGTTACTCAACCAAAGCGTACTGAAGTTATAATGCTGAATCCACTGTAAATCACACCAAAAGCAAACCCAGCGTACTCATTAAATTCGCTCAAATTTATGTTGGTTTTTTTTTTTTCCCCTCCAAAAAGAGAAGAAAAAAGAATGGAAAAATGCAAAGTTTTACATCAAACATTGAGCTTCACGCAGATCATTAACAGGGCGTAGCCAGGTCACAGGAGGAGAAGTGGTCATGGGAGAAGAACAAGCTGGACTAGCAAGCAGAGGACACAGCCCTTGGCTTCAACCTTCAATGCCCAAACCACGAGCACGTAATACTCAGCATTTTAGGCTGAGCACGGAATTAAGCCTCCCCAAAGGACCCTGCAAATGTCCTTGGGAAGCACAGCGCCTTGCTACCCAATGGCTTTCCAAAGCCTTTCCAAACACGAGGTGTTACCACACGAATACAGGAACGGGAGCTGTGGGTGTCCCTGTTCATTGTGGGACCAGATGGCCTTTAAGGGTCCCTTCCAACTCAAACCATTCTATTCAAGGCCAGGTTGGATGGGGCAGCCTGGTCTAGTATTAGATACAGAGGTTGGTGGCCCTGCTTGTGGCAAGGGGGTTGGAGCTTGATGATCCTTGAGGTCCCTTCCAACCCAAGCCAATTCTATGACTCTATGATTCTATGATTTAAGGTCCCTTCCAACCTAAGCCATCCCATGATTCCTTCAGCCATGCTCACAGGAGGAGGGCATGGGAGCATATAATGTCTATGGACGAGTAGAATTCATCTGAAGAACGAAAAGCAAGAAAGCCTGTCCTAGAAAAAGTCATTGCTCCAACTCAAGGAGTTCAGCATCCCAAGCAAAGGCCACGTTTTGCATTTTGCATCGTTTTAATTTTGTTCATGAACTGAAGTTCACCAAGAGAAGAATTCTGACCGGAATCCAAGTCCACAGCAGGGAAAACAAAAGTGTGCGTGCCACCTCCCGAGGCATAAAGGAACCCAGAGAGACTCCAGCACCCTTAGAGCTTTCCAGCCCACCAAAAGCAATTTCAGTTTGGGGAATTTGGAAAAGTCCTATGTGAGAAGAGGTTTCCCAGCAGTTTTCAGCCTGAACACTGAACTGCCTTCAAGGAACACCAACGCAGCACAGCGGCGGCTCCTTCCATAGGGCACTGGGTGCGTCCCCGCATCCCACCCCGCATCCCTCCAGCCCCAGCCCTGTAATCCAGGTGTGATGCTGGAGCTGCACAACGCACACGCCAGAAAGAACAGTAATTGCTTTTCCATTAACAGTAGGGCATTCCCCCCACCCCCACTCTTGGCAGGAAACAATATGGACTGAAGTGACCTAGAAGTGAGAAATATCAAATTTTCTTTAACTTCGGGCAGGCTTGGGTGAAGTCACCGAGGTTTCAGTTTCACCTTGAGAGAAAGAGAGAGCTGGGGAGAGGCCCAGAGGAAGCAGCTAAAGAGAAATTTGGGCTTAACCGCAAGGAGCTCACGCTCAGACCTTCCCTCGTTCCCTCCCAGACCCGCTCCCTCCCGGGCCAGGGTGCAGCAGCACAACTATGCAATATATTTGACGTTGCCCATAAAGGATGAAAAACGACCTGCGGAGCAGGAACATTTGGATTTTAATGTTCTGTTTCACATAAAGCCATCTGCAGGGAGCCCAATGAGGAGGCACACTTGAGGAACCACATCAAAGGAGGGGCGACACTCCAGCGTGCCCCCTGAAAACACAGCAACCTGTGGCTATGGGGGAGGAGAAGAGCCCTCCAGGGACACAAATAAAATACCCCCCCCTTACCTTTTGGTGTGGTTTACATGAAAGCGAGTGCGTTTTTGTATCCTTTGGTAAAACTGCCTCTGTTATACAAGACTATCAATCTCTCAGCTCTCTGCTCAACGTGACAATAAAAAGTTTAGAAACCAAATGTGTGTTCGTAGCTAGCATTACGTTCAGCAGTAACACACGAAGCGTTTGCTTCACGTAGCTGGGGCTGCCTCCAAGCACAGCCACCCTCACTGGCCCGTGCAGAGCACTCAGCCAGCAGACACAGCCCCAGCACAAACCCTATTTCCAGGCTGATAGAAAAGCAAACAGAGCTTCCCCTCTCCAGCCCATAGGTTCAGGTCATTCGATGTTTGTTGTCATATCCAGACCAGCACTGCCCATTGCACAGCACAGGAGCTGCTGCTCAGGCTTTGTTGGCTGAATACAGAATCAATCTTTTTTGCTGCCATCCCTTGAGAAACAGAGGATAGAAAGAACTGGGGGGGAAAAGCAGCTCTAGCCTTATTACATTTGCTTCCCCCAAGCTGTTCAATTTTACGCTGCCCGCATGCCCCTCTACCAAGTGCCCAACCTTACACGACGTGGCTTTGGGGGTTTGCCATTCAAGTCTGTCCCTCAAGAGTCCTAAATGCGAGAAGCTGTGAGCGCCCAATCCCTGGAGGTGCTTGAGGCCAGGTTGGATGGAGCCCTGTGCGGCCTGCGCTGGTGGAGGGAAACCAGCCCATGGCAGGGGATTGGAGCTCAATGACCCTTAAGGTCCTTCCAACCCAAGCCATTCTGTGATTCTATGAAATACTGGTCCCAGTATTTGCCTGTCCATCCGGAAGCTGCAGCACCAAGTTCTGCAAAGCCACTACAATTCAGGTAAGCCATCAAGACCCCAGTCTAGATGTCCTGCAGGAGAAATCCAATGCATTGGCTTAACCCACTGGGAGTAGAGCTGTCCAAAGCTGCTTGGAACAAAGGGAACCCATCCCCAACTCCGCACCCATCCCACACGGCTGGGTTGGAGCAGCAAGGCAGCCACGGGCTCCCCCAACTCTGCCTCCAGAAGCCACACACCATAAGGGAAAGTTGCTACTCCTCCTACACGGTGAATGAGCTCCTTTAAAACTCAATTAGCTTTTTATAGGGTTTTTATGACTTTGTCTTGTTTTCTGCCTCGGTTTGCCAATGTTGACAGTGAGCGCGTCTTACCTCCCGTCACCTCCACCCACCAACGAACTGACAATATTTACTTCTCAGAAGAATCTAATTAGCTCTTTCCTGATGAGACGGTAGATAAGGCACAGCAAAAGAGGCTCTATTATTTAGATGAGGTTGCAGTACAGCTGTGGTTGGCTTCGGTGGTTTTGATTACTTACTGAACATTCGCTGCCGTGATTGTTTTATGGACCCCTCTAATGGGCTGAGACACAGAACTCTAAAATATCGTTTCACCATATCCCCGGGAATGGGATACACACTCCTTCAACAACATTACAAAAAGCAGACTGGCTGCAGGGGAAGAGAGAAGAAAGTTAATAAAAAATGACAGTGCTGCTGGCTCCCCGCCAGAGATCCATTTGAAAGTTATAAAATCCCCCTCAGAACAGATAAAAGCACGCATTATTATTGCAAGGTGTAAACTCAACACGCTGACACAGCTTCTGTTTTCAGTTTTAACTAAAACCCCGTCGCTTGTCAAGATGATAAGAGCTTCTGCCTATCTGCCTTCTTGGTGTTAACCCGTTATCGCAGCAAACAATTTGTCAGAGGCCTGTCTGACAAAGTTCACCATCAGCACAGGAAATGAGCTCCAAAAAAGTCATGGATATATAGACCTATCTTCTTTTTCACTTGATATTTGGTCATTAAAAATATAAGTTTGGAAATGCAGCATTCGATGAGTTTGCTCCAACAAACGCACTGCAGAGATTGCTTGGTGATCCTTGAGGTCCCTTCCAACCCAAGCCAGAGATTCTACTTCAACTTGCCACCACTCCTCCTTCCCTACAAACAACTGCTCCACCTCAGCCCCCCCCAGGGCTAAAAATCAAGCTAGTAACAGCAACATTCCCAAGTATCACCTCTGCACAGATATATTTTGGCATCCAGAGTGCACTGGAGAACAAAGAATTCTCTCTTTTGACCCAAAGATTTATGGATAAGACCCTGGAGGTGTTCAAGGCCAGGCTGGATGGGGCCCTGGGCAGCCTGGTCTAGTATTAAACGAGGAGGTTGGTGGCCCTGCCTGTGGTGGGGGGGGTGGAGATTCATGGTCCTTGAGGTCCCTTCCAACCCAAGCTGTTCTGTGATTCTGTGAATGGCCTCAAGTTGTGCCAGGAGAGGGTCAGGTTGGATATACTGGATGATAGGAAACACCTCTTCTCCAAAAGAGTGGTCAGGCATTGGGCACAGGCTGCCCAAGGAATGGGGGGAGTCACCATACCTGGAGGTGTTCAAGATATATGGAGATGGCACTGAAGGACATGGTCAGTGGGCATGGTGGGATGGGTTGGGGTTGGACTTGGGGATCTTAGAGGTCTTTATCAACCTTAATGGTTCTACATACATCCCCAAACTCCTGCTCCTTTTACACTATCCATAAGACAAGGTCAGTGTTATTTATACCCTCAGAGTTCATCACAAAGAGTAGCTTGGTTAATTCAGCACTTCATCAGAAAACTATTAAACTGCTGCTGTTCTTTGGGGGAGCTCCCGCAGTGCAGAACAGGGAGCGATCAGAACTCGGTGCTCTCCTTCCCGGGAGCTGTAAAGAGAAGTTTATCACATTAGCACTGATAAAAGGACTCAGGCAACCGAGTCCTCAGGGTCAGCTTCACAATTAAAGTCAAAAAGTCATTTTTTAAGAAGTCCTTTATGGAGCAAGGTGTTGATTTACACTTCTGCGTGTTATGGTGTCGAGAACAAGATATCTGCGCGCAGGCATCAAAAGTAGCTCAGTTATGTGATTAAAAAGTGCATTTATCACATTTACACAGAGAGGAGAAGCTGAAAATTAGATAAGGGGCCTAAAAGCAAGAGGAGGAAGGCTGTCATACAGGCATTCCACACACATCAAGGACTGCGGCCCCACACCTGAGCCTTGCTGCAAAGCCCCTTGCTGTCTGTAATGCTGTATGCCACGCTTTGTTGTGGTTTTTCTTCTCTGCCTTCTCATATAAAACCACAGAACATCCCAGGTTGGAAGGGACCCACAAGGGCCATCGAGCCCAACCCCTGGCCCCACGGAGGACCACCCCAAACCCAAACCCTATGGCTGAGAGCAGTGTCCCCATGCTCCCTGAGCTCCAGCAACTCAGGGCTGTGCTCATTGCCATTGGGAGCTGCTCCATGCCCACCGCCCTATGGGGCAGAGTCTTTCCCTTCCCATCCGCAGTGACTACAGCCTATTTGAAGCTGCTGTGCTAAGAATCACTCTGCCTAATACCTCCACTTTGCGTGCTGGGAATCACAAAGGAGGAAGGGCTGCTCGCTCAGCCAGGATAGGGAATCAGGGCTGCAGCTCATCAGCTCCGGGGCTCTGAGCTGCACTTATTTATCTCGACCCTCAGAAAGATATACAGCTAAAGGAGTGTTCGTCCTCCCCTCCTGGCCCCAGATTAAACTCCTTTATCCCATTCTCTGTGGGAGTTCCCAGGCTGCTGTTTCACACACCCTCTCTCTGGGCCTTGTCAAACTCTGTGCAGATAAGTTTCCTTTCAAGATTCTGCTTTTGTTTCCAGTTATCGGCCTGGTTTTGGTTTTCTTGAGATCCTGAGAAACAGGCAATGTTCAAAGCACCTCTCCCAGATGGTCCGGATTGGCCTGGAACACAGCGAGACCCATCAAAAGGAGAGGATAAAGCCCTGAGCCACGGACAGAACATCTTTTGGCTTTTCTTAAATGAGACTTGGGAAGATGCACTGAGATGATACCCTTTGGATCTAACACACAGTCCAGATCCACCATCAGAAGCTGTCCTCAACCATACCAACAATGTGGGACAACAGGTCCCATTGCTGAACCCCAACTGCAGCCATCCACCAGCACAGATCTTCTCTCCCAACCTTCCTCTGTAAGACTGAAAGCAGCAAAGCACTGCAGAGCACAGCCCGATAGAACACCACATCCCTGCAAACTCAAGAACATGCTGCAGATGGGAAGAACCTGTTACAGTACTATTCTGCTTTGGTTTGTTGGGGTTTTTTTTCTGTGATAGATATTTTTCCAGTAGGACCCCATTCAAACTGCCATCAGCTTCAGGAGATGTTATAAGGTTAACTTCAGAGCTATAGACTGACGTACTGAAAAGCTAGGTGGAAACACAGGGTAAGAATCACAGAAGTTAAAGAATGAATCAGAACTTGGTCTCACCTTGCTTCTTTAAGTTGACATAACATCCCTTTTTAAAGCATGAGCAGGTACTGAAGAATTAAAGTCACATATTACAAACATATATTTCACATCCAATCTCCTAACTTTCAAATCTAACACAGAACTCAAGCAAGTCCCAAATCTGCTATTTCCCAGACATCATCTGCCCCCCAAAGGCCAATGGGGAAACTGCAGAGAATTCCTCAAAGCCAACGCTTCCCTTTCAGTTATAATCCTATAGAATTTCTTCATAGAATCATAGAATCACCAAGGTTGGAAAAGACCTCCAAGATCATCCAGTCCAGCTGTCCACCCACCACCGATATTTCCCCATCAAACTGTGTCCCTTAGCACCACATCTAAACTTTTCTTCAAAGCCACCAGGGATGACAAGAGCCATCAATGAAGACATGAAAAGAGTGTTAAAACTCCTCTTATTCTCTTTCTTTCCAATTTTCAGGCAGACAGCCTTCCCTCTCCAAACAGGATTCCAGGACAACAAGGCCAATGCCAGAGCTAGAGTGCTGGCCTCACCAAACCCAAAGAAAACACTGCTATTGCCCCCCAGGAGCCAGGATCTTACCCCTATAGGCAGTGAAAGATGAGTATCAGGCATAAATCAGATATAACCAAGCATGGGAAGAATACCACCTATTTTGCAGCTCTGTTTTGCAAGTCGCTGGGCAGGACAACAGCACCAACCTCGCAGTAGGAGCCCACCAGTTTGCAAAGAAAATATGTCATGTTTGGTCTAACCATCACAAGAAATAATCCTACAAAGCAGTCTTTGGCCTCATTAAGGCTGTCATTCCCAACTCCAACAAGCAGACAGCCACAGCCAGAGGAAAGGAGCTGCCTTTCTGCTGCCTGATGCACACAGCGTCCAGCTCCCAAGTTTGGTTGCAGGAAGTGTTTTTCGTGTCCACCCCTGACATCCCAGCTATAAAGCAAGCAATGGAAACAACATATAGTATGGTAACAACATGCATGCCCAGCCCAGAAGCCTGCAATCACCATAACAGCCACAACACAGATGTCTGGGAATCCAGGCACCTCGAAAGCCGTGTGTTAGCTCCTCCAACATCCCTGAGCAGGGACCCTAAATGAGAACTGGGGTGTTCATATCCTCCACCAAAACTGGAGCGGGACCACAGGAGGGCCACTAAGATGATCAGAGGGCTGGAGCAGCTCTCCTGTGAAGAAAGGTTGAGGGAACTGGGATTGTTCAGCTTGGAGAAGAGAAGGCTGCAGGGAGACCTCATTGTGGCCCTCCAGTACTTGAAGGGAGCGTATAAACAGGAAGGGGAACGGCTGTTTACGAGGGTGGATAGTGATAGGACAAGGGGGAATGGTTTTAAATGAGACAGGGGAGGTTTAGGTTGGATATTAGGAGGAAGTTTTTCACTCAGAGGGTGGTGACGCACTGGAACAGGTTGCCCAAGGATGTTGTGGATGCCCCATCCCTGCAGGCATTCAAGGCCAGGCCGGATGTGGCTCTGGGCAGCCTGGTCTGCTGGTTGGTGACCCTGCACAAAGCAGGGGGGTTGGAACCAGATGATCATTGTGGTCCTTTTCAACCCAGGCCATTCTATGATTAACAGCATGACAAGGGTTACGTGCTCTCCCAACAGGTTGCTTTCATTATGGTACCTTCATGAGGATTAGAGTAACTCCGGATTGAAGTGGTTGGCCACAGTACCTTCCAAAGGAGACGTGATGTATTACACGAGCCCATCTTGCCTGCAGACACCGTTAGAAATGCAATTTCTGTTGGGTTTCAGCTGAATTCATTGAAGTCATCACTGGGATTTGTGAGTCAGCGGTACGCGTTGGTGACAAATCTCCTTCCCAGCCACATGTGGTGGATGAGAGGAGCCCAAGCTGAAGGCATTTCTCAAAGCTCTAACCCTGCTCCTCCCCCTTCAATACAAGAATATTCCAGAAGGAGAAGAAAACACCCAATTCCCAGAGCACTGTTTCTTATCCTCATAAAGCACTTTGTGATGGTTTAGATTTAAAGAATGAAATGTCAAACAATTTCACCATTGCCACTCTTCCAAGCATGGAAGTAATAGCAAGAAAACCAAGACAGTGAGAAGAAAGAAGAGAGGGAGGGGAACACACATTGGAATTATGTGGAATGGGAACGACCCATCCCTGCACAAAGAAGCTTTAATCCCTCTGACATCAAGAGGCTCCCATTTTCCACAAAGAACTTCAGCACTTTAATCCCTCTTGGAGCATTTACTGTGAGCTAATCCATTTAATTCAATTACACTTGCCTAACAACCTGCTTTTCAAGAAATCTGTAGGGCCAATGATATTCTTTACTATGAGTTCTTTACCAAGAGAGTGGTGAGGTGCTGGAACAGCTGCCCTGAGAGGCTGTGGATGCCCTGTCCATCCCTGGAGGTGTTGAAGGCCAGGTTGGATGGGGCCCTGGGCAGCCTGGTCTGGTATTAGATATGGAGGTTGGTGGCCCTGCGTGCAGCAGGGGAGTTGGAGCTTGATGATCCTTGAGGTCCCTTCCAACCCAAGCCATTCTATGATTCTATGGTATCTACAGTAGCGTAGTGCTGGGGCTGAGGTTCCATCCAAAGGCCACACCAGGTCTCCCAGCAAGAACCCAACATCACTGCTTTACAGAGGTGGCAAATAAATACCCTCCCAACAGAAGCAAATGACAAAACCCCCATTGACTGAGCTGAGACACGCAGAACTCAACGCTCAGGAGTTCTTTCCAGCCCCATTTCTGACCGCAGGGTTCCATACCCTTCCCACACTGCTTGCCTACGTTTAAAACTTGCAGACTTCAAAATTACAATCACAGAATCACAGAATCACCAAGGTTGGAAAAGACCTATAAGATCATCCAGTCCAACCATCCATCTATCACCAATGGTTCTCACTAAACCACGTCCCTCAACACAACATCCAAATGTTCCTTGAACACCTCCAGGGTCGGAGACTCCACTACTTCCCTGGGCAGCCCATTCCAGTGCCTGACCACTCTTTCAGAGAAGTAGTATTTCCTAATATCCAGCCTGAATCTTCCCTGGCGCAGCTTGAAGCCATTCCCTCTAGTCCTATCACCAGTTACATGAGAGAAGAGGCCGACCCCCAGCTCACTACAACCTCCCTTCAGGTAGTTATAGAGAGCAATAAGGTCTCCCCTGAGCCTCCTCTTCTCCAGACTGAACAATCCCAGCTCCCTCAGCCGCTCCTCATAAGGCCTGTGCTCCAGACCCCTCACCAGCTTTGTTGCCCTTCTTTGAACACGCTCCAGGGCCTCAATGTCTTTCTTGCAGTGAGGGGCCCAGAACTGGACACAGTACTCAAGGTGCGGCCTCACCAGAGCTGAGTACAGGGGGACAATTACTTCCCTGCTCACATCTTTTTTTTTCTTAAAGACCAAAACAAACAGCAGCCTGTACCCAAAAAAAGTGCAATTAGAAAGTCAGCATTCCTCCAACTTCTCGTTAGTAAAAGTTTTATAACCCTCCAACATGTGGCACTCCGGCACAAGACCTGGCAGAAGGAAAAATGCCCTTGTCTGCCTTTCATAAATACAGCAACATTTCAACGTTGGCAAAGATAGCCTGGTTCCTATTACTAGCATTTTTCCATTTTAAATTTACTAGTTAATTTTATAGAAACAAATATAGGGACCTGCATATTATAAATCTATTAAGGATAAAATACGTTTAACTCTTGAAAAAAAAAACACAAGAAAAATCTCACACCTTCCCTCCAGCCCCTTCCAATTTTGATTTATATAGCTTTATAAAAAAAAAAGAAAGTGCCTCTCCACTGAGCTGGGAGGTCCTCCTGGTCCCCTCCTAGCGAGTGGCACACGTGTGGCCCCACTGGTCAGACCCTACTGACTCACCACTCCTGTAGGTAACTCCACCTGCTGCTGACCAATGGGGAGAATAGGGGAGTGCCTCCTTCTCCAGCCCCAGTATGAGGTCGGTATGGAAGCTGCAGGACAAAATTCAGCAGGGTGCCACCAACCCATGCTTCCAGATGGAGTTAGTAGGGTTGCTCCTGCCTTTTGCAAGGGGTGCAGATAGGTAGCAAGACACAGCTTGCAGCCCTTAGATCAAGGGAAAAGTCACTGAAGTCAACGCAACCAATCATTTAGTTGTGTTGTGGCATTTGGTAATCCTAAAAGACCATACAAGGTTGTTCACCCGAGGGGTGGGATGGCTTGTGCTGGGGCAGAGCAAATCCAGCACTGCTACAGCTCAGCTGATGGGTGAAGTCCTCCTCCAGGGACCTGGGAGGACAGGAGCTGCTGGGAACCCAACCTGGTCTGTACACAGGGCTGAGCTCCTCTGTCTGGTGGTTACCCCTGGGCTCCTAAAGCTCTACGGGAGGAGGGAAGCGTGCCCTATGGAGCTGCCATTTCCCAGATGAGGGTTTGCAGGATGGGTGCATGGAGGCCATGGTGACACAGCTCAGTCCCCGCAGCCCCACACAGTGCCACCCGTCTGCCCTCGTCCTCGAGTGCTTTCCTGTGCTGATCCAGGATTTTACGTGGATTTTACATGCATATGCTGATCTCCTTTTGCAGAATGCATTTATGACAAGATCAGCATATGCATTAATGTGCTAACAGTTCAGCTTCAAAGACGTCTTCCTAAAGGAAGAAGTAACCGCAAAGTTATTGGTTAGGGCTTAGTGCAGAGGAAAGTGAAGCACTGGAGCTCAACTAAGTCATGCCCAGTCATTTAAATTTAATTTCTGACTGGGAGAAGAGAGGAGAACACTTATCCTAGCTCCTGGGTATTGTTACAGACATATTTGTTCCCTTCAAACAGAGCAGCTGTCAAATTCATCTCGGAACCACAGAGCTGGAATTCTTTTATGCAAGCAGGGGAGAGCTGAGAAAGGAGAACAACAGGAGGAAAACTACAGGCAACCCCCCAAAAATCAGTTACCCCACTTCTCTTATCCCCTTCTCACCATGCACAGCAGTGATGGATGTGACCACGCTGCCTAGAGTGGATGCAAGGAAAAATGGAGCGGATCCTTGGCATGAATGCAAGGAAAAATCACACCCCCAAAAAACCTTTGCTATTCATATCTATATACCCTTATAGCCTTCAATGATCCACAGTAGAGAACACAACTCTGCAGCCAACCGCTGCATGAGTAGCTGGCAAGACCATGTTTTGGAGAGCCAAAACCATACCTCTTGATACCGACACTTGATATCCAGTAAGAACAGAGTGGAACCAGTCTACAGTTGTATTTCTGAGTCTCCCATTCTAGTTCCTGCTGAGCTGTGAACAAAAGCCCTCAGCTCTGCAAGAACACCCAGTGACTCCTCAAAGGAGGGGAGTCAACTCTTTGAAAGGGTAGATAACAGCAGGACAAGGGGAAATGGTTTGAAGTTGAAGGAGGGAAGTTTGAGGTTGGATATCAGGAGAAGTTCTTTACCAAGAGAGTGGTGAGGTGCTGGAACAGCTGCCCAGAGAGGCTGTGGATGCCCCGTCCATCCCTGGAGGTGTTGAAGGCCAGGTTGGATGGGGCCCTGGGCAGCCTGGTCTGGTATTAAATGTGGAGGTTGGTGGCCCTGCCTGCAGCAGGGGAGTTGGAGCTTGATGATCCTTGAGGTCCCTTCCAACCCAAACCATTCTATGATTCTATGATTATGTTGACTCAATGATTCCAGCAATCCACCAATCTACTAAAATGGTCCTTAAGTTCACTATTCAGTATATATGACACAAACCCAAAGAACCCCAAACCATTCTCTTCTCAACCTAGCACAAACTGGCAGAGACACGTTAGAAGCAAAAGGGGACTGCTGCAAATAATCAGAAAACCTTCAAGGATTTGGAGCCTCCTCATCCTACAAATAAATTCCAAGCTCCTTTTTTTCCCTTTCCAAGCAAAGTGGAAAAGAGAGATCCTCCAATCTCCTAAATGCTTAATGCTGTTGTTCTTAAAACACTTTGGAGATACTTCAATAGAAACAGAAATATTAAATAGAATTTCTTTCTGAGCCTGGCAGGTCACGTCAGGGCCAGAGCCATCACTGGATTGGAGGCTCAGGCCACTGAACACCTCGTTCCAATGATGGGCATCTAGGCCTGCAGAAGCACATCACAAATCTCTGCAGTCTGCACCTATCTCCTGTCCCCAACCTTAACCTGCTTTATGAGCTATGCTACAGACTCTGTGCAGTTGCAGAACTGCAGTGCAATCCAGTTGTCATTGCATGATGGACCATCACCATCCACCATGCCAAAAATGAGGTTTAACAAGAGCAGAAGTAGAGTCTTGCACCTGGGGAGGAATAACCGCCTGCATCAGTACAGGTTGGGGGATGAGCTGCTGGAGAGGAGCTCTGCAGAGAGGGACCTGGGGGTCCTGGTGAACAATAGGTTGGCCATGAGCCAGCAGTGTGCCCTGGTGTCCAAGAAGGCCAATGGGATCCTGGGGTGCATTACAAAGAGCATGGCCAGTAGGTTGAGGGAGGTGATCCTCCTCCTCTGCTCTGTCCCGGTGAGGCCATATTTAGATACTGTGTCCAGTTCTGGGCTCCCCAGTTCCAAAAAGACAGGGAACTCCTAGAAGGAGTCCAGTGGAGGGACACGAAGATGATGAAGGGCCTGGAGCATCTCCTGTATGAGGAAAGGCTGAGTGATCCGGATCTGTTCAGCCTGGGGAGGAGAAGACTGAGAGGGGATCTGATTTTATAAGTATCTAAAGGGAGGTGGGAGGCAAATAGATGAGGCCAGGCTCTTCTCTGTGGTGCACAGCAACAGGACAAGGAGCAATGGCCTAAAAATTGAACTCGGGAAGTTCTGTACTAACATGCAGAAGAAATTCTATGTGATCAGGGTGACGGAGCACCGGAACAGGTTGCCCAGAGAGGTGGTGGAGTCTCCGTCTATGGAAATATTCAAGACCCGGCTGGAAGTCGACTTCTGAGACCTACTGAGGGTACTGCTTTATAGGGGGGTTGGACTCAATGATCTCTTCAAGCCCATTCTCACCCCTGTGATTCTGTGAAGTGCTGACAGCACGGCTTGCTTTTCAAAGCAGGCTGACATGCCTGACACCAACGAAGCAGCACAGCCTGCATTGCTCTGCGAGACTCCGAAAGGCAAAAATGTGCTCCTCATTTCTTGCTCGGTAGAAGCACACTCCAAAGATTTGCCTTGACTTTGCAGAACTACTGCAATTAGTTATAAATGATTAAGTGAAAGACTCAGGCTCAGTCCAAGTCCCAGAGGAGGCAGACACTGACTTCACTCACCGCTCCATTAATTGAGGTCCTGCTCAGCCCAGAGCCAACTCCGTGTGCAGCTAGTAAAACGTCTGATTCCTTTCCTTTTTCCAGCCATGCTTTAAAAACACGCAATAAAAATTAGCATCGTGCTGCAGAAATACGCCTCGAAAGCCTGGCTGATGCTTTCATCCTTAGGCTGAAACACGTACCTCGGGCAGCCCTTCACGTACACTTATTTACACAAATAGAAACTTTCCACGTCCACCTTGTAAAGCAGGCTGGGTTCTCATCTAGTTTCTAGGGAGGAAAGAAAAGGAGCAACAGAGAGATGGTTCATTTAATCTTCAGGAGAGTGAGGAAAGGCGAAGGAAATAATTCATGCCATTCTGGAGGAGGCTTCAAACACTTCCTCATGTCGCAGGGCTCAAAAACCAAGCGCTCATTCATAGGATCCAGGCTGGAAATGGTAGGTTTGATCTTCCCCAGTTCAGATTCAAACCATTCCTACTTGTGAGCGTTCCTTACCAGCAAAGTGAGGAGTTCACCATTCAGGGTAAAACATTATAATCACAGAATCATTACGGTTGGAAAAGACCTCCAAGATCATCCAGTCCAACCATTAACCCATCCCCACCACTGCCAACTAAACCATGTCCCTAACAGCCACATCTCCATGTTTACTGAACACCTCCAGGGACAGTGACTCCACCACCTCCACAATGAAATAAGGAAGAAAAAAAAGCATCCATGGCTTCCAAGAAGTCAGAACTTTTCCAGGCATTTACCTACATTAGAAAAGATTGCAACATGCTAACATTTCTTCAGCTGATGGGGATGAAAGGGAGGAAGAAAAGAACTAAGCCTGCCTGCTCATATTCAGGATAATGCATCTTTTCTATATAAAATGACATTCAACAGCACAGGATTTTCCTTTACACCCTGTTATTACAATTACATGTGAGTTAATAAGAGCTTCAAGCTGTGCTGGTAAGGTTTTACCCTTCCCAAGAACAGCGTGTTTGGTTGCAGGAACCCACTGTCTAGACCCCAGAGACAGACTGATGTCAGAAAGAGAAGAGCTTTCTCAGAACTATAACAAAGAAACATTTACCTAAGGCATTTAAAAGGAAGTTCCTCCCAATTATTGTTGGAGTTGAAGGCAGTCTCCCAAACTTGCTTTGGGAAAGGGCTTCCCATGCCAGGATCCCACATAGCATAGACATGTGCTGCAGACAGGGATTCACAGCCTGCCTCACAGAGGATGCCCTCAATATGGACGTGGCCAAAAAGACCATGCAATTAACTCAGAAACTATCACAGGGACACGCACAGCTCCATGAGGTGCTCAGAGCCCCATCCAGCCTGACCTTGGAGTCTCCATGGGGCACCCACCACCTCTCTGGGCAACCTGTGCCACTGCCTCACCACCCTTAGCATCAAAAACTTTGTCCTTGTATCCAGGCTAAACCTCCTCTCTTCCAGTTCGAAACCATTTCCCCTTACCCTATCACAACAGACTTTGCAAAGAGCCCATCCCCTTCTTTCTTACACCTGGTGCCTGTTGGGTAGGGTTGGCAACCCAGAACTGGCCCATGGCCATGGGAAGGTTGTTCATAATGTCCTTCCAGTACTTGAAGGGAGGTACAAACAGAATGGGGAACGGCTGTTTACAAGGGAGGATAGTGATAGGACAAGGGGGAATGGTTTTAAACTGAGACAGGGGAGGTTTAGGTTGGATTTTAGGAGGAAGTTTTTCACTCAGAGGGTGGTGACGCACTGGAACAGGTTGCCCAAGGAGGCTGTGGATGCCCCATCCCTGCACGCATTCAAGGCCAGGCTGGATGTGGCTCTGGGCAGCCTGGTCTGCTGGTTGGAGACCCTGCACATAGCAGGGGGTTGGAACCAGATGATCATTGTGGTCCTTTTCAACCCAGGCCATTCTATGATTCTATGACAAACCCCTGCAAACAGAGCGCTGTGAGATGCAGTTCTGCCGCGTGCGAGATGGAGCTGGCCATGCTCCTAACTGGGGAGGGAAAGTTCTATTCCAGCTTGCTAAATTCGAAACAGAAGGAAAGCGAGAGTCCTTGCGCTTATGAGGTGCTACTGTGGGAAGTTATCAATAAACCCTCCTCAAGAGGAGACGCTGCAGCCCCATTCAGTGCATGCTGAGCTGAGCAGGGACGATGCCAGGGCCAAAGGAAGAAAGCTGTGCTGTTGTGAGAGATGTGGCAAACGAATTGAAATTATTAGAGGTCTGTGTGAACCCACACATCACACATCAATGGATAGGGTGTAGGAAAGAGGAAAAAAAGAAGAAAAACAGGAAAAAAAACAACCAGTAATGGTAGCTGTAGTGCAGGAAGACAAGCAGACCACCAGAACAAGCTCTGTGTTCTCCAAGGAGAGGAAGGAGAAGCGTCTCCAGCGGGAGGGACCAAAGTGCTGAGCTGAGGAAAAGAGGCAATGTCTGAGCACAGCGAGGGAACGTTGTACTGAAAGCAGGTTGCCCAAGGAGGCTGTGGATGCCCCATCCCTGCAGGCATTCAAGGCCAGGCTGGATGTGGCTCTGGGCAGCCTGGTCTGCTGGTTGGCGACCCTGCACACAGCAGGGGGGTTGAAACCAGATGATCATTGTGGTCCTTTTCAACCCAGGCCATCCTATGATTCTATGATTCTATGATGATTCTATGAAAGCTCTGAGCAGAGCTGGGTAAGGGAGCAGCTTACCATAAGGGGGACAATGGGGACCCATCCGTGCCACCTAACATTCCAGTAGGCTCATTCAGAGAGAAGAGCAGAGCATCAACCAGTTACCCCAGCTGGGAATTCCAGCATGAAGATGGCCAATGTAATACACCAGTAGCTACTGGAATATCCTCTTCTGGAGAAACGATGTTGTGACTCTTTGAAAAAGTATCGATTCATGAGGGAAAGAGGGTCAAACATGGTCTGAAACTCTGTATAAGGAAATCTCCACACTGATATTTGCCTAAGTGCGGGTAAGTAGGGAAACAAGTTCCACAGTGAATGTGGACTCTACAGGGCAGCATCCTCTGCTGAACCCGAGCCGTGACTGACTTCGGTAAACAAGTTGCATGGATCTGGATTAGGAACAGATCCTGAAGCAGGAGGAACGCCGTGGGGGGCCAGTATATCTGGTCCATGACCAAAGCCATTCCCATGCCCCAAGCCAACCCTTCATGGGATGGCCGATGAAGCAACTCTCAATTTGCTGCCATAAACAAAGCCTACTTTCCCACAATCCTGAAGCCACCATATCTGGGACCAATCTGCTTCTCTATAGCAACTCCTTTCATTCCTCCCTCCTCCAGGAAAGGTGACAACAGCCATTCACAATGGCCAACCCTACTAACTGAAGAGTCCTAGGACCCACATCTTTCAAGATCAGCTCTGCTGCTCTAGCACAAAAGCAATTGGCTGTAATGGTAACGCCAGACCCAGACAAGCTATGACTCACATACCAGCTCTGCAGGTCTTCTGGAAAAAGTTACCAAAGATAAAACAATCTTTGCATCCTTTGATTTAAGAAGGGACTTCTGGGCTATGTCTGCCTTAGAAGGGAGTGTAAATCTGCATTTATCCCTGAAGGCTCTCAGTACCAAAGGGTTCCTATTGGGCTTTAACAATGCCACTGCCCTTCCTCATGAAACAATGACAAGCTCTAGTTCTCTTGATGGATGCTTATCCTCTACAGAAGTCAACGACAGAAATGTGAAATGGGTATAGAGCATCAGGATGGTCTTAGAAGATTGTTTAGTCTCCTCAGCAAGACATGATTAAGAACTCCGCAATGAGAAATGAAGATGTGGTAAAAGAGATCTCAATCTCATCAGAGAAGCCAACTCAGGTTCCTCCCAAGGCCTTTAAGCAAAACAGATCTCTGTTCTTCTGTAGGCCTTCCGGCAGAGATTTAATTCCTAATTTTGTCAGGCCTGCCCAGTGTAAAGGCTTCAGAGGAAAAACAATAAGGGGAACATAGGCTGAAAAGGGAAAGAAGTTAAGGCAGAGCCTGAGAACTCACCAAACTTGCTCACAAACTGCAGAACACCATTCATCTTCTGAACAAGCCACCAAGAAAGGCATTTCGGTGGCTCTGACGCAGCAGCCAGCCTGTGGGAGGTCTGCTGGAAATCTGCAGTGCCCACGACTTACAGGGCCAGGAGGAAGATAACACTGCCCAGCAGGAGCTGCAAAGAAAAGCAATTGTCCTCCCAGCACAGAGCACAAATGCAAAACCCCTTTCATGCATCTACTGCCAGAGGCAGCGTAGCCTGGCTAAAGCCATGGGTGCCAGTGATACTTCAATAGTTCAGATCCCGTACTTCACCCAAGGGGTAAGAAGACTCCAGGAAGACCACAGGAATTCCTACAGACCTCCAGGCCACCAGCAAGGAAGGGTGGTTAGGAGGTACGGGAAGTTAAGCACAGCGTATTGGGGAAGATCCCAAAACTTTCCTATCACAAAGAGAGCTTGGTCTTCACCAGAAAGCTAGAACTGATCACAGTGGACCACCATCCACTTACAGGGTAATAGATATCATTAATAATAACAGGCATTCACTCTTGAGCAGAGATCCATATGTGACACGCTGCGTCCAGCTGAGGGCTCCGAGCAAGAAGCTTTGCCATCCACATCCCTCAAGAAACACTGAAACACACTGACATCAAATAGAAATTTCACATCCTTATCTGCACACACTGCATCTGCTGAGCACCACAGCTAAGTGCCAGCAGAAAGAGACTGGGAGAAGAATGATGTAAGACACAGGGGGGAACGATGAGCTATTGCTGATGTCTGCCCCAAGTTCAGCCCTTCTGAGCACCAAACACAGCCTGGTTATTCAGGATGGCCTGTTCCTAGGAGTAAGAAAAATATAGATATGTTAGGGTATATTTATGTTATTGTCATCTGGAAGGGACCAAAGTCATAGCAGTGCAATAGGCTGGAGAAGCATCATACAGTAAGTTTCTTAATCCAAAGTAAGCAGACCTCCTTAGCATGACCAAAACATCCCTTCCCAACTGCAAACGCCCTATTAAAGGCACTCTAGCTTCAGCTGAACGCAGCATCTGTCTTCAATGGAAGGAGGAACAGTCAGCTTCAGAGCCACCACAAAGGTTTTATGGTTACTCGCTCTCATTAAGCAAAGCAGCAAAAGAACTTTTGTGTTTTGAGAAAAAAACAATGCAAAGAGGTACAAGCAGCTCCAAGAGACCCCAAACGTTGGCCCTGCTGCAGCAGTAAACCTGGCAGACCAACACTCAGCCCCATGGTCAGTGCAGGGCAGCGGATTGGGACTGCTAACGCCATCACAAGGTGAGCCTCACTGCGTGCTGCAGCACAGCCTTCAATCCTACCACCACAAGGCACTGCTCCACATAGAACCACTGAGGTTGGATACGACTTCTCAGACCCCCAAGCCCAACCCATCCCACTGTGCCCACTGACCACATCCCTCAGAGCCACATCTCCATGGTTCTGGAACACCTCCAGGGATGGTGACTCCAACTTAGTGGCCCGTTCCAGGGCCTGACCACTCCTTCTGATAACGAACGCTTCCCAATAGCCAACCTAACCCCATTTGGTGCAATGTGAGGCCATTCTTTCTTGTCCTATCAAAAAAGCAAATAAATCTTGAACCAAGCAGCAAGGCACTGAAAAAGGACCAAAATGGCAATACTGAGGCTGTTGCGAGGTTGACACTGGGCCTTGGTGTCCACCAACCAGGCATCTCGGTGCCTCACAGCCATTAACAGAGCTTTTGGCATCTCTGCAACGTACACAGCTCTCAATTTATACAAAACAAATGTACAGACATGCTTGAGAGGCCTTCGAGGAGAGCTGGCAACAAAAAGAAGCCCCCGTGATAAGGATTCCTCTCTCAGCCCTCCAGAAGCATTCTAACATGGAAATCTCCAGTAGGTTCTAATTATGTCGTAATTAAGAGCTATAAGCTCGTGCCTTTCTTCTCATTTACCAGATCGCTTCTTTAAATTGAGAGCTGAGCCGGGATTTTAAGACAAACCCAGGTTTTAAAAAATAATTAAAAATAGAAACAAAGATTTGGAAAAATTTTTGGAGTCAATTGTTTATTGAGCCTCCAACTGATTTTAATGAAAAATATGGTTACCATTTGAAAAAAAAAAAACCCCAGCACTTTTATGTTTTGCATAAGGAAAAGTCCCTACAATGCAACCTCCAGGGCACTTCTCAACAAAACATCTCCAATGGTCGCAGGGCTCTCTGGCCAAAAGCCCTCCTCGAAACCCAAAAGATGTGGGTTGCAAACTATTTCAAGTATCCACAACAAGTGAAACTGGATGTAGAGAAATATGTTCTCAACATTTACTTCTGTTTACGATGAAACTGGAAACAGATGACCCCTCACAACACATTGTGTGAACGGGTAATTAACCAGCTGCAGCTGGAACCCGACTGCTGATCATTTACATTTGCGGCGCTGATCATTCCAAACCAACTCAAGAAGGTCATTGGAGGGGTAATGTGGGACATCCCTCCCATCAGGGCTTCTCAGCACGTCCCATGCTGCGGGCTTCATCCAAACCAAGAGTTATCCACCATGAAGGTTTCGGGAAGGTGCTCAGTGTGGAACTTCTCCCTCAGGCTGTGCTGCTGGAAGAGGCTCTTGGGAGCCCCACTTGCCCTTCTGATGTGGGTTACTATTGGACTTGGTCCCCTGTACCACTCTTCCCATCAAGACAGATTCTACCCCAGCATACAATCATAGAATGGCTTGGGTTGGAAGGAACCTCGAGGATCATCAGCTCCAACCCCTCCGCCACAGGCAGGGCCACCAACCTCCACATTTAATACCAGGCCAGGCTGCCCAGGGCTCCATCCAGCCTGGCCTTGAGCACCTCCAGGGACGGGGCATCCACAGCCTCTCTGTGTCACCATGCACACATTTATATGCAACCCAAAAGACATCAAAATTAGGAATAAAGCACATGAGCCCTACCAAATGTACACACATACACATGTGTACATATACACATACGTACACTTTTTGAAAAGGCTGGTTTCACCCATCTGAAAACAATTATGAGCCGAATCAGTTGGGGAAAAAGAATGTAATCAGAACAACATGAAGACTAATTGAAAATTGTTCAAGAACATTTTAAGTGGATGCTCAAAAAGCCACAGTGGAAAAAGGCAGCCGTGCTAGTTGAAAGGCAACCTGGTCGGAAGGAAGGCAGGGAAGCTATAAACACAGAAATGTGACAAATGGAATAAGCTGAGGCCAAAAGACAAGAATCTGGTGTTAGGATGCACAGTTAAGTGATAAGGGAAGCAAGAGACACACGAAGAAATCAACGGTCAGTTGGAAATCAGAGTCATAGAATGGCTGAGGTTGGAAGGGGCCTTAAAGATCATCATGCTCCAACACCCCTGCCATGGGCAGGGATGCCAGCCACTGGATCAGGCTGCCCAGGGCCCTATTCAGCCTGGCCTCGAATGCCTACAGGAACGGGGCCTCCAAAATTTCTCTGGGCAACTTGTTCAAGTGCCAATGTACAAGCTGTCCATTGTTCTAGTGCCAACGTACAACCAACCCATTGGCTAGTATATGGTTAAGTGCACCCGTTAGCCCCAAGCCCATCTGCATATTGTATTATCAGCAGTTTCTTTTTTCAAGTATATGAAGAATAAAATATTTCAGTGAATTGCTCCTCCAGCACAAGAAAAGAGGTAGGATGTTTTTACTCCCCCTTGTAAAATGCACAACTGGAAGAAAACTGTCTCATTAGTATCTCAGTTGTGCTGTGCTAAGCAATCACAACCAAGGGCATGCAGAACTCTTGCTCTGCAATTGAGCCATTTCTATCTCAGCCAATAGCACAAATCAGAATACAGTACTGGAAATGCTGCCATAACTTCCCCTAATAGACCAAGTTTGGTTCTAGTGCCTGAATTCAAGAAGGCCAGTGAAGAATTGGTCAGACCTCATACTAGAGCAGATGACCAGATTGGAAAGTTTGGAGTTTTTCCATTGGGGAAATTGGATTGATTTCTTCTACTGCAGCACTGGTTAGCAGGCTGTAAGTGCTGAGCCAATGGACTCCCATTTGTAGGTTAGTGCCACAGAATCCAAGTCAATATTTCAAAGAGAGCCTGAGGAAGGCTAGAAATTAGGTTACATGTTATTATCAAGGAGTTATTAAAAGGACAGACATATCAAGTACAAAGTACCTTAATATTTGGAGAGAGCAGAAGACTGAAGAATATCCTGGCAATTATTTTCCACTGATTGTATCTGCAATCCTTAGGAAATGAAGGGAACAAACATTAAAAGAGAGGAACAACAACAAAGCACAGAAGACGGAGCGAGCAGACAGGAAACCAAAAGCCCTGAAGAGTGGAAGAGGCACCAAAACCATCCAGGGGCACCAAATCAAAGCATTCACACAACTCAAGGCTATGAACTTGAGCGGGAAACGGCATCCCCGGGTGACAAACCTCAAAGGATTAAACAGGAGGACGCACTCAGGAAAGGTCTAGGAGCTGGGAGAGGACAGAAAGGTGAAATATCCCAAAAGAACAGCAACAGCTGAGGAATGTGTAGCCTTGTGCTCCGCAAAGTCAGCGGGAGGAGAGCACAGCACGACCCGATGCGAAGGGACAGAATGGGGATGCGGGGATCCCTGAGCACATCCCTACAAATTACAGAGGTGAACAAGAAACAGGGACCCAAAAATGGAGAAGGAACAAGGAAGGGGTTTCTCCTTAAGAGCTGTGTTTAAAACATTCAATTAGCATTGCAGAAATGCCACGTTCTAAGAGCTCATGGGATGAGAAAATTAACAGCATTACACCTTGGCTTGTTTCTCTACCTTGAAACAAACGTATCTGGAGAGGACCAGCACCCACTGGGCACTGTCTGGGTTTATTTTGTTGACCTTTCAGATTTCCTGAACACTTAAATATAAAATGCAGTCTGTAGGAAAAGTTCCTTTCAAACGAGAAATGAAAGTCCTTAAAGCTCACACTTCACTGCGGACTCAACAAGCAGCCAACACTGAAGCCCAGAGGCTGGTTCAGGGAGTAAAACAAATTGTATGCATGTAGTAATAAGGAGAAGGGCCACCGAGATCAACTCTTAGCCTTTCTTACACCATTGGATACCAAACAATGGTAAGATCCCAACAGGAAGAACTATATGTCCCAGGCAAAGAAACGCTTTCCCAGTAACCCAAACTGCTCCCCTCTGCCCCAAGGTCAGTCCTCCTCCATGAGTCAGAACCTGATTCATTTTCCCGTAACACAGCGAGTTCAACAACCCAAGAATTTCCAAGTTTCATCAAAATCCATAAACACATTTTATTCTATCCAGCAGAACATTGAACTTGGCGGGGCCGAGTACCACAGCAGTGGCCTCAAGTCAAGAAAAATCCTCTATTTGAAGAGTCAAAACATCTCCCAGGAGCTAAGCTAGGTAGGTCTGGAAACTGGGCATCTCTTCTAAATACAAATATTCTCCTTTGTCATAAACAAAATAGCCGTTAAAAGCTTATAATTACTACGTGCTTGCGCTACCAGCATGTTAAAACCAGGGCAGCCCATTAGATGAGTGAAGTTATCTGGATGGGACAAAGCGGTACAGCCAGGCAAGGATTAATAACCCCAGCCACACAGGGAGCGTTATCGGAGTGAAATCAGAACACCAAAGTCCTTTGGCTCCCTGAGCTCTGCTCAACTTATTTTTCCTTTAAACTCTTCCTTTTTTTTGTTCTTAATTTGGTCTTTGCCACAAGAAGGAAAACACGAGGCATGAATCTGTTATTCCTACAGAGATCCCAGCAATCCCATAGTCCGACACCTTGAAAAACACAGACGAGGAGTCGTCTGCTAATTAGTGCCTACTTCAAGGTCAGCAGTTGTGGTTGAACCGGAGCTGAGAGCTTTCAGAAGTCATTGTGATGTTCCAGGTTTCCCCAGGATGATGCAACGTCCACCACAAAGCCTGGTGGTTCCAGCAGCTCACTACCTTACAAAGATGATCAGAGGGCTGCAGCACCTCCCTTATGAAGACAGGCTGAGGGAGCTGGGCTTGTTCAGCATGGAGAAAAGAAGGCTGTGGGGTGACCTCATTGCAGCCTGCCAGTACCTAAAGGGAGCCTACAAACAGGAGGGGAGTCAACTCTTGGAAAGGGTAGATAACAGCAGGACAAGGGGAAATGGTTTGAAGTTGAGGGAGGGAAGATTGAGGTTGGATGTGAGGGGGAAGTTCTTTCCAGAGAGAGTGGTGAGGTGCTGGAACAGCTGCCCAGAGAGGCTGTGGATGCCTCGTCCATCCCTGGAGGTGTTGAAGGCCAGGTTGGATGGGGCCCTGGGCAGCCTGGTCTGGTATTAAATATGGAGGTTGGTGGTCCTGCATGCTGCAGGGGGGTTGGAGCTGATGATCCTTGAGGTCCCGTCCAACCCAAGCCATTCTATGATCCTATGATACCTCCACTCCCATGCATTTGCCCAGCTCTGACCTTCACCTCTGCACCTCATCAAGCCTTTGGTTGCCTGGACTAAATCAGTAGCTCCTATCCATCTTTTCTAACAGAGAAGAGGAGAACTTGCAATCCTCTCCTCTGACAAATTAAAGATATTAAGTTCCTTAAGCATCTTATTGTAAATCCTGCTTCCTAATCCCAAAGAAGGTTCAAGCTGTACCATCTTTGTGCAACAAAACCAGGAGCAGTAGCAGGACAATTGCTCTATAAACCCCCTCAAGCCATGCCTTCAAAGTCCTCATGGAGTCTTATTTCTATATTCTCCTATATTACTCCTCCTAAGATGGCAAGGGGGTTATTTTTTGACCGCTTCTTTAGTAATAAGTGGAAGTAATCATACAGGCTCCCACCTACCATTAAAAAGGGAAGTAAGACCAAATTAAGCACTCTCATATCGGTTGTGAGACTCAAACAGATGTCTGGAAATGAAGCAGACCATAATTTCTAAACATGGCAGTGCAGGAAGATGCTTCAGTCGAAGGGTTTGGGTGTTGGGATGGGAGTGGTGCTGCTGTTTTATTTTTCAGGGCTGTCCTAGAAGAAAGCTGAACCTTGCAGTGAGACCTCAGGCTCACGATGCACCTCAAGAACTCTTCCTTGTAGTAAATGAGACAGAAATCCTCCTAAACGTTGTGAAAGAACAGCCAGAAGAGATGACAGCATGCAAATAGGCTATAAAACAGTCTGGCGACCGCAGCTAAAAATGAAGTCATACAAGATGAGAAGCACCTACCAGATAAGATGTGCAGCTGCAGATATCAAGGAAAGGAACCCAATAAATCAAGAACTTTGCCCTTTAAAAGAACTCACGTTCACCTAAAACAGACCCCATAGACAGACCAGTCTTTGTTTCTTTCTGCTTGTTGGTTTTAGGTCTTCTTTAACTCTTTGGGCTCTTCCAAGACACTGGAAGCACCAAGCACCAGCAGCTGACCCCAATACCTCATTCAGTGCCTTGAAGAACTCTGCCAAGCTCACTGCTTGCTGGTGGGGCTCACATGTCCCCAAGACCCCAAACCATCAACCTCCTCATTGCCCCACGTGGAATTCCACGCTGTGCATCACAACACCACGGACAGAGCAAGGTGAGGCCGAAGGCATCCTCATCACACCCGGAAAACAGCACAGGGGGAAGCAGAGCAGGCGGAGGGGGAGAGACAGACTGAGCCCTGTGCAGCCCCAGCACTCCCTCTGACACAGTGCTCAGCTCCACACGGGAAAACACTTAATCTGCAATTTCCCCCTTTCAGACAAGGTGAGGAATGAGGTCTCCTTGTGAGATTAGCAGCACGAGCAGCCAAGACGGGCGAGCAGTTTTGCTCAAGGCCACATAATAGTTTCCTGGTAATTATCCTCATTCCCCGCTCACTGGGCTACACTGACATCAGTAGCTTCAGCCTCACAGCCAATAAATATAACCTTTAGTAACAGCACTAGAAAGCAAATATTAAGCACAGGGCTCTCTGGAGTGAGCTTACCTCTCTGCAAGGGGTTCTTTCATCTCTGCAACAAACCCACTGAGCACAAAACCTGACCCTGGAAACCTGCACCATGCAGTCCAAGGGCTGAAAACTGACTTACAGTGCAGAAATGAAGTGAGACACCGCAAAAATGAGGCCCACCCTAACATCGAGGCCATCTGAGCCCCTTCAGGTCTTCGGGATGTCGAAGCCTATTGCAGAACAAATGTGTTCTCATTTTAGCTCCATCTCCAGGACGTTGGAAAGTCAATGAAAAGAGGGCACCTCCACGTGCCTCCAATCATTTTGGTCAAGGAATGGTCAACTGACACCTGTTGGTGCCCCAATCCTGGAAGTGCTCAAGGTCAGGCTGGATGGGGCCCTGGGCAGCCTGAGCTGGTGGGGGGCAACCAGCCCACAGCAGGGGTTGGGGCTAGGGGGGGCTTTAAGGTCCCTTCTGACCCAACCTCTCTGTGATTCTATGATTCTTCATATCACAGAGATAATTCACCGATGCATTAATTCACATGCAACTTAGGTAAGAGTCAGTGGTCATGCACAAATCACATCACAGAATGTTTAAGGTTGGAAAAGACCTCTGGGATCCCAAAGCCCAACTCATCCCCGCCATGCCCACTGACCACATCCCCTCAGTGTCACATCTCCACAGTTCTTGAACACCTCCAGAGATGGTGACTCCACCACTCCCTGGGCAGCCTGTGCCAATGCATTATCACTGTTCACAAGAGGAAATTTTCCAGCCTGAACCAGACTCTGCACCTTTTAGGACTTAAACACAGATTATGGTCTCCAGGTGCTGCAGCCGGTCCCATTTTGTAGTCCAAACATCCTAAGGAACACAAATGGAAGGAAAAGTATTTGATAACAGCCAAGAAAGGATCTGACACGATGACCAGGTGCTTACAGCCGCAAGAAACTCCGTAAGTGGCCGTGATGGGTTGTTCCAAATCCTCACCCACCTCAGACTGGGGGGGTCCATCTGAAACTGGGGGTTATTCTAACAAATGGAAAAATACTTTGGGTTATGGAAGGTTACCTCTTTAATACCTCAATTCTGGCTCCTGTTGAAGTCCCAAATTAAAATCTGACTTCAGGGGAAAAGGAAAGGAGGAGGAAGACAAAACAAGGAGAAGTCAAAAGGCAAAACTGTCCTTTGCTCTCATTCCACAAGTTAAGATGAATATTGGGTATTTTCCATTGCTTTTATGTTTGTCCCCATATGGGACAAACAGCAATGGGTCACCACCACCAGGCAGCTGCCTTGGAGCTCCCAGGTGGGTGGCAGAGGGGTTTTGCAGCACCTCCATAACCATCAGCATTACATTTACAATAGACCAGATACCAACACGGACACGAGGATTCACCCATGCTACTCACTGGCCTACGGAGGTGATCTGCTGGAGGTGAAGAAGTGCATCCATTCCTGCTCAGCTCCCCCTGTTGGAGCTCTGAATCAAGGTCCCACACGACCACCAGCACTGACCCGTGGATCCCTGCTGTCCGGATTCTCCTGGCCATTCTGAAAGAATAATTTGGTTCTCTCCCCACCTCTCCACCCAGCAGACTTCACATCCAATGCTCACCAACCACCACAGCTAACTCTGGCTCTGCGCTGTGCTAACATTCATCACCCTTGAGCTAACTCTGGTGCTGGATGAGTTTCCTTTGGCTTTTCCATTTACAACAACCTCCATGGATTTGCTCCAACAACATCTGCCATCACAGATGCAACGCCACAGCATTAGGTCCACACAAGCCATCCCTCACCAAGAGTCAACACGCCAACCCAGAAAAAAGCTTAATGTGTGAGCTGCAATGTACACACAGAACAAGGGATGTTGGCAGGACAAGCCCTCATTCCCCATTTGCAGCTCATTACTTCTGGTTTTGGCCAACACGGAGCCTCAGGAGCACTAGATCTACCTGGCCAAAAAAAGTTCTAAGCACCTACAGGGATGCCATGGCCACGGATGGGGCCCTGAGCAGCCTGAGCTGGTGAGGGGCAACCAGCCCATAGCAACGTGTGGGGATGGATGGGCTTCAAGATCCCTTCCAACCCAACCACTCCATGTTTTTACAGAGCCATCAGCTTGGGCATGGCATGAGGTGGCCAAAAGCAGCAGCAATTTGTCGAGGACAGCGACAAGGTCACCAACACAGCATGTTTTACCAAATCACAAGCATCTCCATTAGATTCTGGAAAGCCTCCTCACCAGTTTAGCTTTCTATCTGTTGCCAGACTGACCCCGCAGCACGTATACTTTTATTTGCATCCTGGTATTTGGCAACAGTAAGAAATATTTCCTAGCAGGAACAAAAAAAACCTCTTCTATTCAAACTGAAACATCCACTGGACATCCCTGTGGGCCTAATTCCCAGAACACTGAAATCCAGACCTCCAAATGGGAAAAACATATTGACTGTCAGCCAGCAACCCCAGGTGTGGCAAGCCAAGACCTCAGTAACAGTCTGCATCACCATCTGTCTGCCACACAGTAACTGGGAAAACGCTGCTGTTCCAAATTCGACTCGCTTCAGCGTTAAGATAATTGCTTAAGTATTAATTAAATGTGCCTCTCTGCAGCAGCACAGGAAGCTCACGTGGATAACGCACTGAATGCATCTCTGGAACCAGTGGGCACAGCACAGCAGAGAGCAAAGTTAGCTGGCACGGAAATACTTCTCAGATGAGGACGTGAAGGAATCTTGCAGCCACACAGCTGCAAAGAACCACCGGGGAAAATTCACCCAACGCTGTGCCCAGGGCAACCCAGCAGGGCTGGTCCCATTTGTGGCAATCACAGCCCCCCTTCCTAGAGGGCACACTCAGCACAGAGCGCTCCTCCACCTCCTGCTTTGGCTTCTCTCCTTGCAGGGTGCCCCAATCCTGGTTGCATCTCCACCTTCACACATCCTAGCCCAGAACCAAGAAGAAAACCATTTCTTCATCAGCACCCCAACAAGCACAGGACAGTTGTAATGACTTATTTCACCCCCTCTAAGTTCTACGGTTCCATTTCCACACCATCCGCTGTGGCAAATCAAGGCGTTTGTCAACGTCTTCCATTTGGAGAGCTCAAAATCCCTTCCACATCCCAAAGGCTGCATCTCTCCCTCTTCCTCCTCTTGCTCAACAGTTTGGAAGAAACGACGCTGAGTAAAGGACAGAAAGAGTCCAGAGGGTCTCAGAAGGAGAAGAAAGGGATTGTCCCGATGCGGATTACATTGCTATGTTGTTAATTACACCGAGCCAGTCTTCTACGGGGATTACAGGCTGCCACACTGCTGCTGGAACCTCTGAAGTCTCTCCAAAACCCTCCTTCGCTGCTGCTAGCTCAGTGCTCTTGGTCGCGTCCCAAGCTGTGCTCTGATCAAAGCCCTCCCCGTGGTCCCTGCAGATTTCAACACTTGTGGTCGCTGGATCCCCTCGCCGAGCCGTAGCCTTTCGACGCCCATCGCTCGCTGCTCCGTCCAAGGGGCGATTAGGCACGGCTCTAAAGCGGTGCTGGCATTTGAAAAGCTGTTTGAAGGCCTGGGACGGGGTTTTATGTAATAACCATGAGTTTGTTTCATTAGGCTCTGCAAAATGTTGCAATTTTAGATCAAACCGTTCAAGCTTTTATGCCCTTTCTCACAGACATACTGTATCTTGAAGGAAAACTTGAAGTTACCGAAGCAAATGAGCTGACACGGAGCCATGTAAAGACAGATTTCCACCCTCCCAAGATCACTGTATCTCTCAGCAAAGCTCCAGCCACCAAAACACAGCTTTTATTAATGAAGGCAGAACTTCATCTCATCTCGTCGGCAGCCTGAAGACCAACTCAAACTCATGCATCACTGACAGTGAAAGAAATCACGTCTTCCTTAGACTGAACTACAGTAAACCTACTCCTTCCAAGAAGAAGAAATGTTGTAACCTACTCTGCCACCACAATAAGGAACTGCCTTAATGGAAAACCAAACCCCAAGGGCTTTGAACACCAATGCCTCCTGCAGGAGTTCAGTCTGCGTACAACCTGGAAGAAACCAAACCCCAAGGGTCATTTCTGACCTACACAAGAACAGCTTTTGCCTCCGCTTATATCACTTATCTGAAGAGATCTGAAGAAGTTAGACATCCAGCCTTTTCACTGTGTCCAGATGATGAGATTTGCAGAACAGGAGTCCAAAGATAGTCCACAGCAAGCACTTTTCCCCAGGCACTGAGATATAGAAAAGGCTTCGGCTTAAATAAAGGAATTAACCGTACCTGGGGTCATTCCATGATCAGATTGAGAAGAACACACAGGACTTTGCTAGGTGGTTGCATATGGAGAGCTGGTCTCTTGCTCTGAGCCCCTCAGTGCTGTTGCTATTTCAACAGAGGAAAGACCATTTCCCAAATATATTCTGGAAGCCCACCCTACCGAGCAGCTGATATGGGTATTAAAAGCACCCCAGAACAGACCCAGCAGCCATCAGGAGACCTCCCCTACCATGGGGAGCCAACCACTGCCTCCTACAAGAGTTCAGACCAGTTCAAACTGGGAAGTGGGGAAGTTTTAATGCCTGGGAGGTGATGATAGCAGTCATTGGGTAGGGAAGCATTTCACACACCTTCCCAAGGACACCAATGGGGCATTTCAGGCTCGACAAAACCTCAAGCCGTACCGATGGACACCAAGGGGTGAAACACCCTGAAGATAACAGGAATCCTCAAATTAGTCTCAAAGCGTAGCACACAGAAGCCTTAAAGTCAAACGTCAACACTCCCAATTGGCTCCGATATAAATCAGATTATTCTTAGCCTTCCACAAGCAGCCTTCTGGTTTTTAACATCTTATGAAGACAAAACCAGGTAGCGCTGGTCCTCCATGCAGAACTAGAGGTGAACTTCCCAAACATTCCATACAAACGAACCCAAGCTACTCCAAAAATCGTTTTCAACTCTCTGTTCAGACTCTTGGAGGGATAAATGATTGAACCACGTTCCTCGAGGATGCAGAAGGAGCACCCATGAGATCAAACAGAAGCTGCTGAAGACAAGGAAACGAAGCTGCTATCCATATGCATGAAGAAAGAGCCATCTATAAATAGAAAAGTAGGAAGTCTCCTTTAGGAACATTATTTATATCAAGTTGTATTCGTTCCCAGCTTCAGAAGTGAGAAATAGGAGGAGCAATAAAAATTTATTGCAAGCTGATGTAGATATCGGGCGGCAGATTTCTCATCTCTGCAGGCCCATAAACTGCTTCACATGAGAGTGTTACAGCTCCAGAACCACAGAGCAGAACGTTGGCAGAGAGCTGGAGACAGCATGCATAAATGGGAGTCATCGTCCACGGAGGCGTTCACGAACTGTGGAGATGTGGCACTAAGGGACGTGGTGGGGATGGGTTGGGGTTGGATTTGGTGATCCTAAAGGTCCTTACTGGCTCTGTGCGCCTTTCAGGGATGCTCTTAGGTTCATAGAATGGCTTGGGTTGGAAGGGACCTCAAGGATCATCAAGCTCCAACCCCGCTGCATGCAGGGCCGCCAACCTCCATGTTTAATACTAGACCAGGCTGCCCAGGGCCCCATCCAACCTGGCCTTGAACACCTCCAGGGATGGACAAGGCATCCACAGCCTCTCTGGGCAGCTGTTCCAGCACCTCACCACTCTCTCTGGAAAGAACTTCCCCCTCACATCCAACCTCAATCTTCCCTCCCTCAACTTCAAACCATTTCCCCTTGTCCTGCTGTTATCTGCCCTTTACAAGAGTTGACTCCCCTCCTGTTTATAGGCTCCCTTTAGGTACTGGAAGGCTGCAGTGAGGTCACCCCGCAGCCTTCTCTTCTCCAGGTTGAACAAGCCCAGCTCCCTCAGCCTGTCTTCATAAGGGAGGTGCTGCAGTCCTCTGATCATCTTTGTGGCCTCCTCTGGACCCTCTCCAACAGCTCTCTGTCTTTCTTGTACTGGGGGCTCCAGACCTGGACACAGCACTCCAGATGGGGCCTCACAAGGGCAGAGCAGAGAGGGACAATCAGCTTCCTGTCCCTGCTGGCCACCCCTCTTCTGATGCAGCCCAGGCTCCCATTTGCTTTCCGAGCTGCAGAGCACACTGCTGGCTCACGTTCAGTTTTTCATCCACCAGGACCTCCAGGTCCTCCTCTGCAGGGCTGCTCCCAAGGACTGCTCCTCCCAGTCTGTATCAATGCCTGGGATTCCTCCAGCCCAAGTGCCAAACCTTGCACTTTGCTGTGCTGAACCTCATTAGGTTCACCCGGGCCCACCTTTCAAGTCTGCTGAGGTCAGGTTGGGCATTCAAGGAGCAGCTCTGCTGCGCCCCACTCGTGTTAGCTAAGCTCACAGGGGCAGAGATGCTTGAGGTTTCAGAGGATGCTTTGCCTTAGGATCAGGAACACAGCAGCAACTGTCACATGAAGGGAAGCACAGCAAGCAGCTGCCTACGCACTGTCTGGGCAAAGGGCAAGAAGAATGCATCCATTCCATCAGAATACTGAGCTCCTGAGCAACGGGGAACACAGGAACATTTGCTAGCAGTAGTAACGTCACACCAAGTTCAGACAAATGCCTGGAATGGACTAACAGCTAAAAAAAGGCAAAACAAAACCCACAAACCTTTTGACTAAAAAAAGACAGCCAGGCAGCCTCCAAAGAAACGAAGAGCCAAAAATCTGCTGAACACCTTTGCTGCTCTTTCACATCAAGGCTACTGTCTCTGCTGTCACGCCACAGCCAGAGGCGGCACAGAATGGAAACAGTGAGCAAAACCCTGACATTTGGGTTTGGTAAACATCCCTGTAATGGCATGATGAATCAGGATCTCAGCTCATGCATTCCACGGGACAATGATTAATAGACAGATGCAGACAACCAAGCTCTCAGCACCGCCTGGAAAAGGCCTTTCCCGGGGCTGGTGGCACCCTGCATAGAGAAACAGGAATGCACAGACAACTCATGTGCAATCTGGAGAGATGCTCTGCTGAGAGGCACAGCCCTGAGAAGCGAGTGTGAGCTCAGCTGCTCTGTGCCACACTCAGCACCTCCCCAAATAACAAAACTTGGATTTCCCTTCCCCTCGCAGCTACCCAACAGCTCACTAAACGTTCCAGTCTTCCTGAAGGACCTCAAGGCTCTCGCTGCTCCCAGCTCCTCCACGAGAGCTCTTCACTCCTTCTGACAGCACAAATTAGAGCCCCAACGTCTCCCATGCAGCACTCCTGTAAACATGGAACACATCAGACTAAGGAAACTCAAACACTTCAGTCTTTGGTGAGAAGGGCAGTATTGAGAGCCCGACTGCCAGCAATGCCCCATTGCTGCATTCCTGGGGAGAGCCACCGCCAGCATGCATTGAAGATGCAACTCTTGGAAAGGGTAGATAACAGCAGGACAAGGAGAAATGGTCTGAAGTTGAGGGAGGGAAGATTAAGGTTGGATGTAAGGGGGAAGTTCTTTCCAGAGAGAGTGGTGAGGTGCTGGAACAGCTGCCCAGAGAGGCTGTGGATGCCCCGTCCATCCCTGCAGGTGTTAAAGGCCAGGTTGGATGGGGCCCTGGGCAGCCTGGTCTGGTATTAAATGTGGAGGTTGGTGGCCCTGCATGATGCGGGGAGGTTGGAGATTCACGATCCTCGAGGTCCCTTCCAACCCGGGCCATTCTGTGATTCTGTGAAGAAGATGGAAGAAAGATGCTCTATTTTGTTTTATTTCAAGCAATTATTTAAAGCTGCAAGGGACCTTGTTTTTAAAATCACACTGAGTGCACTCTATATAGTCCATTCAGAGCGACACAAAGAATGATAAAACTCCAACTGCTGGTGAGCTACATCAATACAGCTCACTCGTGATTTTACTGCTCTGGACTTCTTCAGGCTGCAGACAACGCAATAAAAGCTTCTGTATAAAACAATATCCCTCCATATTTTCAGAACGCTGTGGAAATATTTCTGCTGCTCTCGTTGTTGTCTAAAACAAGCTTTAAATCTAAGCTGTTTTCCAGCAAACCTCAGTAAGTTGGGATGCTGGAGATGGGAACCAGCAACGCTCTTCGGAGCGAGCTCAGCTTTAAGCATGTGCCTGATTTCCCATAAAGGTGACTTAAGCATGCTGAAGCACTTTCATAAACAGCCATGGTTTGCTATATCAGGACATTAAAAAGAATATAACATTCCGAAATGCAGTTTAAGAGTGACTTACGGTTCCTCTTTTAACTGAAAATGAAAAATTAATATGGATGCAATGGTATTTTTCTTGGTAACTGACATGTTTTTCCAATCCTCTGCAAGTTATTGCACTCCATTTTATATAGAAGCGTTATTTGTTCAGCTGAACCATTTCCAGTTTATTCTGCATGATTCAGACACTCATTGGATTTTTGGACAATGGTGACTCCTTTTCAGAAATCAGACAGGACTTACGTTCAGAATAGCAGCTAGCTGTTCTGTACAGCTTGTGCTGCTCTGGAGTCCCAATACATGGAGGAGCAGCCTGGTCTGGCATCTAGCAAGGCACCGGCACCGCGGGCAGCTCTAGGGGGAAATCTAAAGGCAATGGGATGGGCTGCACATGGAGTGGTGAAGTCCCCATCCCTGGAGGTGGTGAGCCATGGGGATGTGGCACTGAGGGTCAGTGGGATGGGTTGGTGATCTTTCCCAACCTTAATGAGCCTATGAACTCACCAAAGGCAATGGGACAAAAGCAGGCTTCTCAAAGACCACCCTACGTTCCACGCTGTAGGGCTGACACCGTTGCTCCCTCCAAGAGATGCTGCAAATATCAGGCTTCCTAAAAAGGCCTCCCTGGTCACGGTGAAACTGTAACTTAAGCACAGACTCAACCCTTGGTTTCAAATTTGTAAGACAGAATATAATTAATTTTACTGGGAGACTAAGCACAGAATTAGGCCAAAGCACTGTAGAAGTGGCTGCTGCTAACACAGCCCTACGTTCCCACTTACACCTGTTGGGGAGGAAAGGCAAATGAGGCTTTCTTTTCTTTGGGATCCCAAAAAACGTTCTGCATTCAAACAGAGCCTTAACACCACTCTTTAAAACCATTAATTTACAAAAGGCTTGATTTTCAAACCAAAACCAGGTGGCAGCACCAACACAAAGATGGCCAGCAGGCAGATCAGGTTCAGGTTGCCCAGAGAGGTCGTGGATGCTCCATTCAAGGCCAGGCTGGATGTAGCTCTGGGCAGCCTGGTCTGCCTGTTGGTGACCCTGCACATAGCTTGAAACCAGATGATCATTGTGGTCCTTTTCAACCCAGGCCATTCTATGATTCTATGAACTGCTATCAAAGGAGGATGCGCAGCAGCTGTAGAAGCCGTGGCATTGCAAAGGGGGGTCACACAGGACCACGTGAGGAGAGAAAAAGCAAAAGCCATCAGAAAAAGCGCTTGGGAACACTTGGTGGAGAGCTTCCCATGTGCATCCTGACACCTCATTGCTGCCAGCCTGCCCACAGCAGGGAGCAGAGAGCAGCTCCTCCTGCAAGCAGCGCTTCTGCAGAGAGCGCCTTCCATTTCCCAGCGGTGCGACACATGTGTATAACATGTCCTGAGGTTAATTAGCTAATTATGCCCTTGTTTAGGATTAGCTAGGTTAGCAGCAGAACCCCAAAGGAAAACATCAACAATCACGTCTTTCCTAGGGGGGGGGCGAGGGGTTGAAAGGACTTCTTTCCTGACATATGTCTGCTTTTACACTGTTGGTTTTGGCTCTTCAAAGGAAGGAAATGAAGTGAACAGCTTTTTTTTTTTTCTTTTTATCCTTTTGGAACAGCAAAAAGGATAAATGCTGAGCAACGAGGCGGCAGGAGGACACGGCGGCCTTTTCTCTGGCCACACATCTCTGTCAAAGCTGCTTTCCAAGTCCCTCCAGCGTAATCCCCTGCAGCTGTCATCACCCACACACCGGGTTCCCAATAAATGCTCAAGCCACAAATCTCCCTCAGTGAGATTCCAGCGCCGTGCTTATTGCAGGTTGGGTTATTGCAGGTTGGGCATGGAGGGCAGCAGGATATTCCTTCTGCAGCACTGTGTAGGCTCCCCCTGTAAGACGGTCTTTATGGTCTCACTCAACGCTCTGCTCTTCCACATCCATCTCCAAGCCCACAACCCAAACTCGAGCACCTCTGAGCTGGGGCAATCCTCTACGAACCTGCTCTGAGATTGTGGTCCTGCAGATGTAGCTCAAAGCATTCAGAAAGCTGCTTTCTTCTGCCAAGGGCCACGGCCCCATTGCAGAGGCAGGGGGAGGACCGTGGGCAGCCTGCATCTGCTCCGGCGATGCTCACGTAATGAAAGGTAGCAGCACCAAAAAAAACCTGCTATGACATCTCTGCACAAAGTCCTACAGACGTTTCTGCAGCAAATATTAACAGCTGCCTGGCCCTGCTCCAAGAAGGTTATAGGTCATAGTCATGGTGCCAAGAAACGGAGATCTTGCTGCAAGTCTGCCATGAGAATATTAAAAGGAAAACGGTGCAAGAAGAAAGCGGTGCAAGGACAGAGGAAAAAGAGGAATAGCGTGGTTAAAATTCCCAGGAAAGCAGCAGATAAAGTTGCTTTCCAAGCTGGAGGTAAAAGCCCGAGCTACTAAAAGTCATCAGAAGCAGTAGGGTGCAACACACACGGCACAGCAACCAACCTTCCCTGGACTGCTCTTCCAAGACAAATAAAATGACAGGGTAGATGTTTTTCATTTATAACACAGATGCCTTTGTTGGTAGCCAAGAGAGATACAGACGTTGGGGTTTGGCAACAGCTTCCCTAAAAATATAAGGCAGCCTTCCTGCTCTCTCGTTTTATTTTGCTCCATCGTGGTTTCTTCTGTTCTGGCCTCCTTTCTACAGTCTGTTCCTGACCTTTCCCTTCCTAAAGACAAACTCCTCATTCCCCAGCCCACCACCTCTCCTCGTTTCTCCTTGGCCAACCCTACTGAGAACACGGAAGCCCAGTAAGGCCGAACCATTTTACCTATAAATACGTATCGTTGCATAACTGAAGACTGGAGGGGTTTGTACCCTGCGCGCAAGCGGCCGCGCCAGGTCACCTTCTGTGAGTTATAATTTTAATAGACATCAAAACAGGAAAACATTTACAGTTATGCAATAAGGGAGATGATTAAAAACAGCCATCAGCTCCCAAAAAAGGAGTTGGACCGGCCAAGCAGCGTTCATACAGCTAATTTGGTTCAACACCACCACCTCCATCCTCCTCCATCTCAGCGTCTCCCATCGCACGTGGCTTTGTTGGAAATGCAGCCCAGCTCTCGGGACAGGGGATGTCCCAACCCTGCAGCTCAGGGCCCAATGCAGAGCACCTTTACACCCTTCCATTGGGCACATCCACCCGCCTCTCACCCCTGCTGAAACAGCACAGACTACATAACCCAGGCTACATGAATATCTCTGGTTTGTACCATTGCAGGTTCAGAAGAGCAGCGTTGCAGGAGGTGGTGGTGAGCGCTCGTCTCCATCCTCCCATCACCTAAGCAAAACCAAAAAGCAGCACTCTCATTTGAGAAAGAACAGGACTCAATAACTTCAACTGTTCCAAAGTCGATTTCTGCACTGCTGTTGGGACAGCAGCCAGCTCCCCCCGAACAAGGGCTTATGGCAGCTCAGCCCTGCCTCCAATTAGGAATTTAAAGGCTTAGAGAAGCTTTCTGTATTTCTGCATCCGAGAGGAGGTTGCAGTAGGCAAACATTAACAAACAAACAAAAGCAAAGAGCAATAAACAAGAATCAGTGATGGAACTTGATAAAAAAAAAAGTTAAAAGATTGGCTTTCCAGCTTCCTCCCATGGGAGCCAAAACAAGAACGGAAGAAGGCAGGAGTGGAGTCAGGCAATTTCGTGGGATGATGATATTTTTCGAAGCCACAAGAAGGGGATAAACACAGTGCAAGTCAACAGTGGGCAAGAGCACTTCAGCATTGCACAACGCCAACCGACACTGCATTGGTGCAACCAAGCAGCTTCCAGCCCTATCACGGCTCCATAGGGCGTGACGGCATCCACTGCTGAGTGCAGAGGGACAGACTGCCATGACACTGCCCCACAAACGGCATCACTGAGCTCAGGAGGGACCGCTGGAGATGATCCACTCCATCCCACCTGCATATGCTTTGGTTAAACATCATGCTGCTGGTCTGCAGTGTGCCAGTATCTCCCTGCAAGGCCTCTCCAGCCTTGTAGGAGCCACAGCTCCTCTTGGTTCAGGGTCTTCTGCAAACTTACTCAGTGTGCCTTCAAGATCTGCATCCCAAGTCGCTGATGAAAACAGGGAGGGTAAGGTAGGGTCAACAGAGAGCAGATCCCTCATGAAGACACATAATAGTAAGCCCTGGCCAGGAGGAGGGTGGAGTGGTGCAGCCTTCATGCACCCAAGCATCCCCCTACCAGCACAGGGATAGAGACCACACAAAGAGCAGCACTCGGTTCCAGAAGGCAGCTGGAGATCCTAGAAGACACCAAGGGGTGAGTTTTGTCTTGTTATAAGGATCAAATGATACCAGCAGTGATGAGTTAAGAATGGAGGTAATCAAGGACACCCTACAAAGCGCAGTCCTACTGCAGGATGGGCACATGCTAACACAGTAAGAGTTGAAACAACCAAAACTCCCAAGCTTCCACTCACAAAACTCAAGGACAGATCTCCACTAACCTGAGGGGTTACAGATTCTGTACAGACGGAAGAAATAAAAGCACATGATAATAATAAGAGAGCCAACAATGCTATGAGGTACAATTGAGTCTAAAGCACGTCTTAAGAGTTCTTAATCATAGAATGGCTTCGGTTGGAAGGGACCTCAGGGATCATCAAGCTCCAACCCCACTGCCACATGCAGGGCCACCAACCTCCATACCTAATACTAGACCAGGCTGCTCAGGGCACTGTCCAACCTGGCCTTGAATAGAATGGTTTGAGTTGGAAGGGACCCTTAAAGGCCATCTGGTTCCATTCCCTGCAATGAACAGGGACACCCACAGCTCCATCAGCTGCTCAGAGCCCCATCCTGCCTGACCTTGGGCGTCTCCCCTGAGTACTCAAGAGGATTAAGCTGCACCCAATTTGTATAACCATTTTTTTGCTGATGCTATTGGAGGATCCAATATTGGCCACAGTTGGGTAGACATCAGAACCTGCAGGAGTACAGGAAGCAGTTACTGCACACAGTGCTTCCCTAGTGTTGTGTCTTAAATAAGAAATTCAATATACTCTGTATAATATAATAACAATAGCTAGGCTCATTTTTGTACATTACCCAATGCTATGCCCAAGGAGGTTGTGGATGCCCCATCCCTGGAGGCATTCAAGGCCAGGCTGGATGTGGCTCTGGGCAGCCTGATCTGCTGGTTGGCGACCCTGCACACAGCAGGGGGGTTGAAACCAGATAATCATTGTGGTCCTTTTCAACCCAGGCCATTCTATGATTCTATGGCAAGAGGCAAAATCATGGGAAACAGCTTTTGGAACTGCTGTGCACTTCAACCTCTCAACTGAGGGGGGAAAAAAAACCAACAAACCAACTCTGCTCACAGCTGCTTCAACCTGCAGAAAGCTCTTTTCTCCAGGCCTTGCCCAGACTGCTGACCTGCTGGCAGGTTGCTCACCTCCTTGCCAGTGACCATACATGAGCTGTTAGTAATGCCTTACCCACGGCTGCCACAACACAGAGAGTTACCACAAATGGTGCACTTAAAACAGCCCACAAATGATGAGACACTGCAATTATCCTCGGGGAATGGAAGACCAAACTTCTTTTCTTTAAAAGAAAACGAAAGAACAAGAAAAAGCTACCCAGGTCATTCTGTTGTATAAGCAACGGTTGGAGAGATTATGCTCTCCAAATAATCAGATGGGTTCCTTCTGGTCTATCTGAAGCCTTGTAAACAAACTCATTATGTTAGATCTTAAGAGAAGTAAACAAATAGTTGGCATCCGACCGCCCTGCATTCTTGGACAACTTCAAACAGACCCATGCCCGCTCCACCGCTCGGGTGGGTGACACCAAGGACACGATGGGCTGCACTGGCTGGAGGGGACCCAAGGGATGCTCTTGGCTCCATTGCTCCGTGCTGCTGAGAGGAGAGGAGAGGATGTGGGATAACCCCGTGGGGCGGCACAGAGCGGGTCTGCCTACAGGGCTGCCCCAAAGAGCAA